>JARBWK010000004.1:174981598-174998745 GCA_030556195.1 Anolis apletophallus
GGCATATTGGAGTTCTATAACAGACATAGGTCTGAATGCACACAGACTACGTTATCATCGGCATATTGGAGTTCTATAACAGACATAGGTCTGAATGCACACAGACTACGTTATCATCGGCATATTAGAGTTCTGTAACAGACATAGGTCTGAATGCACGCAGACTACGTTATCATCGGCATATTGGAGTTCTATAACAGACATAGGTCTGAATGCACACAGACTACGCTATCATCGGCATATTGGAGTTCTATAAAAGACATAGGTCTGAATGCACACAGACTACGTTATCATCGGCATATTGGAGTTCTATAACAGACATAGGTCTGAATGGTCTGAATGTACACAGACTACGTTATCATCGGCATATTGGAGTTCTATAACAGACATAGGTCTGAATGCACGCAGACTACATTATCATCAGCATATTTGAATTCTATAACAGACATAGGTCTTAACGCACACAGACTACGTTATCATCGGCATATTGGAGTTCTATAACAGACATAGGTCTGAATGCACACAGACTACGCTATCATCGGCATATTGGAGTTCTATAAAAGACATAGGTCTGAATGCACACAGACTACGTTATCATCGGCATATTTGAATTCTATAACAGACATAGGTCTGAATGCACGCAGACTACGCTATCATCGGCATACTGGAGTTCTATAAAAGACATAGGTCTGAATGCACACAGACTACGTTATCATCGGCATATTGGAGTTCTATAACAGACATAGGTCTGAATGTACACAGACTACGTTATCATCGGCATATTGGAGTTCTATAACAGACATAGGTCTGAATGCACGCAGACTACATTATCATCAGCATATTTGAATTCTATAACAGACATAGGTCTGAATGCACGCAGACTACGTTATCATCGGCATATTGGAGTTCTATAACAGACATAGGTCTTAACGCACACAGACTACGTTATCATCGGCATATTGGAGTTCTATAACAGACATAGGTTTGAATGCACACAGACTACGTTATCATCGGCATATTGGAGTTCTATAACAGACATAGGTCTTAACGCACACAGACTACGTTATCATTGGCGTATTGGAGTTCTATAACAGACATAGGTTTGAATGCACACAGACTACGTTATCATTGGCATATTGGAGTTCTATAACAGACATAGGTCTGAATGCACACAGACTACGTTATCATCGGCATATTGGAGTTCTATAACAGACATAGGTTTGAATGCACACAGACTACGTTATCATCGGCATATTGGAGTTCTATAACAGACATAGGTCTGAATGCACGCAGACTACGCTATCATCGGCATATTGGAGTTCTATAACAGACATAGGTCTGAATGCACACAGACTACGTTATCATCGGCATATTGGAGTTCTATAACAGACATAGGTTTGAATGTGCACAGACTACGTTATCATCAGCATATTTGAATTCTATAACAGACATAGGTCTGAATGCACGCAGACTACGTTATCATCGGCATATTGGAGTTCTATAACAGACATAGGTCTGAATGCACACAGACTACGTTATCATCGGCATATTGGAGTTCTATAACAGACATAGGCTTGAATGCACACAGACTACATTATCATCGGCATATTGGAGTTCTATAACAGACATAGGTCTGAATGCACACAGACTACGCTATCATTGGCATATTGGAGTTCTATAATAGACATAGGTCTGAATGCACACAGACTACGCTATCATCGGCATATTGGAGTTCTATAACAGACATAGGCTTGAATGCACATAGACTACGTTATTTATTTATTATTTATTTTATTTATTAGGTTCAGCTTCATATACCGCTCTCTCTGGCGCCCAGAGCGGTTCACAGAGTTAGTGCAAATAAAACAAGTAAAACACATTAAAATACAATAAAACAGTTAAAAACACCCGAGTTAAACAATTTGCCAGCCAATAGCAGTAGTTAGCAATAGCATGCCAACAACGGACCCATAGGTGCCAATAGTGGCAATTGACTATGGGCCGAATGCCTGCCTAAAGAGCCATGTTTTTACTGCTCTGCGGAACGGCAAGAGGGCCCGGATGGCCCGGATCTCTTCAGGGAGGCCGTTCCACAAAGCTGGCGCGGCTGCGGTAAACGCCCTCCGTCGTGTGGTAGCCAATCTACAAACCCTGATGTTAGGCACATCCAAAAGATTAAGTCCCTCTGAACGCAGTGATCTCCTGGGCACATAAGGGGTAAGCCGCTCCTTCAGGTACACTGGCCCCAAACCATATAAGGCCTTGAAAGTTAGAACTAACACCTTGAAGGCTACCCGGAATTCAACTGGAAGCCAGTGCAGTTCGCGCAGGAGTGGAGTCACGTGGTCAGATCTTAAAGCTCCGAGCAGACGCTGCAGCGTTCTGCACCAGCTTAAGTTTCGGATTGCCGACAAGGGCAGGCCAATGTACAGCGCATTACAGTAATCGAGCCTCGAGATGACCGTGGCTTGGATCACCGTGGCCAGGTCGCGGCGGGAGAGGTAAGGAGCCAGGCGTTTTGCCAGACGCAGATGAAAGAAGGCTGTCTTGCAGGTGCAGGCAATCTGCTCCTCCATAGACAACTGGGCGTCCAGCCGGACCCCCAAGCTTTTTACAGACGGTTGCGGGTGAAGGGCCGCACCGTCAAACGTCGGCAACTGGGTCTCTACCCCCTCCGGGCGGCCCAGCCACAAGATCTCCGTCTTCGCCGGGTTCACCTTCAACTTACTGGCTCGCAGCCATCCAGTAACGGCCTCCAGACAAAGATGGAAGTTATCGGGTACGGAGACCACCCCGGGTCCATCCTCAGAATGAGCTGGGTGTCATCAGCGTACTGATGGCACTCCAGCCCGAAACTCCGCACCAGTTGGGCGAGTGGTCGCATATAGATGTTAAATAACAGCGGGGATAGGATGGCCCCTGAGGGACCCCACAGCATAAGGGAGCCCCGGAAGCCACCCCTCCCACTTCACTCGCTGCCGGCGGTTTTGGAGGAAGGAGGACAGCCAGTTGAGGGCTGTCCTCTCACCCTGCCACCGCCAGGCGGTGTGTCAAAAGTTGGTAATCGACAGTATCAAACGCTGCCGTGAGGTCCAATAACACGAGCAGCGCCGATCCGCCTCGGTCCAAATGGCAGCGGAGTAGGTCTGTGATGGAGACCAGGACAGTCTCCGTCCCATGGCCCAAACGGAAGCCGGACTGGAAGGGGTCTAGCCAGGTTGTCTCATCCAAGAATGTCTGCAGCTGGTCCATTGCTGCCCTCTCAATTACCTTGCCCAGGTACGGAAGATTGGACACTGGGCGGTAGTGGAGGGAGCCGCGAGATCTAACCGGGCTTCTTCAGCAATGGACTGACCACCGCCTCTTTTAACTCCTCTGGAAAGGCTCCTTGCTCAAGGGAGCAGTTGACTATATTCAACAGAGGGTCTCGTAACCCCTCCACGCAAGCTCGAATCAGCGTGGAGGGGCACGGGACTACGCTAACATCGGCATATTGGAGTTCTATATCAGACATTGTAGATCTGAAAGCGCACAGACTACGTTATCATCGGCATATTGGAGTTCTATATCAGACGTAGGTCTGAATGCACACAGTACTATCCCACTTTGGAACAGGTAAGATCTGATTCAATTACGTCTCTAATTGCACAAGTACAAATGACCAGCCATTGCCAGAAGGGACAGAGAGTTTCATCTATGCTGACGATCACGCCATCACCGCTCAAGCAGAGAGCTTTGAAATAGTTGACCAGAATTCAAATATGCTGATGATAATGTAGTCTGCGTGCATTCAGACCTATGTCTGTTATAGAATTCAAATATGCCGATGATAACGTAGTCTGTGTGCATTCAGACCTATGTCTGTTATAGAACTCCAATATGCCGATGATAACGTAGTCTGTGTGCATTCAGACCTATGTCTGTTATAGAACTCCAATATGCCAATGATAATGTAGTCTGCGTGCATTCAGACCTATGTCTGTTATAGAACTCCAATATGCCGATGATAACGTAGTCTGTGTGCATTCAGACCTATGTCTGTTATAGAACTCCAATATGCCGATGATAGCGTAGTCTGTGCGCATTCAGACCTATGTCTGTTATAGAACTCCAATATGCCGATGATAACGTAGTCTGTGTGCATTCAGACCTATGTCTGTTATAGAACTCCAATATGCCGATGATAACTTAGTCTGTGTGCATTCAGACCTATGTCTGTTATAGAACTCCAATATGCCGATGATAACGTAGTCTGTGTGCATTCAGACCTATGTCTGCTATAGAACTCCAATATGCCGATGATAGCGTAGTCTGTGCGCATTCAGACCTATGTCTGTTATAGAACTCCAATATGCCGATGATAACGTAGTCTGTGTGCATTCAGACCTATGTCTGTTATAGAACTCCAATATGCCGATGATAACGTAGTCTGTGTGCATTCAGACCTATGTCTGTTATAGAACTCCAATATGCCGATGATAATGTAGTCTGTGCGCATTCAGACCTATGTCTGTTATAGAACTCCAATATGCCGATGATAACGTAGTCTGTGTGCATTCAGACCTATGTCTGTTATAGAACTCCAATATGCCGATGATAGTGTCGTCTGTGTGCATTCAGACCTATGTCTGTTATAGAACTCCAATATGCCGATGATAACGTAGTCTGTGTGCATTCAGACCTATGTCTGTTATAGAACTCCAATAGGCTGATGATAACGTAGTCTGTGCGCATTCAGACCTATGTCTGTTATAGAACTCCAATAGGCTGATGATAACGTAGTCTGTGTGCATTCAGACCTATGTCTGTTATAGAACTCCAATATGCCGATAACGTAGTCTGTGTGCATTCAGACCTATGTCTGCTATAGAACTCCAATATGCCGATGATAGCGTAGTCTGTGCGCATTCAGACCTATGTCTGTTATAGAACTCAAATATGCTGATGATAACGTAGTCTGTGTGCATTCAGACCTATGTCTGCTATAGAACTCCAATATGCCAATGATAACGTAGTCTGTGTGCATTCAGACCTATGTCTGTTATAGAACTCCAATATGCCGATGATAACGTAGTCTGTGTGCATTCAGACCTATGTCTGTTATAGAACTCCAATATGCCGATGATAACGTAGTCTGTGTGCATTCAGACCTATGTCTGTTATAGAACTCCAATATGCCGATGATAGCGTAGTCTGCGTGCATTCAGACCTATGTCTGTTACAGAACTCCAATATGCCGATGATAACGTAGTCTGTGTGCATTCAGACCTATGTCTGTTATAGAACTCCAATATGCCGATGATAACGTAGTCTGTGTGCATTCAGACCTATGTCTGTTATAGAACTCCAATATGCCGATGATAACGTAGTCTGTGTGCATTAAGACCTATGTCTGTTATAGAACTCCAATATGCCGATAACGTAGTCTGCGTGCATTCAGACCTATGTCTGGTATAGAATTCAATATGCCGATGATAACGTAGTCTGTGTGCATTCAGACCTATGTCTGTTATAGAACTCCAATATGCCGATGATATAGGTTGAAATAGGTTTCCCCTGCCTATTACAGGGGAAACCAGCTTCCACCTTCAGTGTTTAAGGTTTGCACAAGGTTTCCAGCCACGGCCAGAAGGGACAGAGAGTTTCATCTATGCTGACGATCGCGCCATCACCGCTCAAGCAGAGAGCTTTGAAATCGTTGACCAGAAGCTCCCTGAAGCTTTAGGTGCTCTTACTGCCTATTACAGGGGAAACCAGCTTCCACCTTCAGTGTTTAAGGTTTGCACAAATGACCAGCCACGGCCAGAAGGGACAGAGAGTTTCATCTATGCTGACGATCATGCCATCACCACTCAAGAAGAGAGCTTTGAAATGGTTGATGAGCATCGAGTGGCCAAGCTGGGTGGATTCCTGCCTGGGGGAATCCTTTGTTGGGAAGTGATTAGCTGGCCCTAATTGTTTCCTGTCTGGAAGGCTCCTGTGTTGTTGTTTTTGCTCTTTATTTACTGTCCTGATTTTAGAGTTTTTAATAATATATAATATATAATAATAATATAATAATAATAATATAATAATGTATTGTCGAAGGCTTTCATGGCCGGAATCACTGGCTTGCTGTGAATTTTCTGGGCTGCCTGGCACAATATCAGTATTATATAGTATTGTATTCTACTATACCATTATATTGTAATGTTAGTAGTAATAATATTAAAATATATTTAATACTATTTTAATATTTATTTAAAATAATATAAAATATAAAAATGTATATTTATTTAAATAATATTATTATAACATATTAATATTTATTTAAAATAATAATATTTAAAAAATATTAAAATAAAACATGTAAAATAAAATTTATAATTATAATATCATATTATTAGTAGTAATAGTATTATATTGCATTGCATTATAATATTATAAATATTATATGTGCATACAATATATTATATTACATTATTAGCATAACGCAGGGGGCAAGGTGGAACTGTCTTCCCGGGCCCCCCCTCTTCACCCCATATGTCAAACCCCACCGTGTCCTTTTCCATGTTCCAGAAGCATTCTCTCCTGACGTTTCTCCCACATCTATGGTGGGCCTCCTCAGCCCCTGAAACTCTGTCAGTGCTTAAAGTTTGTCATGTTGGGCAAGTTTGCTCTAGATGCATCATGGGTGGGGTTCAGTGCGCTCTCTGGCTGTAGGGTGAACTACAACTCCCACTAGGGTGAGTCAGTCCCCTCAAACACCCCATTCCCCTTCTTACGGCCACATCCTGCGCCCACTCTATTTCAGTCTTTGTTCTCTGCATTTTAATATGTCGGAACATTTTAAGATCTGTATTTCACTGAATGTTTGATGAGGATGGGTTTCTAACTTAAGGGAGAGGCAAGTCAGAAATAACAACAATAATAATAGTAATCTCACTTCTTCTCTCCCAAAGGAGATTATTAATAACAATAAACACAACTACAACAGTAATAACATCTTGCTTTTTTTCTCCCAAAGGAGACTCAGAGCAGCTAATAATAGTAATAATAATAACTCTCTCTCTCTCTCTCTCTCTCTCTATATATATATATATATATATATATACAGTATATATATACACACACGCTACTATTAAATAGGAATAAATAATATTGAATATAAAATGCATATTATATATTTAAAACCTGGTACTAATATTAAATAGGTACTAAATAATATTATAAATCTCCCTCCCCCCCCCTCTCTCTATATATTATATACCTGGTACTAATGATACGAAATCCGATTTGTTCTCAGGCATTCAGGCTGATCTGACACGCAGCAGGGAGTTCCGCAGTTGCTGCACACCCATTTGGGTCAAATGAGATGGAAAATGTGTCCATTGTCAGATCTCAGTGGAGCTGACCTAATTTCACCGGGGAGCATGTTTCACAAGCCGGGGGGGGGGCACCACCTAGAAGGCCCTGTCTCGTCCCCACCAAACGCAATCCAGGGGCCTTCCTGGATTGTCTTAAACTCAGAGGCGGGCCGTAAAAGGTGATACGTTCAGACAAGTGAGCTGGGCCGGAACTGTATATAGGGGTTTATAGGCCATGAGCAGCACTTCGACTCGCGCATGGAAATGGACCAGCAGCCAGCCGAGCTGACACAACAGGAGAGGGGTGTGCTCCCTGCATCAGGTGTTCTGCTATAGTTAGCTTCAGACTGGAGAACAAGCCCTATGAGGAGCGGCTTAAAGAGGTGACGGTTGAGAGGAGACAAGGTGAGGGCCAGGGGGAGTCATAGGAGGGAGGGAGGGAGGGCGCCAGCATTTTCTTCTGCCTTGGCAACTGGGATGCGGACCAATGGCTTCAAACCACAGGAAAGGAGATTCCACCTGAACGTTAGGAAGGACTTGCTACCTACCTACCCGTGCGAGCTGTTCAGCAGTGGAACTCTCTTTGGAGGCTTTTAAACGGAGGCTGGGTGGCCACCTGTCGGGGGTGCTTTCCATGCGATTGCCCTGCTCCTTGACCGAATGGGGTTGGACTGGGCGATGGCCCACCAGGCCTCTTCCCAACTCTATGGTTCCATGAATGCAAGCTGGGAAGTCAGCCATAGCAGAGCACCTGATGAGCCAACCTGGACTCACAGGAACAGAAGGGCTGGGCCACTCTCACAACCAGCGTCATGTCGGGCGGCAGCAGCAGGGCCACTTCACACCTCCCAACAAAGGATTCCCCCAGGCAGCAAGCAGTCAGGCTTTGAAGCCATAGATGTGGGCGAAACGTCAGGAGAGAGTGCTTCTGGAACAAGACCATACAGCCTGGGAAAGCCACCACAACTCATTTTCACCTAGGGCCACATCAGCCACGCGGTTGCTTTCAAAGGGGATTCACTAAATCCACGAATGGAGAAACCATGGCTACAGAGGGCTGACCATGCATCGTTTTTACCCATGTGCACCCCCGGGTGTGCTTGTGGAATCCCAACCCATCGCGACTGGGTGCGCTGTGGAGCAGGGTTTTGATTCCTGGGTTAGAAATAATGCCATTTCCTCATAGGTCCCATCTTATTGTTGTTTACTGTTTTTAACTATTGTTCTTATTGATTTCGTGCTGTGAAGTGCCCCGAGCCTTCCTTCGGGAAGGAGCGGTATACAAGTATGAATAATACATACATACATACATACATACATACATTAAAACACGGGGGAAATTTATTAAAGTGCCCAAACTTTGTTTTTGTGGGACATCCTACAGCGCATTTTCTATAGCAGTGTTTCTCAACCTGGGGGTCGGGACCCCTGGAGGGGTCGCGAAGGGGTGTCAGAGGGGTCTGTTGGTCATGGGGATTCTGTGTGGGAAGTTTGGCCCAATTCTAACTTTGGAGGGGTTCAGAATGGTCTCTGATTGTAATGTACAGTAGGTGAACTATAAATCCCAGCAACTACAACTTCCAAATGACAAGGTCTATTTTCCCTAAACTCCACCAGAGTTCACATTTGCGCATGTTGATTTTCATGCCAAGTTTGGTCCAGATCCATCATTGTTTTGAGGCCACAGTGTTCTCGGGATGTAGGTGAACTACAACTCCAAAACTCAAGGTCAATGCCTGCCAAACCCTTCCAGTATTTTCTGTTAGTCATGGGAGTTCTGTGTGCCAAGTTTGGTTTGGTTTCATCATTGGTGTTCAGAATGCTCTTTGATTGTGGATGAACTTCAAATCCCAGTAAATACAACTCTCCCCCCCCCCATCCCACCATTATTCAAATGTAGGTGTATCGGGTATTTGTATGTATGTATGTAATTTTTATGTATGTAATTGGGTGTTTTAAGTTTTTAATAATGTTGTTATAACAGGTTTTAATTTGTACAGCATTTAATTTTTGCTTTAAGCCGGTCTGAGTCCCTCTATAGCAGTGTTTCCCAACCAGTGTGCCGTGGCACACTAGTGTGCCGTGAGCAATCATCAGGTGGACTTCAACTCCCACCATTCCTAGCAGCCTCAGGCCCTTTTCCTCCCCCCAGCCCCTTAAGCAGGAAAGGGCCTCAGGCTGTGAGGAATGGTGGGAGTTGAAGTCCAAAGCACCCAGAAACCACAGAGAGAGAAGAGAATAGAAAAGAGATCGGGATAAGATGGGGCGTGGGCAAGAGTGCTGGAAGAGAGGGCGTTGGCAGCAAAAGTGGGTCCAGCCACAGTGTGCTCGGACTTGAAGGCCCAGGGGTTTGGGTTCCAGGCCCACTCTTTCTTGTCCTAGTTTTCCCTTGCAGCTGTTTTCCTTCCTAAAGGGGCGTGGGCAGAGGAAGAAGAGGGCGGCATAATATCCCGTCCCTAGATCATATTTAAGTCTGTGTTCAATTCTTTGTTACAATGTATCTTCACTGTCGTCCAGTCCACTGTCTCTTGGGGTTTTCTTTGTCTTTATCTGATGTTTGCAACTTTTGGCTTAACACCAACATCTGGATTGTGTCCCAGGGTTTACTAAACCAGGTTTCTGTCGGCGGGGGCTGGGTGCCCTGCCATTGCCTGGCGTGTGCCATTCTTGCCATTCTTGCCGCTGTTGTACAGAACAGCAAGAATGTGTTGCAGTCTTCCCAGGAGGAAGGGGCCTGGCCTTCTCACCGCCTTCCACCCTAGTATTTCACTTACTTCCCTCTGTATCATTTTCCAGCAGTTGGTTGTTTCCTCACAGGACCACCACATGGGGGGGGGGGAGTCCCACTTGTGTTTGCACACGTCCAACATTTAGGGTTTAGGTTTCTATATACAAATGATATACAAGCGCCACCTGTATATCATTTTTATCCAATTTTCTCGGTATGCCTGGCATATTACTATTTACATTATTTTTCCAGATGTGGGTCCATGCTTCTCTATTGATTTTATACCCTACGTTTGGAGACCATAATTTCATGTATTCTCTGTTTGGGTTATCTTCTCGCTCCCATTTTAGTAAGATTTGATATATATTTGGCCTGTAATGCTTTGCTCCTTTCCCATGACAATTTCCTCTCTTTCGTGACTGTTTCCCTCAAACCCAGTTTTTTGATCCGTTTTGAACTTCTCCTTCCTTTGGCGATAGGGAAACCAGCCCACCTCCACCCCCCCCCCCCCCTTCAATCGTTCTAGTCTGTTTTTCAAACCATGGCCAGATAAGGCCTGTATCCTTGGCCCATTTCTTGTAACCCAATTCCCTGGTTGGAAAGGCTTCTGTTGGCCGGAGCCATGGGGGGGGGGGTGTTTTGTAATACATCCTTTCCCAATGTTTTAAACATACTTTCAAGAGGGTGCCCCTGGTATCGTGGTCCTTAAACTAGGCGTCTGCTTTTCGTTTGTTGTATGTATCCCAAATAGCCATGGCTAGTTGCTCCTGTCATTATTTATTTATTTATGTATTTATTTACTATTTTTATATGCCACCCTTCTCAACCCCAAAGTGGCTTACAGCAAACAGCAATACTGCCAGAGCGGCTTACAACAAACTGAAAAAACAACAATTAACATTACAACATATCGCAATATAGTCAGCAATATTGCATGTAATACAAATATACAAATTATAATATCACGATATAATTATTGTATCACATTATCATTGGCAGTATTATACTGTGTTACAATACAACAACACCAATACCAGATGCATATTCCACATACCATATCGTAATCATACTATTATTATTATTACATTACAATTATTATACTATAACATAATACAATATATTGACATTATAATATAGTATATTATATCAAATTATAATGCAATGTAACACTATATTATATTATATATATATTATTATATTACCTTACCTTTAAAATAATAAATAACATTATTTATTTAAACAAAATAAAATTACTTATTTAAATAAATAACTCTATAGAATTATTTTAAACAATTATTTTAAATTATAACACTACATTATATCATATAATATTACATTACACTATACCTCCTGCCAGGGCCGTAGCCAGGATTTTGATGGGGGGGGGGGGCTGAGACTGAGTGGAAGAGGGTCTACCCTAGCAAACCTTTTGTATTGTTATCCCAATAACCCCATTATTAATGTGAGATATAATGAGCATGGTGATCAGATCATGATATGAATAAACATAACAGTTTAAATAATGTACCAGTCAGGCCTTTTCGCGGACCAACCTGAGAATTTCGGGGGGGGGGACTGAAGCCCCCTTAGCCCCCCTGGCTACATGCCTGCCTCCTGCCCTTGCCAATTATTGATCTAGTGTTTGCTTTTAATAGCATTCGGAAATAAGCCGAGGTGACCCTATGTGTTCGTTCCACGAAGGCAGCTCTGTTCCATGGTTGGACACGTGGGATCCTACGGAGAGAAGGTCAATTGAATGCTATTTATTGCCAACACTTCTGAGGATGCCAATGCATCATGCCGGTGCTTCCCAGCGCTGAGCATGGTCTGCCTGGGAGGAAATACATACCGGCATGGTATGGCTTGATACTGGATGAATGGCCCAAACAGTGTTCCATAGATCGTTGATTCATTGTTGAAACACTAAAAGTGAATACATGAAATAATACACCTGTTGATTGCAATGCACTTTGGCTTCATTTTTCACCTGCAAGGAAACTATAATGCCTGATGTATAGGCAGGAGAGAGCTGTGATACACACACACGTCATAACATGAACCACATTGAATACATGGGATACATAGCACTGCATAGTGTTTCTGTTGGATGGTCACTCCCTGGTCCACAGGTGAAATCGCCACTTCCTCCCCCCTGCGCCCCACAAACCTGGCCCTGCAGGCAGCCTTCCCCCTCGCCTTTGGCCCCCTCCGAGGACGGGGGGCGGGGCGGGCGGAGGAAGCCCCTGGCTGGCCTGGCCCTTGGCCCCCTCGGCCTTGGTGCAGGCGGAGGCAGAGCCCCTCGCCCAAGGGAGGCTGCACCCCGCCAGGAGGAGCCCCCCGCCCCACAGCCCCCTAGCCCAGAATGTCAAGGCAGGAAACCCCACAATCTCTGCTTTGAGCTGGGAATGCTCCGGGCTTTTCGCCTCCCCCCTCCTCCTGCCCTTGCCAATACTCCGGGTTTTTTGGCAAGGCGGGGGGGGGGGGAGCAGAACTACATTCTAATCTACATTATTTATTTATTTATTTATTTATTTATTTGCTATATTTACTACTAGCTTGGGGACCCGGCCCTGCCCGGGTTATTTGAGGAAGGCCTTGTGTGCCAAGGGTGGTCCTTATCAGATGTTTACGTGGCTTGCAGTGGTCTCAGGAAGTTAGTGAAGGTACTGCAAGTCCCATCGGCCATGGTCCACCCCCCTCCCAACAGCACCAGGATGTACAGTGGGTCATGGGGGCTCTGTGTGGCAAGTTTGGTCTTGATCAGTCATTGGATGAGGGTCACAGTGCTCTCAGGAAGTGAGTGAAGGTACTTCAGGTCCCATCATCCGTGGTCCGTCCCACACAAAACTGCACCAGGATGTAGAGTGGGTCATGTGGGCTCTGTGTGTCAGGTTTGGTCTTGATCAGTCAGTGGATGAGGGTAGCAGCGGTCTGGGGAAGTGATTGGAGGTACTTCAAGTCCCATCATCCATGGTCTGCCCTCCCAAAACTGCACCAGGATGTAGAGTGGGTCTTGTGGACTCAAACAATGTTGGAAACAATACCAAACATAATACCCATAAAACAATTGATCCAAACAATGATCCCTCATCCACTTGTCAGTGCCCAAATGTGAACACAGATGGGGTTTACTTCAAGTCCCAAATCAGGTCTGCCCTTGCACCAGGATGTAGAGTGGGTCTTGTGGACTCAAACAATGTTGGATCGGGACCAAACGTGGCACGAATACTCAATATGCCCAAATGTGAACACAGATGGAGTTTGAGGAAAATAGACCTTGACATTTGGGAGTGACAGTTTCTGGGATTTATAGTTACCACAGAATCCAAGAGCATAGTAGTGTGGAATAGGTTAGGTATGAGTGGAAATGACCCATCCCCCCTTTTAAAGGTGTGACTGGCCCTTTAAACACGCGGGTTTCACCTGCACTTACTGCTGTTGGCACAGATACACCCCGTGTGTTGCTGGTGGGTTTGACCCCCCCCCCCCCTACGTTAATGACTATGGTCCAATGCCAGGGATAGTGAAGTTGTAGTTTTGCAAGGCCTGCATCCCAGTTCATAGCAGGTCGCGTGGGATTTCTTTCAGATCTTTGGGTCCTTCATTCGGGGTTTGTGGGGTGTCATTCCAAACCACCCGCCTCCCGCAAGCCCCCCAGGCCAGAAGGCAGGCCCCCGAGGGAGGGAGGGAGGGGGGGGCTGCCTTGGGCCACGGCTTGCCCCTTGCTTGCCCCGGGTGGCCCGGGTCTGGCCGAAGCTCCCGCTTCCCTTTCCGCCTGGGGGGGGGGGGGCTCAGTCGGTGGGGTGGCAGCTGAGAAGGGGGGGGGGGAACCAAGTGGGCGCCCCTTCCTTCCCCTCCTCACCCCCCCCCCCGCAAAGGAAGGAGGGGGTGGCTGTGGCGGAGGATGTGATTCCCAAAGCAGCCCCCCCCCAAGGCAGGGGGTCGAAGAGAGACCCCCCACAGCCAGCCCCCGCTTTTCCAAAGGCAGGCGGCGCATTGGGGACCCCCTGGGGTGGCTGCTCTGCCTCCAAAGAAAGGGGGGGCGACTCAAGGAGGGCCTGGTTCTGTAGCGCCTTCGTCTACACCGCCATGTCACACCCGGCTTCTCTCTTAGAACTGGGTTATAGGAGTCTACACTGCCACAGATAATCCGGTCCAAAGCAGAGAAGCTGGATTGTAGATTTGGCACAGAAAGCGGGGTGCAAGGGTCCCCCCAGGCAGGCCCGATTATATCCCAGGATGGATCTGGCCCCAGATAACCTGGCAGTGGGGACTCCTATAACCCGGTTCAAAGCAGATTACCTGGGACCAGACCCTGGGGCAGAGGGCCCCGAGTCACGTGGCCTCTCAAGGGATGGGGGCCTTCCTCTTCCTCTCCAACCAGGGATTCATCCACGGGTGACCCACCCGCTCCACTCTTGTCCAAGTCCGCCCGAGGCCCCTGCTTTGACACTGGCATATATCCAATCCCAACTGCCTACTTCGAACTGTATTACCTGGCAGTGGGGACTCCTATAATCCGGTTCAAAGCAGAGAATGTGGATCATATGCCTAGATAATCTGGATTATAAGGCAGTGTAGAAGGGGTTTTGGTCTCGCAGACCTTCCTGCAAGGCCGCCTCCTCGTGGGTGGGTGACGTCTGCATTCCCAGGTCACTGCTTTGAACAGGATTATAGGAGTCCCCACTGCCAGATAATCTGGGATCAAAGCAAAGCTGGGGTCAGATCCTGGGATGTAGGGCCTGTCTGGAGGGACCCTTGTATTCCACCTCCGCGGCCTGAGGCCCCTTCTGTTCCGCATCTAAAATCCAGGGTCTCTGCTTTGAACAGGATGATCTATGGCCGTGTAGACTCCTATAACCCAGTTCAAAGAGATAAACCGGGTGTTACATGGCGGTGTAGACTAAGGCGCAACAGAACCAACCCCTTCTTGAGTCGCCCCCCCCCTTCTTTGAAGGCAGAGCAGCCACCCCAGTGATTCCCAGTGGGTTCCCAATGAAGATAAAGAATTATCAATGAAACAGTTGCTGGGATTTATAGTTCGCCTACAATCAAAGAGCATTCTGAACCCCAGCAACAATAGAATTGGGCCCAAACTTCCCATACACAATCCCCATGACCAACAGAAAATACTGTGTGTTCTGATGGTCCTTGGTGACCCGTCTGACACCCCCTCGCCACCCCCACCCCCCAGGGTCCCGACCCCCAGGTTGAGAAACACTGCCTTAGAGCCACAGGCCAGGCAGGACCCCATTGGGTTCACTTGGCTATCTACTCCTAGAATGACACCTCTGTCCTTGAGTAAGGGGAAAGTAAGTTCCTGTGAGCAGGAGCAAGGCACTGAGAGGCCTTCAGGGGGGTGTTTGGGGGTTTTATTCCTCACCCAACAACAACAACAATAATAAAAATCATAACCCGCCCTATCTCCCCAAGGGGAATCAGGTGGGCTCTCAATAAACGAGTATTATGTTTGCAATGGCCCTGGGCCTCTCAGTGCCTTGCTCCTCTTCCCAGGAACTTACTTTCCCCTTACTCAAGGACAGAGGTGTCATTCTAGGAGTAGATAGATAGTCAAGGGATAGCCAGGATTTTGTTTGGGGGGGGCTGCCAGTTTTGTTTGGGGGGGGCTGAGACTGGGTGGAAGAGGGTCTACCCTAGCAAACCTTTTGTATTGTTATCCCAATAACCCCATGAATGTGGGATATAATGAGCATGGTGATCAGATCATGATATGAATAAGCATAACAGTTTAAATAATGTACCAGTAAGGCCTTTTCGCGGACCACCCTGAGAATTTCGGGGGGGGGGGGGCTGAAGCCCCCTTAGCCCCCCCTGGCTACAAGCCTGAAGGCAGTGTTTCTCAACCTGGGGGTCGGGGCCCTGGGGGGGGGAGTCGCGAGGGGGTGTCAGACGGGTCACCAAGGACCATCAGAACACACAGTATTTTCTGTTGGTCATGGGGATTGTATATGGGAAGTTTGGGCCCAATTCTATTGTTGGCGGGGTTCAGAATGCTCTTTGAACTATAAATCCCAGCAACTGTTTCACTGATAATTTATTATCTTCATTTCTACCCGGCCCTTCCTTCTCCCAGGAGGGGACTTTCCCCAAACTCCACCACCAGTCTTCAAATTTGGGCCTATTGAGTATTTGTGCCAAGTTTGGTCCAGATCCATCATGGGTTGAGTCCACAGGTGAACTACAACTCCAAATCTCAAGGTCAATGCCCACCAAACCCTTCCAGTATTTTTTGTTGGTCATGGGAGTTCTATGTACCAAGTCTGGTGCAATTCCATTGTTGGTGGAGTTCAGGATGCTCTTTGATTGTAGGTGAACTATAAATCCCAGCCACTACAACTCCCAAATATCAACATCTATATTCCTCCGCAAACACTGACTTTTATTATATCGATAGATAGATAGATAGACAGACTCTATAGAGCAGGCCTGGGCCAACTTGGGCCCTCCCTCCAGGTGTTTTGGACTTCAACTCCCACAATTCCTAGCAGCCTACCAGCTTTTACCCAGGCCTGCTATAGAGCCATGGGATGTGTGTTTTTTTATTTCAATCTATTTCAAACGAAATCTCCAATCTGGGGGTCTCTCCATTTTGAGGACCTCCATCTTTCAAAGCGTCTGCGCAAACCTTTAATACGTTTGATTTGTGAGGCCATGTTTGTGTCTTGGGAGGCTTGTGTAACCTTGCCATCCAAAGGAGCCCTAATGCATCTCAGCCATCTCTACATAGGGAGCCAGCCTCACCTGGGTCTTCTCCATCCTACCTGAGCGTGGAACAGCCATTTAAAGGAACATGGCCAGGCAGCCCGGGGAACCCACAGCAACCCATAATAATGCCCTGCTTATTTTCCAAGGGAAGCTTGGGCATCATCATCATCCTCATAGTACTAATAAGGCAGAGATTTCTTTTCTCAATTACTAAATGAGCCACACACACACACACCCCACACCCTCTGCATTCCCTGTATCTGTGTAAGCAACCTCTGCCCAGGGTCTCCTTGCGAGGAAGGAGGGGGGAGGGGACTCGGCCCTCCCCTCACCTGCGCTCCCTTCCC
>JARBWK010000004.1:174998845-175018845 GCA_030556195.1 Anolis apletophallus
CCCCCTTGCATGGTTTCACACACAGCTCTCAGCCTCTCCGGGTGCCTGCCTGCCTGCCTTAGATGTGGGCGAAACGTCAGGAGAGAGTGCTGGTTCTGGAACATGGAGGGATCCCAGATGGTCCCGCATGATCTGCTTTGAACTGGGGTAGGCGGCCTCGGCAGGAAAGGCGCGGGAGGGGGAAGAGAAAGGGGCCGAGGAAAAGGAGGGGAGGAGGGGGCACCCCCACAGGGTTATGATGGGGAACTGGTTATTATGACCCGAGTCCGCACGGCCAGGTAACCCAGTTCAAGGCAGGGGCTGCGGGGTTTCCTACAGCTGTGTGCAATGGGCCTCCATTCATTCCACGGAGCTCAGGCCCACCTTGTCCATTGGGGGGGAGACTTCTCCTGGCAGGGAGACTTCTCCTGGCAGGGACACTTCTCCTCGGCCTGGCAGGGCGGGGTCCCTCCCTCCCTCCCTTGACTTACGCCTCTGCCATATCTTCTTTGCAAACTCTTCTCCCGTCCACCTGTCTGCCAGTCCGTGTGTCTATTCGCCAGTCAATGTTCGCCCTGTCCGTGTGTCCGTCAAGCAGTCAGGGTCAGTCAACAAGTCCTTCTCCTTCGAGCCAGAAGGCCCTCCTGGGCCACGCCCTGCTTTAAAGGCAATCTCGGCCAATCGGGACGCAGCAAACTGGACCCAAGGCGGGGCCTTCTGCATGAGGATGGTGGTGGTGATGGTAGGGAAGACCACCCAGCCCAGCCCTCTTCTGCCACACCTGACCCCAATTGAAGCACGCCCAGCAAATGGCCCCTCCGAATCTCAAGGTGGGAGAGGCACCCAAAGGCCATCCAGCCCACCCTATTGCAAGACCCCTGGGCAGATTGCTCTCACAGACAGGGCATACAGACCCCGGGGGGGGAGAATGTCAATCACATTTGGGAATTGGGAAAATAAACCTGTGCCTTGTTGTTATTATTATTGTGGTGGTGATGAAGCAAGGCCATGCTGAACCAGGCATTGTGGGGGGCTCTCCGGGCAGCACTCGGGGCCAAAGGGAAGGGAGCGCAGGTGAGGGGAGGGCCGAGTCCCCTCCCTCCTCCTTCCTCGCAAGGAGACCCCTGGGCAGAGGTTGCTTACACAGATACAGGGAATGCAGAGACGGGGTGTGTGTGTGTGTGTGTCTCATTTAGGAATTGAGAAAAGAAATCTCTGCCTTATTAGTACTATGAGGATGATGATGATGCCCAAGCTTCCCTTGGAAAATAAGCAGGGCATTATTATGGGTTGCTGTGGGTTCCCCGGGCTGCCTGGCCATGTTCCTTTAAATGGCTGTTCCACGCTCAGGTATCACGGAGAAGAGACAGGTGCGACTGGCTCCCTCTGTAGAGACGGCCGAGATACATGTGGGCTCATTTGGATGGCAAGGTTACACAAGCCTCCCAAGACACAAACAGGGCCTCACAAATCAAACGTATTAAAGGTTTGCGCAGACGCTTTGGAAGATGGAGATCCTCAAAATGGAGAGACCCCCCAGATTGGAGATTTCGTTTGAAATAGATTGAAATAAAAAAACACACATCCCATGGCTCTATAGCAGGCCTGGGTAAAAGCTGGTAGGCTGCTAGGAATTGTGGGAGTTGAAGTCCAAAACACCTGGAGGGAGGGCCCACTTGGCCCAGGCCTGCTCTATAGAGTCTGTCTATCTATCTATCTATCTATCTATCATAAATAAAAGTCAGTGTTTGCGGGGAATATAGATGTTGATATTTGGGAGTTGTAGTGGCTGGGATTTATAGTTCACCTACAATCAAAGAACATTCTGAACCCCACCAACAATGGAATTGCACCAGATAAAATTGGGCCAAACTTCCCACACAGAACCCCACATGACCAAGACACAATACTGTGTTTTCCGATGGTCTTTGGTGACCCCTCTGACACCCACCTGTGACCCCTCCAGGGGTCCCGACCCCCAGGTTGAGAAACACTGGTTTAAATAATGTACCAGTAAGGCCTTCTCGCGGAAGGACCGCCCTGAGAATTTCGGGGGGGGGGGCGCTGAAGCCCCCAACCAACACCCCCCCATGCCTGGGCACAGACATCCAGCACTTGACATCAGCCACATGGGAAGGGAGAAGGCGGAAACAAGGTCTCTCCAGGAGCTTCCCCCTTCACCCCAATCGTGTGACTGGGAAACTGGAACCTCCGATCCCCTTTCTTCCCCCTCTTGCCGAACACTTTTTCTTCTCCCCTCGGGCTCCCTTCTTCCCAGCCTCGCTCTGCTCGCTTTGCCTCGCTTTGCTCTGGGGCGGGTCTGCGCAGTAGCGCCCACACGGGTCACGCCTCCCTCCCTCCCCCTCCCCTCCTGAACACGCTCACTCTGCCCCCTCGGATCAAAATGGCGGCAGAAGCGGCAGTGGAGAAGAAAAAGTAAGTGTTGGGCAGGAGGGAGAAGAAAGGGGCGAAGGGGGAGGGGGAGGAAGAGGCCTCTGTCGAAAGCTGGCATGGGCACACTTGGACCTTCCGGGTGTTTTGGACTCCAACTCCCACCATTCCTAGCAGCCTCAGGCCCTTTTCCTCCCCCTCAGCCACTTAAGCAGGAAAGGGCCTCAGGCTGTGAGGAATGGTGGGAGTTGGAGTCCAAAGCACCCAGGGGGCCAAAGTTTTCCCATGCCTGTTTGAGGGACCTTAAAGTGGTGAGCCTCCTCCCAACATTGCGATTCTGGGTAGAAAACAAACAACAACATAACATAACATTGTTTGAGTCCACAGTGCTCTCTGGGCGTAGGTGAACTACAACTCCCAAACGTCAAGGTCAATTCTCAAGCAAACCCTTTCAGTACTTTCTGTTGGTAATGAGAGTTCAATATGTCAAGTTTGGTTCAATTCCATTGTTGCAAGAGTTCAGGATGCTCTTTGATTGTGTGTTGTGAAACTGTAACTCCCAAATGTCAAGGTCTATTTTCCCCAAACTCCATCTGTGTTCACATTTGGGCATATTGAGTATTCATGCCAAGTTTGGTCCCGATCCAACATTGTTTGAGTCCACAAGACCCACTCTACATCCTGGTGCAGTTTGAGGGAGGGCAGACCATGAATGATGGGACTTGAAGTACCTTCACTCACTTTCCAAGACTGCTGCAAACCTAATCCAATGACTGATCAAGACCAAACCTGACACACAGAGCCCTCATGACCCACTTTACATCCTGGTGCAGTTTTGTGTGGGACGGACCATGGATGATGGGACCTGAAGTACCTTCACTCACTTCCTGAGAGGACGGTGACCCTCATCCAATGACTGATCAAGACCAAACTTGGCACACAGAGCCCACATGACCCACTCTACATCCTGGTGCAGTTTGGAGGAGGGCAGACCATGCATGATGGGACTTGAAGTACCTTCACTCACTTTCCAAGACTGCTGCAAACCTAATCCAATGACTGATCAAGACCAAACCTGACACACAGAGCCCTCATGACCCACTCTACATCCTGGTGCAGTTTTGTGTGGGACGGACCATGGACCATGGATGATGGGACCTGAAATGTACAAGACTTCACTCACTTCCCTGGTGCAGTTTGGAGGACTGTGATGGGACCCTCATCACCAAGACTGAAACTAATCAAAGACCAAACCTTGACCACTCTACATCCTGGTGCCGGACCATGGATGACCCCTTCACTCACTTCCTGAGTGCTGTTGGGAGAGGACCCACTCTACATCCTGGTGCTGTTGGGAGGGGGATGGACCATGGCCAGTGGGACTTGCAGTACCTTCACTAAATTCCTGAGACCACTGCAAGCCACGTAAACATCTGATAAGGACCACCCTTGGCACACAATGCCTTCCTCAAATCACCCAGGCACCGCCGGGTCCCCAAGCTAGTAGTAAATATAGCAAATAAATAAATAAATAAATAATGTAGATGAGAATGTAGTTCCGCCTTTAGGTGCGACCATCCATAATATTTTTTGGCTCTCGTGTGGCCCCTTGGGAAAAATAACTGCCCACCCCTGGTTTAGAGAGTGAGCATGGAGAGCAATACAACCCTGTAGGCCAGGGATTTTGGAGACGGCCTTCCACGAAGGGTGGATTTGTGAATCTCTGGCGAAGGAAAAGACACCTGCTCTTCGGGCCTCCTTGGTGGGCGGTGTGGATGTAATAACGTTCACAAGTTTTGTGTTTTGTCTGCATTGTAAGTTGTGATTGTATGTGACTCAAATAAAAAGCTAAAAAAGGAAGGGAGAAGGTGGCCTTGGAGCCTCCTACACACACACACACACACACACACACACACACACCTGGGTCCCAGAGCCTGGCGTCCTCTCTCTCTTTAACCCTTTCCGCACCCACCCAGGCTTCAGCTCTGGACGGTCACTACTAGGCTGGTGACATCCAGGCCCATAGATTGCATCATACAGACATTGCATCATACATTGCACCTCGTTCACATTTCCCCTCATACACAAAACATAATACTTTCACAAGATATTCACCCAAAAACTATAGAGCAGTGGTTCTCAACCTTCCTCATGACACGGCCCCTTAATACTGTTCCTCATGTTGTGGTGACCCCCTATCATAAAATTATTTTTGTTGCTACTTCACAACTGTAATTTTGCTTCTGTTGTGAAGTGTAATGTAAATATCTGATATGCAGCAGGATGTATTTTCATTCAAATTTGGCACGAATTTATTGATTTTATTTATTTAAAATGTTTGTACCCTATAGAGCAGTGTTTTCCAACCTTTTTTGAGCCGCGGCACATTTTTCACATTTACCAAATCCACCAACCAAAGTGACACAAAATGACACTCCAACACAGTAATACTTATAGTTAATATGTCTTTAAATGCATTTATACACTCAGTGTGAAACCTGGGCCTGTTTCGATGAACACAACATAGATATCCTGGCAGGAATGGCAGAAAGGCACACACTTCCCACACAGAACTCCCATAACCAAGAGAAAATGCTATAAGAGTTTGGTGGGCATTGACCTTGGGTTTTGGAGTTGTAGTTCACCTATATCCAGAGAGCCCTGTGGACTGAAACAATGTTGGATCAGGACCAAACTTGGCATGAATACTCAATATGCTCAAATGTGAACACAGATGGAGTTTAGGGAAAATAGACTTTGACATTTGGGAGTTACAGTTTCTGGGATGTATAGTTAACACACAATCAAAGAGCATCCTGAACTCTTGCAGCAATGGAATTGAACCAAACTTGGCCTATTGAACTCTCATTACCAACAGAAAGTACTGAAAGGGTTTGCTTGGGAATTGACCTTGAGTTTGGAAGTTGTAGTTCACCTACACCCAGAGAGCACTTTCCCACGGCACACCTGATGATTGCTCACGGCACACTAGTGTGCCACGGCACACTGGTTGGGAAACACTGCTATAGAGGGACTCAGACCGGCTTAAAGCAAAAATTAAATGCTGTACAAATTAAAACCTGTTATAACAACATTATTAAAAACTTAAAACACCAAATTACATACATACAAATTACATACATACATACAAATACCCGATACACCTAAATTTGAATAATGGTGGGATTGGGGGTGGGGGGGAGTTGTATTTACTGGGATTTGAAGTTCATCCACAATCAAAGAGCATTCTGAACACCAATGATGAAATCAAACCAAACTTGGCACACAGAACTCCCATGACTAACAGAAAATACTGGAAGGGTTTGGCAGGCATTGACCTTGAGTTTTGGAGTTGTAGTTCACCTACATCCCGAGAACACTGTGGCCTCAAAACAATGATGGATCTGGACCAAACTTGGCATGAAAATCAACATGCGCAAATGTGAACTCTGGTGGAGTTTAGGGAAAATAGACCTTGTCATTTGGAAGTTGTAGTTGCTGGGATTTATAGTTCACCTACTGTACATTACAATCAGAGACCATTCTGAACCCCTCCAAAGTTAGAATTGGGCCAAACTTCCCACACAGAATCCCCATGACCAACAGAAAATGCTGATTTCTGATGGTCTTTGGCGACCCCTCTGACACCCCTTCGCGACCCTAAGGGGTCCCGACCCCCAGGTTTAGAAACACTGCTATAGAAAATGCGCTGTAGGATGTCCCACAAAAACAAAGTCTGGGCACTTTAATAAATTTCCCCCGTGTTTTAATGTATGTATGTATGTATGTATGTATGTATGTATGTATGTATTATTATTCATACTTGTATACCGCTCCTTCCCGAAGGAAGGCTCGGGGCACTTCACAGCATGAAAGCAATAAGAACAATAATTAAAAACAGTAAACAACAATAAGATGGAACCTATGAGGAAATGGCATTTCTAACCCAGGAATCAAAACCCTGCTCCACAGCGCACCCAGTCGCGATGGGTTGTGATTCCACAAGCACACCTGGGGGTGCACATGGGTAAAAACGATGTATGGTCAGCCCTCTGTAGCCATGGTTTCTCCATTCGTGGATTTAGTGAATCCCCTTTGAAAGCAACCGCGTGGCTGATGTGGCCCTAGGTGAAAATGAGTTGTGGTGGCTTTCCCAGGCTGTATGGTCTTGTTCCAGAAGCACTCTCTCCTGACGTTTCGCCCACATCTATGGCTTCAAAGCCTGACTGCTTGCTGCCTGGGGGAATCCTTTGTTGGGAGGTGTGAAGTGGCCCTGCTGCTGCCGCCCGACATGACGCTGGTTGTGAGAGTGGCCCAGCCCTTCTGTTCCTGTGTGTCCAGGTTGGCTCATCAGGTGCTCTGCTATGGCTGACTTCCCAGCTTGCATTCATCGAACCATAGAGTTGGGAAGAGGCCTGGTGGGCCATCGCCCAGTCCAACCCCATTCGGCCAAGGAGCAGGACAATCGCATGGAAAGCACCCCCGACAGGTGGCCACCCAGCCTCCGTTTGAAAGCCTCCAAAGAGAGTTCCACTGCTGAACAGCTCTCACGGGTAGGTAGGTAGGTAGGAAGTCCTTCCTAACGTTCAGGTGGAATCTCCTTTCCTGTAGTTTGAAGCCATTGGTCCGCATCCCAGTTTCCAAGGCAGAAGAAAATGCTGGCGCCCTCCCTCCCTCCCTCCCTCCTATGACTCCCCCTGGCCCTCACCTTGTCTCCTCTCAACCGTCACCTCTTTAAGCCGCTCCTCATAGGGCTTGTTCTCCAGTCTGAAGCTAACTATAGCAGAACACCTGATGCAGGGAGCACACCCCTCTCCTGTTGTGTCAGCTCGGCTGGCTGCTGGTCCATTTCCATGCGCGAGTCGAAGTGCTGCTCATGGCCTATAAACCCCTATATACAGTTCCGGCCCAGCTCACTTGTCTGAACGTATCACCTTTTACGGCCCGCCTCTGAGTTTAAGACAATCCAGGGAGGCCCCTGGATTGCGTTTGGTGGGGACGAGACAGGGCCTTCTCGGTGGTGCCCCCCCCCCCCCGCTTGTGAAACATGCTCCCCGGTGAAATTAGGTCAGCTCCACTGAGATCTGACAATGGACACATTTTCCATCTCATTTGACCCAAATGGGTGTGCAGCAACTGCGGAACTCCCTGCTGCGTGTCAGTTCAGCCTGAATGCCTGAGAACGAACCGGATTTTGTATCATTAGTACCAGGTATATAATATATATAGAGAGAGGGGGGGGGGGATTTATAATATTATTTAGTACCTATTTAATATTAGTACCAGGTTTTAAATATATAATATGCATTTTATATTCAATATTATTTATTCCTATTTAATAGTAGTGTGTGTGTATATATATATACTGTATATATATATATATATATATATATAGAGAGAGAGAGAGAGAGAGAGAGAGAGAGAGAGAGTTATTATTATTACTATTATTAGCTGCTCTGAGTCTCCTTTGGGAGAAAAAAAGCCAGATGTTATTACTGTTGTAGTTGTGTTTATTGTTATTAACAATAATCTCCTTTGGGAGAGAAGAAGTGAGATTACTATTATTGTTGTTGTTATTTCTGACTTGCCTCCCCCTTAAGTTAGAAACCCATCCTCATCAAACATTCAGTGAAATACAGATCTTAAAATGTTCCGACATATTAAAATGCAGAGAACAAAGACTGAAATAGAGTGGACGCAGGATGTGACCGTAAGAAGGGGAATGGGGTGTTTGAGGGGACTGACTCACCCTAGTGGGAGTTGTAGTTCCCCCTACAGCCAGAGAGCGCACTGAACCCCACCCATGATGCATCTAGAGCAAACTTGCCCAACATGACAAACTTTAAGCACTGACAGAGTTTCAGGGGCTGAGGAGGCCCACCATAGATGTGGGAGAAACGTCAGGAGAGAATGCTTCTGGAACATGGAAAAGGACACGGTGGGGTTTGACATATGGGGTGAAGAGGGGGGGCCCGGGAAGACAGTTCCATCTTGCCCCCTGCGTTATGCTAATAATGTAATATAATATATTGTACGCACATATAATATTTATAATATTATAATGCAATGCAATATAATACTATTACTACTAATAATATGATATTATAATTATAAATTTTATTTTACATGTTTTATTTTAATATTTTTTAAATATTATTATTTTAAATAAATATTAATATGTTATAATAATATTATGTAAATAAATATACATTTTTATATTTTATATTATTTTAAATAAATATTAAAATAGTATTAAATATATTTTAATATTATTACTACTAATATTACAATATAATGGTATAGTAGAATACAATACTATATAATACTGATATTGTGCCAGGCAGCCCAGAAAATTCACAGCAAGCCAGTGATCCCGGCCATGAAAGCCTCCGACAATACATTATTATAATTATATTATTATTATTATATATTATATATTATTAAAAACTCTAAAATCAGGACAGTAAATAAAGAGCAAAAACAACAACACAGGAGCCTTCCAGACAGGAAACAATTAGGGCCAGCGAATCACTTCCCAACAAAGGATTCCCCCAGGCAGGAATCAACCCAGCTTGGCCACTCGATGCTCATCAACCATTTCAAAGCTCTCTTCTTGAGTGGTGATGGCATGATCGTCAGCATAGATGAAACTCTCTGTCCCTTCTGGCCGTGGCTGGAAACCTTGTGCAAACCTTAAACACTGAAGGTGGAAGCTGGTTTCCCCTGTAATAGGCAGTAAGAGCACCTAAAGCTTCAGGGAGCTTCTGGTCAACGATTTCAAAGCTCTCTGCTTGAGCGGTGATGGCGCGATCGTCAGCATAGATGAAACTCTCTGTCCCTTCTGGCAATGGCTGGTCATTTGTACTTGTGCAATTAGAGATGTAATTGAATCAGATCTTACCTGTTCCAAAGTGGGATAGTGCTGTGTGCATTCAGACCTACAATGTCTGATATAGAACTCCAATATGCCGATGATAACGTAGTCTGTGCGCATTCAGACCTACAATGTCTTCAGACCTACAATGTCTGATATAGAACTCCAATATGCCGATGATAACGTAGTCTGTGTGCATTCAGACCTACAATGTCTGATATAGAACTCCAATATGCCGATGATAACGTAGTCTGTGCGCATTCAGACCTACAATGTCTGATATAGAACTCCAATATGCCGATGATAACGTAGTCTGTGCGCATTCAGACCTACGTCTGATATAGAACTCCAATATGCCGATGATAGCGTAGTCTGTGCGCATTCAGACCTATGTCTGTTATAGAACTCAAATATGCTGATGATAACGTAGTCTGTGTGCATTCAGACCTACGTCTGATATAGAACTCCAATATGCTGATGATAACGTAGTCTGTGTGCATTCAGACCTATGTCTGTTATAGAACTCCAATATGCTGATGATAACGTAGTCTGTGTGCATTCAGACCTATGTCTGTTATAGAACTCCAATATGCCGATGATAACGTAGTCTGTGCGCATTCAGACCTATGTCTGCTATAGAACTCCAATATGCTGATGATAACGTAGTCTGTGCACATGCAAAAGAAGACCTATGACGTCTGTTCTAGAACTCGATGGAATTTGCATCGAGGCCCACAGCCTCTCCCGTAACCCTTTCCTATCCATTTCTATGGCACACGGAAAACAGAGGAATTTATTTATATTTATTTATAATTCGAATTTAATAGACCGCATCTCCCGAGGCTCGTAGCGGTTTCCATAGATAGAAACGCACAATTGCACAATATCCCAACATCATTAAAACATCCTAACAACATTAAAATATTCCTAACAATAAAATACAACATGAGAGATCAGAAAAGGGGGGCGCCAGTTCGTGGCACGGCAAATGGTCAGGGGCGGGTTTATTCTACAGAGCCTTAATCAATCGGCAAACGCCTGCCGGAACAGCCAGGTCTTGCAGGCCCTGCGGAAGGCCATCAGGTCCCGCAGGGCCCGCGTCTCTGCCGGCAGGGCGTTCCACAATGTTGGTGCGGCCACTGAAAACGCGCTCCGCCGAGTGCTAGCCAACCTACATAGTTTCGCATCAGGGATCTCGAGGAGGTTGTGGTCCTCTGAGCGCAGTGATCTTCTGGGCACCTATGATGGGGAAGCCGCTCCCTCAAGTACACTGGCCCCAAACCATGTAAGGCCTTGAAAGTCAAGACTAACACTTTGAAGGAGATCCGGAATTGATCAGCAACTGAACATACTAGAGGTTTGGGGAGCATACACCATGATTTATAGGAGTTGTAGGCACTGGGATTTATAGTTCACCTGCAATCTAAGAAATGTGCTCTGAACTCTAAAAACAATGGACCTGTATCTAACTTGGCACACAGAACCCATCAAAAAATATTGGCGGAATTTTGGACGGATTTATGGGAGTTGTAGTTCACCTACTGTACATTTCCATTTAAAAGCTGAAGAGCCGTTGTTGTCCGTAGACACCTCCAGGGTCATGTGGCCGGCATAACTGCATGGAGCGCCGTTAAAATATATGATATGATATGATATTGTAGTTGGTAGTGCTCCCAGCAGCCACAAGGGGGCAGCAAACACCCTGTATGTATAAGAGAAAAGGAACACAATCCGATGGCTCAAACTATGAAGGTACAACACTGCTCTCCATTGCTGGAGAAATCCTTGCGAGGAGACTCCTGAGCAGATGAGTTCCTGCCATTGCCGAAGAACTTCTCCCAGAACGCCAATGCGGCTTCAGAGCTGTTAACAGGAGCGCCACAGGCACGGTTTTCGCCCTCAGGCAGCTGCAGGAGAAATGTCGGGAGCAGAACAAAGGACTCTTTGGAACATTTGTCGACCTCACCAAAGCCTTCGACACTGTGAGCAGGAAAGGTCTGCGGCAGATCCTGGAACGTCTAGGACAGGGCTGTCCAACTTCTATGTGACTGATCACCTGGCGGGCCGCAGCCGGGGGGGTTCGCGGGGCGGGGCTGCTCGCAGGCATGCGCGGCGAGGATGAAGAGGCGAGGTGCCCTCCGCCGTGTCCCTGGCTGTTGCAGCGCCCGCGCCTGGGAGCATACCTTCCTTCTCCGAAGGAAGAGAAAGAAAGGTAAGCTCCCGGGCACGGCCGCTGCAACAGCCAGGGACACGGCGGAGGGCGACTCGCCTCTTCCTCCTCGCCGCGCATGCCTGCGAGCGGCCCCGCGTGAGCGACGAACAGGCAGGAGATCAATTTTTAAATAAAAAATTATAAATTAAATAAAAAAACAGCTGATAGGCGGGCCGCATCCAAGGGGCTGGCGGGCCGCATGCGCCCCGCAGGCCGCCTGTTGGCACAGGTCCGGTCTAGGATGTCCCCCCAAATTCCTCAAAATGATTATCCTGTTCCATGAGGGCCAGCGCGGTCAAGTCAGATACGGCGATGCTCTCTCGGAGCCCTTCCTCATAACCAAGGGAGTGAAGCAAGGTTGTGTTCTTGCACCAACCCTACTTACAATCTTCTTCAGCATGATGCTCCAAAGGGCTACGGCAGACCTCGAAGAAGAAGAAGAAGAAGAAGGCGGCATATATATACGCGATCGCACTGATGGCAGCTTGTTCAACTTAAGCCGTCTGAGGGCTCGCACTGAGAGTCTGAACTATCCGTGTGTTTGGACGTCCTTGGAAAACTATGTCTCTCAAATCACTCAGGGCTTGCCCCTGTTGGCCTGTCCGCATGCAACTCCATGCACAAAGAGTCCATGGCTTCAGGTCAAGTGAGGCAAGAAAACAGAGAGGTAGAAATGGCCGAAGGTCTTTTGATGCCAAATCCCAGCCTTTGGTGCTAGAGATGCCAGACCACATATGCAGGAACATTGGAACTCCCTGCGGCAGGTCAATGAAACAGGGGCTCTGGGGCTCGACTTCATCACAAGTTGGGGGTTGAGAAAGGGGGGGGGGGAGAAAGGGGGAGAGAACCCCCCCTTTTAAAATATTCCTTTACTGGGTTTTAAACAATAAATGAGGAATCAATTCTGAAACCGTCCTTCAATGGAGATGTCCTTCCGGGAACACTTTGTGTGAAATTATGGGAGAATGATCGCCAAGCGCAGCCTGACAAGGAAACGGCCTCCCAGAGCTATTACATTCCATCCTTAGGAAAATAACCAGTCTCAATGGTTTTCTCCTTCCTGCCCCCCCATTTGCTTTAGTCTGTATAATTCGACACAATGGCAGGGCGGGGGGTTAGGGGGGGACGACCGCAACATTAGTTAAACTCAAGGCTGCTTTATTTATTTCGCATTTCCATTAAAAAATGCATTTTTAGAGGAAAGAAAGGCAGAGAGAGAGAGAGAGAGAGAGAGAGAGAGAGAGACTTGGCATACCTGCCTGAGCCAACCTGATGCCGTGATGGATGGAATCCAACTGCAGGGAGTTCCACAGTTCCTTTTCCTCCATCTTTGGCCGGGTGGCTCAAGCACAAAGACCAGAAAATGGCCCCTTTCCTTCTCCTTCTCTTCCTCTTCCTCTCTGTCTCTGCTCCATTTTCTCCTGACTCATTGAAGCCACGGCCACAACAGTAAGCACACATCCGTTTTCCAAGTACCAAGGACTCAAATGTGGACTCTTTCATTCCCTGGACGGTTTGCCGTTTGTTTTACACCTACCTGCAGTGCTGGCCCTACACCAAAGGGGCCGCTCATGGACTCTCGCCCTTTTCATGGACTCTCCCTGTTGCAACGTGAACTTTCTAGTCTCCTCAAGGACCAAGGCCTTTGCAGTCAGCCAGGACACTGGCCCTCCTCCGTGACTCTTCCTCCTTTGTCTCCTGTGGCTCCACGGACTGAAGGCGCCAGGCAGGCATGTAGCCGGGGGGGGGGCTAGCCCCCCCGGATTCAGGGTGGTCTTCCTACTGGTACATTATTTAAACTGTTATGTTTATTCATATCATGATCTGATCACCATGCTCATTATATCCCACATTAATGGGGTTATTGGGATAACAATACAAAAGGTTTGCTAGGGTCCCTCTTCCACCCAGTCTCAACCCCCCGAACCAAACTCAGCCCCCCGAACCAAAATCCTGGCTACGGGCGCCAGGGAAGAGAGGCAACAGTTGTCTGTTTGCAGCGTATGGCCTTCCTCTCTGTCTGGGCTGCATTGCATGGGGTACAGGTATATTGGAGGCTGCTTATCCAAAACGTCTTGTATAAGTTTTCCCTTTGTTGTATTTTCCTCGCTGATGCTTAGTGTTATAAAAGCCTCCTGAAGCCCCCCCCCCCCACACACACACACAGGGAATCAGAGAGGGCCGCAGTGCTGACCAGCAGCCATTTTGAAACCAGCCACCATGTTGCTATTGCAGAACTGTTTAAAAGGGAGAGGCCGGGCTCCTTCGCAGGGGCTCTCCTGCAGTACATACTAGGCCTGCCTGCACATGTTCCATTGACCTCGGAGCTCGTCCGTCGAGAGGGCCATATGCCTGTACATACACATAACCATATTTTCATAAGCAAAGTTGCCTCTGTGGGCTTCGGGCCCCCACATGTAGCTGTCATAGAAAATGTTCAAACAGGCCATCTTACAGAGAAACCAAACCCCTGAGGATTGCTGTTTTGCCACAACAGGAACACACCCACCTGGGACAAAGACAAAACCATTCATTTTCTAATGTAAGCAATAGCAGGTCTGCTGGAAGGACAAAGCCCTCGCTTGCCCCGAGGCCATTCCCAAGCCCACCTGGAACTCAGCCAGTCTCACTGTTTCCTTTTTGACCTTTGTCCTGTCTCCCTGGTTTTTCCTCCTTAGTTGGGTTGTGAAATGCGCTCGTTTGCAATAGGCTGGGAGGATCTCCAGCTGGCATTTTTGTGATGCTCAAGTTGTTTCCATCCAATCAGCTGAGAGCATACATAGCCAGGACAGGCCCCCAAAATTGAATATGTATGGATCTTAAGGCATAAATACGACTGTACCTTCACAATAAAGACATGTTAGCTCTGCGGATCCCTCAGGACGGTGGCTTTCATCCTTTCCAGCTGGTCAGAACCTTCTCTCGGTGGGGCACGCTTCCAGGATTTGGTGAGACTATTGATTGGGGATATTTTGGGATTTCTAGCGTTTAAAAGGATCCACCAAATCCTATTTAGGAATCCCCGTTTTTAGGGGGTTTTGGTCCTTGGCCCCATCTGAGCAAGGCCCTTTCTCTTGTTCGGTAACAGGAGGAGGGAAGAAAGGGGGCCTCCAGTGCGCATGCGCGAGCAGCACTGCCTTGTTCTCCAGCTTCTCCAGGGGGAGGGGGCAGCGCGCATGCGCGAGGGAGGGAGGAAAGGGGGCCTCTAGCACGCATGCGCAAGCAGCACTGCCTTGTTCTCCAGCTCCTCCACGGGGAGGGGAGGGGCCAGCGCGCATGCATGAGGGAGGGAGGGGGAGGAAAGGGGCCCCCAGTATGGCCGAACCAGGAACCCCCAAATCCAGGAGATCCAACTGCAGAGAGTCCCCAGTATTCCTTTTGGCCCATGGCCTAAGTTGCACCAGTACCAGACCTTTTTCCCCCCACTTCTGCCCCACTCAGTCCCATACATCACACTGCACCAACTTTGTCCCTCCCAGTACACCTAGCCACCATTGCTTCCCCTCACCCCATCTGCACAACATTTGCACAGCCAATAGCACATGAAAAACATTTTAGCAAACATCCCACAGCATAGCAATAAAACCAGGACATTTCCCCCCCCAGCACCACCAAAACCCCACACCTGGCAACAACACATTAGACCCCATAAACAGCCCACAGCAAGACCAGCAGCCAAATACATTTTCCCTCCCATTCAGTCCACAGAGCACCAATGCATACATCAGAAATACTTCACATAACATTGCATAAACAATAGAATAGAACATTTCTCCCAGTGCCCACACAGTCCCACACATTGTAAAACCCTCAAAATCCCATAAGCCAACTCCTGTTCAAAAACAACAAACTCTCAAACCTCCTGCCAAGCCACAACAGCCTGGCTAATCTGCCCCCAGGCCTGTGCAAGGCCGCTGCAGTACCACCACCCACCACTGGGGCCGAAACGCCCGTTCCCCCTCCCAACCGCTATAAGAAAAAATCAAAAACAAACAAAACACTTCCCAAAATAAACAAAACAATAAACAAAACCCATCTCCTTTTCCCTACCTTATTTTCCATCCTTCTTAGACCGGTCCGAATTTTCTGGCCACTAGGGGGGCCGACGCGGGCGAGACGCACCTCTGCAGACTCGCCCGCCCCAAACGCCATCTTGAGAAAGTGGGGGCCATTGCCGAGGGTGGGGGCTAGGAGCGGAGTGATCCGCGGATGAGTGAGATCGCCAAAGGAACCGGTGGATTCATTATCCACAAGTTGGAAGTTCCCCCGATTTGCCCCGCTGTTGTCCCCAAAGCACTCGGCCTCTCCCCCTCTATCTTGTCTCCACTCCTTTCTTCTCCCCGTTCTCCCTCCCTGGCTTAAGGGAAGCCCGGGATCGAAGCCGCTCGCAACCAGCGGCTTGGCTCTACCGCTAGCGCACTCGGGTCATCTGAGGACAATCGGCCCCCACCTTTTTCGCATTAAGTTCCATCAACAAGAGCAGCAATAGCGAGCCCAAAGCCGGCAGCAGGTCGACGGTTTTGGACTATGGGAGTCCTGAAGGGGGGGGGACGAGACCCCAAGCCTCCTGCCAACAGGGGAGGCATGCAGCCCAAGTACCCTGGCACATTTTGCCCTTTTTCTTCATGCTACATTTCCCCGGATTATTCCTGGGCTACTCTCCCCAGCTGATTCCAGCGAGAGCCTTGCTACACCTCATAGATCATGGACCCACAGAGACCCCCTTTCTGGGTAAGCCGTGTCCGATGTTTTCCGGAGGGGTTTTGCCCAGATTGCAGGGGGGATTCTAAGGGAACCCAGGTCTTTTGGGCTTTGGGGAGAAGCAGTTCGCCAAGGACACCTCCCAGTTGAATGTTCCCAGCTTTTTCCCTTCTTGCCACATGGACTTTGTGACTCTCTGCCACTCTACTGCACTCCAGAAGTCATTCTACCCCTCACAGACTTTATAGTTTCCCAAGGACAGTGGAGGACTACAACTCCCAGGAAGAAAGCAGCATTGTGTTGCCTGTTTTTAAGATCATTCTCTGGGAGCAAGAACTGCATGGGAATGTAATTGGGGATGATTGCTGGGGATCTCTGTATTGTATTGTCTTGTACTTTGTACCCCTTGTGTGTTCCCTTTTTGTGTCAATGTAACCTCCAAGTTAAATGCCCTCAGCAGAGCGTTCCAGGGATGAACAGCACAATAACTCATTTTTCTACCCATTTTTACCTTGCACAAATAATAACCCTGGGAAGGGACGTTGGGTTTCTTTGTGGGGTGAGGCCCACTCTATATGCCCAAGACTTCCCTGCATATGTCCCTATCATCCTCGGAGCTTGGCCAATGATTTGGGAATATGTAATGGTCATCTAGTCCAGTGTTTCCCAACCTTTTTTGAGCCGCGGCACACTTTTAACCTTAAAAAAATTCGGGGGGCACACCACCAACCAAAATGACAAAATGACACTCTAACGCAGTAAAGAATGGCTGGGGGTTGGTGGCCTGCTGGGAGCAGCTGCTGGGAGTGCTAAAGCTGGGGAGGGGGCGGAGCCAGGCTGCACCATGCCCCACCCCTACCCCCAGATTCACCTCTCCCAGCAGCTGCTCCAGCCTTGAGGGGGCAAGGCCAAGCCAGCCGTGCCAGAGCCAGCACAATGCTGGCTTGGCACTGTCCCCTCAAGGCTGGAGCAGCTTCTGGGAGTGCCAAAGCCGGGGAGGGGGCGGAGCCAGGCTGCACCATGCCCCACCCCTACCCCCAGATTCACCTCTCCCAGCAGCTGCTCCAGCCTTGAGGGGGCAAGGCCAAGCCAGCCGTGCCAGAGCCAGCACAATGCTGGCTTGGCACTGTCCCCTCAAGGCTGGAGGAGCTTCTGGGGTGCAAGCCGCTGGCCAGGCATGCCCCACCCCTACCCCCAGATTCACCTCTCCAGCAGCTGCTCCAGCCTTGAGGGGCAAGGCCAAGCCAAGAGCCAGCACAATGCTGGCTTGGCAGGGCTGGAGCAGAGCCAGGGGGCAGAGCCAGGCCGCGCCATGCCCCGCCCCCCTCCCCCCAGCTTCAACTCTCCTACAGGCTGGTTATAGAAGGAATGATTAAAAAAGATGGGCTAGAATGGCTAAGAAATTACTCAGGAAAAGTGGAAGAAGAAACATGGAAAATATCTTTTAAACAATTCACGAGGAAAGAAATTAGGGAAATTAGAAATCCAATGTTGAGTAATATATTAGAAGTGTGGAATAAATACAGGAGAATGTTAATAACGGATGGATCAGTAATAACCCCAATTGTAATGGAAAAGAAATTTCCAAAGAATTTAAAACAAATAATGGACAAAAAGTTAAGGGAATTTTTTTTGTCTGGGAAGAAGACTTAGGGATAAAAATAAAGGAAACAGAGTGGCAACAATTGTGGAGACAAAGACATCTAAAAAATTTATCAATAAGGATTAAAGAAAATTATTATAAGTTAATATGGAAATGGTACCTCACACCAGTAAGAATGGCAAATATAAATAAAAACTACTCGAAAAACTGTTGGAGAGGATGCCAAGAAACAGGAACATACATACATCTGTGGTGGCAATGTAAATATGTAAGCAAATTTTGGGCGAAAGTATTTAAAGAAATAGAAGATATAATGAATATTAAAATAGAAAGAAGTCCTATTATAGCTTTATTATCATTATATAATAGTATACAATTGGAAAAAAAAAAGGATAAAGATGCGATAACAAACCTATTAACAACAGCAAGACTGCTTATAGCAAGGAATTGGAAAAAAGAAATGAATATACAAATAGAGGAATGGTACAAGGAAGTCTGGAAACTGGCCATAAATGACACGTTAACATGTATATTAAAAGTAAAAAGAGCTATATGGAAACAAAGTGATTTCTATGAGGTATGGAGAAAATTTATTGAAAAAGGACTAGAAAAGGAAGAAGGAAGGTTACCTCCACAAGAAGAAATGAAATTTTGGACGAATGAGATGTAAAAGCAATGGCTTGGGGAGGGGGGAGGGGAGCACAGCGGTGAGGATGCAAACATGTATAAGAAAAACATAATGGCAGAAGCTAAAGATTGAAGTATTGTACCTAGAAATGAATAACATGAATCTGATGTAAATAGACATTGTATAATATTGTGCTGATAATGATAAAACAATAAAAATATTTTAAAAAATAAAAATAAACAGACCCTCCTCCATTGCCCGCAGCCGCCCCAGCCGATCCCAGCCGTTTCCAGCCGGCAGACAGGTAAAAACAGACCGTCCTCCATCGCCAGGAAGCGGCAGACCTCGCTGGGGGCATGGCAGACTCGTGAAACGGACCCTCCTCCTTTGGCAGGAAGCGGCAGACCTCACCGGGGGCATGGCAGACAAGATAAACAGACCCTCCTCCATTGGCAGCCCCAGCCGGTCCCAGCCGGCCCCAGCCGGCAGACAGGTGAAACAGACCCTCCTCCATCGCCAGGAAGTGGCAGACCTCGCTGGGGGCGTGGCAGACTCGTGAAACGGACCCTCCTCCTTCGGCAGGAAGCAGCAGACCTCACCGGGGGCATGGCAGACAAGTGAAACAGACCCTCCTCCATCGGCAGCCCCAGCCAGCCCCAGCCGGCCCCAGCCAGCCCCAGCCGGTCCCAGCCGGCAGACAGGTGAAACAGACCCTCCTCCATCGCCAGGAAGTGGCAGACCTCGCTGGGGGCGTGGCAGACTCGTGAAACAGACCCTCCTCCTTCAGCAGGAAGCGGCAGACCTCACCGGGGGCATGGCAGACAAGTTAAACTGTCTGTTCGTTGCTCATTGTTTTGTTATCCAGACTTGTGAACCGATCAGGTGCTAATTTTCCTTTTTGGTGTTTTCTAGATGTTGTTTGGTGACTTCTCTTTATATATCAGGTGCTAATTTTCCTTTTTGGTGTTTTCTAGATGTTGTTTGGTGACTTCTCTTTATATATAAGGTGCTAATTTTCCTTTTTGGTGTTTTCTAGATGTTGTTTGGTGACTTCTCTTTATATATCAGGTGCTAATTTTCCTTTTTGGTGTTTTCTAGATGTTGTTTGGTGACTTCTCTTTATATATCAGGTGCTAATTTTCCTGTTTGGTGTTTTCTAGATGTTGTTTGGTGACTTCTCTTTATATATCAGGTGCTAATTTTCCTGTTTGGTGTATTCTAGATGTTGTTTGGTGACTTCTCTTTATATATCAGGTGCTAATTTTCCTTTTTGGTGTTTTCTAGATGTTGTTTGGTGACTTCTCTTTATATATCAGGTGCTAATTTTCCTGTTTGGTGTATTCTAGATGTTGTTTGGTGACTTCTCTTTATATATCAGGTGCTAATTTTCCTGTTTGGTGTATTCTCTCTAGATGTTTGGTGACTTCTCTTTATATATCAGGTGCTAATTTTCCTTTTTGGTGTATTCTAGATGTTGTTTGGTGACTTCTCTTTATATATCAGGTGCTAATTTTCCTGTTTGGTGTATTCTAGATGTTGTTTGGTGACTTCTCTTTATATATCAGGTGCTAATTTTCCTGTTTGGTGTATTCTAGATGTTGTTTGGTGACTT
>JARBWK010000004.1:175623845-175895278 GCA_030556195.1 Anolis apletophallus
CTCCGCGGCTCCGCGGCTCCGCGGCTCCGCGGCTCCGCGGCTCCGCGGCTCCGCGGCTCCGCGCATGCGTACTGGCTCCAGAGTGCACCTCCCGCTTTGGAGTCAGTGCGCGTGTGTGCACAATTTGCGCATGTGCACTGGGCTCCAAAGCGGGAGGCGTGCTCTGGAGTCAGTGCGCGTGCGCACAAATTGGCCCATGCGCACTAGGCTCCCCTCGGGAGCAACTGGGGGGGCACAATTTTTTTCCGCGTACCCCCCCGGGAACAGGTAGGTCCGCCCCTGTCCGTAGCTGTAGTCAGATTATATTTGTATTAGTGCAGTTCCACAAGTGCAACTATTCCACCTGAGCATATGAGCCTCGTAAATCTCATTGTTAGCCCTAATTAGAATTGTGTTTACCTGTGTGTTCACTTGATTTATTTATTTATTTATCTATTTATTTATTAGATTTGTACACCACCACTCCCAAAGGCTCAGGGAGGTTTACAGTAATATTTATTCATTTATTTATTTATTCGAATTTCTATCTGCCGCCACTCACAGTGGCTCGGGGCGGCTTACATAAGTCAATAAAAACACAGCTAAAATCTCAAATTGAACATTTCACTAACATCACATCAAAACCAGGAACACAGTAGAGGTGTTTAACAAGAAGGGGGGGTGGCATGGCCATTCATGTTCCGAAGGCCTGCCGAAACAAGGTTTTACAGGCTTTCCTGAATGGGAGAAGGGTCTTAAGAGATCAAATCTCGGCCAGCAGTGCATTCCACAGAACCGGGGCTATAATCGACAAAAGCCCTTCGGGTTGCAGTTAGATGGAACGTCTTGGGACTTGGAATAACTAGGAGGTTATGTTCTTCAGAATGGAGGGATCTGGTGGGACGATATGGGATAAGGCGGTCCCTTAGGCACACTGGCCCCAGACCATTCAAGGCCTTAAAAGTCAACACTAACATCTTGAAGGCAATCCACAGGGAGCCAGTGCAGTTTGCGAAAAATCGGCATGATGTGATGGCTCTTCGAGACTCCGGCAAGGAGTCGAGCTGCCGCGTTCTGCACTAACTACCGACAAGGGAAGGCTAATGTAGAGGGCGTTACAGTAGTCAAGCCTCAAGATGACCGTGGCTTGGACCACTGTGGCCAGGTTGCGCCGGGACAAGTAGGGGGCCAGCTTCCTCGCCTGGCGAGGATGGAAAAATGACACTTTGCTGACGGTGGAGATGTGAGACTCAATCGACAGCAAAGGGTCCAGGGTAACCCCAAGGCTCTTTACGACTGACAACGGGCGTAGTGTCATGCTGTCCAGGGTTGGAAGCTGAACATCCCCACTGCCCGGGGACAGAGCCACAGGATCTCTGTCTTTGCCGGATTCACCTTCAACCTACTGGCTCGCAGCCATCCAGTAACGGCCTCAAGGCAACGATAGAAATTATCGGGTACGGAGTCAGGTCGGCCCTCCATCTTCATTATGCAAATACACAACAGATAGCAACATAATAAAACAGTAAAAACACAATAAAACAAGGTAAAACGCAGGTAAGGATCATAAGCCTTCAAAATCCTGCCTATATAAGTGTGACTTACACGCTCTGCGAAAGCTGTACAAGTTACACAGAGCTCGTGTCTCTGGCGGCAGGGCATTCCACAACGTTGGAGCGATGATAGAAAACGCTCTTCGCCTGGTAGATGTCCAGTGGAAGGCTTTTACACTAGGAATGTTCAAAAGATTCATGTCTTCTGAGCGTAGTGATCTCAGAGGGTTATATGGAATCAGGCGATCCCGCAGGTACACTGGCCCCAGGCCACATAAGGCCTTGAAAGTAAGAACTAACACCTTGAAAGTGATCCGGAATTCAATTGGCAGCCAGTGTAGCTCTTGCAGGATCGGTGTTATACGGCAGGTCACGGGCTCCCCTGTGAGCAGCCGGGCTGCAGCATTCTGCACTAGCTTAAGTTTCCGGATTGCGGTCAAGGGTAGGCCAATGTAAAGAGCGTTACAGTAGTCAAGTCTTGAGATGACCGTGGCTTGGAGTACCGTGGCCTAGTCGTTCCTGGACAGATATGGGGCCAAACGCTTCGCCTGTTTCGCAGGTGAAAGAACGCGATTTTGCTGACAGTGGAGATTTGGGTCTCCATTGGCAGCAGAGGGTCCAAATGGACACCGAGGCTTTTTACTGATGATGACGGGCGTAATGCCTCGCCATCCAGGGTCGGAAGTTGAAGTTCCCTATCGCCCGGACGACCCAGCCAAAGGATCTCCGTCTTTGCCGGATTCACCTTCAACCTGCTGGCTCACAGCCATCCAGTAACGGCTTCAAGGCACAGATGGAAATGATTGGGCACTTTATTTGCTGCTACTATTTCATTGTTTGCTTAATATTCTGCTTTCCTCACTAAGTGGAACCCAAGGCAGCTCACAGATAAAATTCATATTAAAAATACAGTTTAAAAACAATTATTAAGTGTAGAGTATGTACACTCTACACTTGCACAAGGGCAAGGCTCTTTCCTGGCTGCTCCCTAAAGCCCTGCTTAAGGCGGCCGGTGCCGGGCACTTGCGCTAGCTCTTGCTCTAGCTTGTTACTCAAATCTCAGTTTACATGTCAAAGCAAAAAATTGAACGAACGATGGCTCGTATCTCAAAAAACTCATAAGTTGATTCATTTGAAAGTCAAGGTTTCAAGGTATATAAAGAGTTAAAATGTGACTATACCTTGACTTGCTGGGTTTAGAATGGGAAAAAATTATTTCAGAGCTTGTTACTTTAAAGCAAATGGGTTAAAATTTGAAACCTGGCTAGACCTCTTCCAGTCCGGCTTCCGTTCTGGGCATGGGACGGAGATGGTCCTGGTCTCCATCTCAGATGAGTTGCGCTGCCAGCTGGATCAAGGCGGGTCGGCGCTGCTTGTGTTATTGGACCTCACAGCAGCATTTGACACTGTCAATTATGATCTTTTCTCCCACCGCCTTGCTGGGGCCGGGGTGAGGGGGACTGCCCTTAATTGGGTGTCCTCCTTCCTCCGGAACCGCTCACAGCGAGTGAGGAGGGGCGAGGTTGTCTCTGAGGGTCTCCCACTTCACTGTGGTAGGGATGTCCACCTTCCGACCCTGGACGGTGTGGCACTATGCCCATCGACCTCTGTTAAGAGCCTTGGGGTGACCCTGGACCCTCTGCTGTCGATGGAGGCACATGTCTCCGCCATCAGCAGAGTGGCATTCTTCCATCTTCACCAGGCAAGGAAGCTGGACCCCTATCTGTCCTGCGGCAACCTGGCCACAGTGATCCAAGCCACGGTCATCTCCAGACTGGACTACTGTAACAGTCTGTACATTGGCCTTCCTTTGTCGGTGATCCAGAAACTCAAGCTGGTGCATAACGCTATAGCCCGCCTCCTCACGGGGACTGCGTGGCGCGCCCACATCACGCCTATTCTGCGCGAACTGCACTGGCTGCCAGTAGAATGTCGGGTCACTTTCAAAGTGTTCGTTCTAACTTTTAAGGCCTTATATGGTCCGGGGCCAGTGTACTGAGGGATCGCTTCATCCCGTATTATCCCACCAGATCGCTGCGCTCTGAGGAGCAGAACCTCTTGGTGATCCCTTCGCCTAGAATGTACCGCCTGACGGCAACTCGCCGACTGGCTTTTTCTATAATAGACCCAACACTCTGGAACTGGCTGCACGCTGACGTACGTGCCATGCGGAACATCATCTCCTTCCAGAAAGCGGCGAAGACCCTGCTTTTTCGGCAGGCGTTTGGAGTAGGATGAACCGCAGGCACTGTCAATGCCGCCTCAGCCGTTCCGTACCTTGCTTGGCTTATGGCTGTGTTCTTATTGTGTTTTTAGATGGGTTTTAATCTTGTTTTTAAACATTGTTTTCTACTTGACTGTTTATATATGTTGCGAGCAGCCCCGAGCCTGTCGGGAAGGGCGGCCAATCAAGTATGAATTAATAAATAATAAATAATAAATAAAATGGTTATTTCTAGGTTTTAAAAATACTCCCCATAGCCGTTAAAATAGTTTCTTGCTCATTCTTTCTGTCAGATTTCGCACTGAATGCTATTGGTTAGCCGAAGAGTGAGTCGGCACGTAGGCCCATTCCACTGATTCAATTAAACGACTCCAGCAAGCACGGTCATAGGATACAAGCCACGAGGATCATTAATTGAGAGATTGAGTTGGGTACAGATGATGATAGACTTGCAAACCATCATCCTATTTATATTCACCGTCATCTCACAGAATATACGCTGTTCTCCAGTTGGTGGAAATCCCAACCCATCAGTGATGGTGCGCAACAGCTTTCCCTGGAAGACAATGAGGTTTCCGACATTCTTCATCTGGATGTATGCATTATTACTGAAATAAATCACAATGATAATAGCAATAAATGCCTTAAATATTCTATCACTCCTCTGGCTAGTTACTTAACTTTCAATCTATATATTTATAAACCAAGCAAACGTTAATCTTCTTCGGAGGAGGGAAAACAAAGGCTCCTTTCACATCTCCACTCAGTGTGTGCTAGTTAGTCACAACGTGGAATTCTACACCCCTGCTGTAGAGTTTGGGGCTCTTAAAGGACTTTGTGGTGGGACGCCACAGGTCATGTAAAAAATGTCTTGGGTGGAATGGTGGAAATTTAACTATATACTTGGGCCATGTAAATTGTCTTCTTTTCTTTTCTTTTAGCAAAAAGGAATCACCCGGGGTAACCAAACTCCAGTCCTCCGTGTGTTTTGGACTTCATTTCCTAAAAGCTTCAGATGCTTTGGCAAACGACTATAGATTTGGAGAGCTGACGTACAAACCACCCGGAACACCAGAGTTTGGGGAACATTAATAGTTGAATCAACGGTCAGGCTCAGTATCAGGCAACGTCCTATGTTATGGGCCATGTTTCATGTTCTATAAGTCCATAAAAGTTGGAGAACAACAAACTAGCCTTCAAGTCAACAATGTCTTCCATGTTGCAAGAGTCTTTCATTTCAAGAAAGTGGTTGTGGTAATAAAAATGAAGGGAAAAAAGCTGTTGTGAGAAAGAGCTGAAGTTGCTTGTTGCTTAGCTGGCATGCCTGCTGATAGGTTGAGAAAATTATTGAGAAATGATCAATTTCCATATGCAATATGCTGATAAAATAATCCACCTGTCTTCTGCCAACATCCCAGGAAGGATGGCCTGGCAGGTTATGCACAGCTTCAATCTCTTCAATCTCTTCTGCCTCAGGGGGCAGTTCTTTCCCCTCTATTATTTAACATCTATGTCCGACCACTTGCTCGGCGGGTTCTTGGTTTTGGGCTGGAGTGCCACCAATATGCAGATGACACCCAGCTCATTCTGGGGATGGAGGGCCAGCCCGGATCCTTACCTGATAATTTCCATTGTTGCCTTGAAGCCGTTACTGGATGGCTGTGAGCCAGTAGGTTGAGGGTGAATCTGGCTAAGATGGAGATCCTGTAGCTGGGTCATCCGGGTACGGGTGAGGTTCAGCTCCCAACCCTGGACGGCGTGACACTATGTCTGTCGTCAGCTGTTAAGAGCCTTGGTGTCACTCTGGACTCTCAACTGACGATGGAGACACACATCTCCATCGTCAACAGAGCAGCGTTTTTCCATCTCTGCCAGGCAAGGAAGCTGGCCCCTTACCTGTCCCGTCACGACCTAGCTACAGTGGTCCAAGCCACAGTGATCTCGAGACTAGACTACTGTAACGCTCTTTACATTGGCCTTCCTCTGCCCGTGATCCGGAAACTTAAGCTTGTGCAGAACGCTGCAGCTCGGCTGTTTGTAGGCCTCCCAACATGCTGCCACATCACTCCCATCCTGCGCGAACTGCACTGGCTCCCAGTGGAATTCAGGATCACCTTCAAAGTGTTGGTGTTGACCTTTAAGGCCTTGAATGGTCTGGGGCCAGTGTACCTAAGGGACCGCCTCTCCCTATATTGTCCCTTACCTAGTCTGCTGGCCTTTAGGAAAGCCTGTAAGACCCTGTTATTTAAACAGGCATTGGTTGTTAATCTACAGGCACTATATCATTGACAATGCAGGCTTGTGTAACCCACTTCCCGTGTATAGGTCGTTAATGTGATGATTTTATTGTGTGTGATGATTTTATTGTGTGTATATATGCTACTACCTTTCCATCATCTCCCTCTCCAATGTTTTACCTCTTCACTAGTTATCAATGGGGGTCTCAGCAGGTCACTCGGGGCTTCCTTCTCAATGGAGATCACTTTATTCGGTCACTTTCCAAACTATATGCTTTTATCTGGAAGTCTCTCGTGCTTTTCCAATCCTATTTGGAGATTGCGCATAATGACGTGGTTTTATGACCCAAGAGGCATAGCAGAGAAGCAGAGAATGAAATGGAAGTTATATTGTACCAGAAGTGAGAGTTATATATATATATATTCTGCCTTTTCCATGGAAAGAGACATCATACAGGTATCACTGCATTGAGCAATGTGTTTCCGTTGCAGTGCTGAGTCACCTCTGCCGCATGAACGGTGACCTTCAGATTAAGAGACTGAGATAGAACTTAAACTATTACGTTAGGACTATGGACAAAATGGTGTAACTCCTCTTTTTGCTAGTGTAAGTACTTTGGGGTGAATTGCATATGGAGGTATCTCCTTCCTCCTTGCACAATGCCTTTATTTATTTTTATTTATTTATTTATTACTTCGATTTGTATACCGTCCTTTCCGACTGGCTCGGGACGGTTTACAGCATATCGAATTACATCATAAAACATATCAGCAACCAACAGGACACATAAGAACAAGGCAATAAAACTAATTTAACAGTATTCTGCTATAACCAAGAGTGGTCACAGATTGAATGCCCGCCGGAACAGTGCTGTTTTACAATATTTCCGGAAAGCCAGTAGCTCATTAACTGCTCGAACTTCAGGTGGCAAACTGTTCCACAATTGAGGTGCTCTGTGTCTGGTTGACGACAGGTGGATGGTTCACAGGGAGGGAATCTGCAAGAGATTGAGGTCTTCTGAACTAAGAGATCTCTGGGGAACATATGGGAGTAGGCAGTCCCTCAGGTACACAGGCCCCAGACCATACAAGGTCTTAAAGGTCAAAACCAACACTTTGAAGGTGATCCAGTGCTCAATTGGCAACCAATGCAGTTGCTGCAGAGTTGGAGTGATATGGGCCCTGGCCGACATTCTGGCCAGGAGCCTCGCTGCTGCGTTCTGCACCAGTTTAAGCTTCCGGATGACCAACAAAGGAAGACCAATGTAAAGGGCCTTACAGTAGTCCAGCCTCGAGATGACCGTCGCTTGGATCACCATGGCTAGGTCATTTCCAGTGAGATAGGGCACCAGCCGCCTAACCTGCCGCAGATGGAAGAAGGCGGATCTGCTGACAGCGGAGACCTGAGTCTCCATTGTCAGCAGTGGATCTAACTGGACCCCTAGACTCTACTAAGTGCAACGGGCGTAATGCCTCACACCCACCTGGATGACCCAGCCAGAGGATCTATGTCCAGAGGCACCCCACAGCTTAAGGGACGCCTCCTGGAAACCATGCCTCCCCTCTCCAGTAGGAAGCTGGCAGCTCACACCCACCTGGATGACCCAGCCAGAGGAGATGTTAAATAACAGGTGGCCCCTTGCCGCTCTTAGATGGATTCACTCTCAGCCGACTGGCTCGTAGACAACCAGACACGGCTTCAAGGCATTGTTGGAAACAATTGGGTACAGAGTCCCTGAGGCACCCCACAGCTTAAGGGACGCCTCCTGGAAACCATGCCTCCCCTCTCCACTTGCTGTCCCCAATCCAGGGGAAAGGAGGACACCCATTTAAGAGCAGTCCCTCTAACTCCCGTCATGGCTAGGCGGTGGGTTAACAATGCGTGGTCTACCTATTAAAAGATTTAACTAGTCAGGAAGGGCATGGGTCAAGGGAGCAGGTGGTTGCTCTTTGCTCTGATTTGCAGGTGCAGTTCTTTCCCTGGGTCAGTTATGACTGTAGAGGTGCATTGAGACACTGGTCATCTGCATCACACAGCTAGAGAGGGAGGAATAACCCCCAGTTCTGTCCGGAGAGTAAAGCCTCATGCTGCCCTTCTATTCTGTCATGGTCAGACCACACTTGGAATCACACTGTGTCCAATTCCGGGCACCACAACTGAAGGGAGATGTTGACAAGTTGGAATGTGTCCAGAGGAGGGTGACAAAAATGATCAAGGGTCTGGAGAACAAGCCCTACGAGGAGCATCTTAAAGAGCTGGGCATGTTTAACCTGCAGAAGGGAAGGCTGAGGAGACATGATAGCCAAGTATAAATATGTGAGGAGGAGTCATAGGGAGGAGGGGGTGAACTTGTTTTCTGCTGCCCTGGAGACTAGGACGCAATGGGACAAGGGCTTCAAACTACAGGAAAGGAGATTCCACCTGAACATTAGGAAGAACTTCACAACTGTGAGAGCTGTTCAGCAGTGGAACTCTCTGTCCTGGAGTGTGGTGGAGACTTTTAAACAGAGGCTGGATGGCCATCTGTCGGGAGTGCTTTGAATGCGATTTTTCTGTTTCTTGGCAGAATGGGCGGACTCCTCAATGTCCCAAAGAAGGGTATTGCAGCCCCCTAACCAAATAGGTATTTGTTTGTGAGATGATTTCATTGTTGGAGTCAAATCTCTTTCCGCTGAGCCATTTCTTGAGGTTTGGAAACAAGAAATAGTCACTCAGGGCTAAATCCGGCGAATAGGGTGGATGAGGGAGCAATTCGTATCCCAATTCATGGATTGTTGCCATGGCAACTGCACATGCGTGCACCCTTGCATTGTCCTGGTGCAAAAGAACTTTTTTCTTGGCCAAATGCAGTGGTTTTTTTATTTTAAAAATCCTCATTAAATCGACCCAATAAGTTGGCATAATATTCACCATTGATGGTTTTTCCCCTTTTGAAGGGAGTCAATGTGGATTATACCGCATGCATCCCAAAAAACAGTCGGCATGACTTCATTGGCTGACAAACCCACCTTGGCCTTCTTTGGCGCCGATTTACCCCGAGAAACCCACTGTTTTGACTGCTGTTTGGTCTCTGGTGTGTTGTGGTGGATCCACGTTTCGTCCACAGTTACGAAACGGCCCAAAAACGTGTCCATATTGTGGTTGAACAAAGCCAAACACTTCTACGAAATTGTCACATGATTGCGTTTGTGGTCGATTGTGAGCAAACGCGGCACCCATCTTGTGGAAAGCTTTCTCATACCCAAGTGATCATTTAAAATTGAAACCACTGAGCCGCGTGAGATGCCTGTGGCTTCCACAATCTCTCTCACTTTCAATCTCTGATCGGCCAACACCATATCGTGGATTTTTTCAATTGTTTCGGAGGTAGAGACCTCAACTGGGCGTCCAGAACGTTCGGCATCTTCCGTGCTTGTACGGCCACAACAAAATTCAGTCAACCACTTTTTTACCATTGAAATTGATGGTGCAGAGTCCCCATCGTATTTATCAAGCTTAGCCTTGGTTTGAGGGATGGCTTTTTTCCGCAAAATAAATAATGCTTAATGAGCACACAAAATTCACTTTTCCCCATGTTCTCCTCAACTCACGCGGTAGTCTGCTATCAATGGCTGTCAAACACAAACTAAATGACGCAGCCTGTTCAAATTTTGACAGGAGTCAACTGACAGGTGCCTCTTGACAGGAGCAGTGTCGCCCTTTCAGTTCAGAGGCGGGAAATTCAAAAGGTCACGGACTTATTGACACGCTGTTGTATCTCCACTGCTCTATCATCCAGTTCAAAGCAGATAACCTGGATGTAGAAACTGGATTATATGGCAGTGTAGATGGAACCTTATACTACATGGAATTTTGTCTCAACATTTTTTGCACACATGACCCCCCCCCCTTGCAAAAAAGCGGTCTTAATTTCAAAATACCTTGCAGAAGTTGACCATTTCCTCAATCGCATAACTTAAAATGTCAATGCACTCTTTCAAGCTGAGGACAAGCAAATGCATGTGTATTCCTCTCTATTCCAGCCTTTAGAAATAAGCACCCAAACCACCTCACTTATCACAATAACTGCAGAACAAACAGACTCACATCTCTTGCTCCAGGCAAATAAACAGGCCCCTTTATTGCTAGCCCAGTGTGTAGAGGACACAAATAAAACTGAATCTGAAAAGCAAAGGAAGGGAAAGAATGAATCCCTGGCTCTGAATTGTTGTTGTGTTTAGCATGACTTTAAGGTGACTTTATCACAGGTTTCTGTGACAAGATTTTTTCAAGAGAGGGGTTGGTTTTCTCAGAGGTTGAAAGAATGTAACTTACCCGAGGTCCGCCAGCGGTTTCTCCCAACCAAGTGCAGATTCAAATCCTGGTCTCCAGGGTTGTGAATCCAACACTCGAACCATTATGCCATGCTGGCTCTCAGAGTACAAAGTTGTGATGATTAAATGTTCAAGTACCATGTCACTATGCACACTATTTCTTTTCTCAATAAAACCATTAATTACTGAAGGTAGCTTGTTCAACTTAAGCCGTCTAAACTATCTAGTCCATGAGCTACTTTTTGCAGACAATGCTGCCCTTGTCGCCCATTCAGAAGCAGCCCTGCAGCGCCTCACGTCCTGCTTTGCAGCAGCTGCAGAGCTGTTTGGAATGGAAGTCAGCCTGAAGAAAACGGAAGTCCTCTACCAGCCCGCACCAGAGGAAGAACACCACCATCCCCATGTCAGCATAGGCACATCTGTGCTTAAGTCCGCTCAGCACTTCACCTCCCTGGAAAGAATAATCTCTTCAGATGCCAAGATTGATAGAGAGATCGACAATGCAGAAAGAACCGCAACTTGGAAACAACATCACCCAAGGATACTTTCTGCTGTGCTTTCTACAACCAGACTTGCCTATCTCAGATTGGCCTTCTTAGTCATCAACGTACTTGTAGAAAGCGTGGGATGGGTCCTTCCTTTTTTTCCTTTTTTTTAAAACAAATTTTTATTTTATTTTAACACACACAAAAACCCATACCAAACACTCACAGAACATTTACAATTCCCACCACCAACATGAGGATTATTCCCTTTTATATAGTCATTGCTTATGGAGACATTTTTTAATCTTTATCTTTATCCCTGTCCATTCTATATACTATATAACATTTGTATCCTATTTCTTATGGCTTGATCTCCAGAATGATTCATAATATGATTCTTTACCCTTGTCCATCTTTCTTCCATTTTTCTCATTCTATTTTCATTAATTTTTGAAGCATTTAATTTCACATTCATAATTTCAAATTCCATTTGTTCCACCATATAATGATACCATTTGTTTACTGTCCATTTTGATTTATCTTTCCATCCTAATACTATTACTGCTTGTGCACATTCTATTATTGCTTCTTTTATTTCCCTATCATTTTCGGTTTTCACAATTTTTCCTATTACCGCAGTTTCCTTTGTTATGATCCACTCATTTCCTAGAATTTGTTTTGCCTGATTTTGTATAGTCTGCCAAAAATGTTGTATATATTCACATTCCCACATCATGTGCATAAATCGCCCTTTCTGTTGGCATCCGTGCCAGCACTGACTACTCCCCTTTTTATAGTAGTATGCTAATTGACAGGGTGTACGATACCATTTATGCAATATTTTCCTCCTCATTTCTCGTACTTTGGTATTCCTTTTCATCCCTATAATCTCTACCACATTTCTCATCTCTTGTTCCGTAATTTGTAGCTCCATTTCCCACATACTTTTCAAATCCGTATTGTACCTCCATCTGCCTCTAATAGCATTGTATATATATTGCTGGCCTGTGCCTTCATTCCTTCCCATTTGTCTCTTATTATCTTTTCAAAGGTGGTATCTTCACTCTTAACCATATTAATATTATCTTTTATTCTACAGTATGCACAAATTGCTCTTATCTGTAACCAATTTTCTTGTCCAAGCCATTGTTTAATTCTATTCTCCTTTACCATTCCCTCTTTGTTATATAATTGTTCTACCCTCTCTATTCCCTTTTCCTTCAATATCTGGATATTTCTATTCATATTTGATTCCTTATCCTTATTAATTATCCATACTGTTGACATTTTGGATTTTAAGCTACTTATTTTCCCTTGCCATTTCTTCCACACTTGCATAGTTCCTTTCATTGGTCCTATTAATCTATCTATATTTCTTTTATCCCATTTTCTAAAAATTATTTCTTCACAACTTACTCCATTCATTTCCTTTTCAAATCTCACCCATTTTTTATTAGTCACTTGTAGTTCTATTACTCTTTCAATTTGGAAGGCATCACTATATAGTTCTAGACATGGACATCCCCATCCTCCTTTCATTTCATTTGCAATTATCAATTTTTCCTTACTCTTGGTCTTTCCCCCCTTCAACCCAATTATTTAATTTCCTATCCCATTCCTTTAATTTTGTCATCGGAGGAATTCCTGGGAGAGCCTGAAATAGGTACATCATTTTTGGAATTATCAATATTTTCAATGCCCTTATCCTAGACATCTGTCTCAAATTCTTATTCTTCCACCCACTCATTTGTTTTAACATTCTCTTCCATACCATTTTGTAATTTCCGTCTATTATTTTATCAAATGTTTTATATATCCAAATTCCCAGGTACTTCATCTTTTTTATTCCCAATTTTAATCCTGATTCCTTCCTTATCTCTAATTGTTCCCTTGGGGGTGTATTGATAAATAATATCTCTGATTTTTCCATATTAACTGATAGCCCTGAATCTTTTTAAACTCCCTCAAGATTATTTGAATTGATTTGATCATTTCCCTTGGCCTCTGTGTTAAAATTATTAAGTCATCCGCATACAAGTTCAATTTCAACTCCTCCTTCCTCCCAATCTTATACCCTTCCCATGTTTCATCCATCTTTATTTTATATGCTAGGGGTCCTATTGCCAGAGCAAATAACATTGGAGATAACGGACACCCTTGTTTGGTTCCATTTTCGATTTGAATGTTTTCCGTTCTTTGTCCATTCACTCTAATACAAGCCTTATTCTCCCTATATACATTTTTGATCATTTCACAGAAGTTATTCCCCAAATTTAGTTCTTTACATAATCTATGCAAATATTCATGATTTACTTTGTCAAAAGCTTTATATACATCTAACTTTAAAATTGACAATTTTCTTTTTGTTTTTGTCGCATGGCAAATCGCATTAACAACATTTCTTATTGGTTCACTAATCCTACGCCCTTTGACAAACCCATATTGGTCGTCTCCTATAATCTTTGGTAAAATAACTTCCAATCTATTTGCTATAATTTTCATGAATATCTTATAATCTTGGTTTACTAAACTAATCGGACGATATGATTCTGGGAGCTCTGGTTGTCTATCTGGCTTCAGAACTGGAATAATTTCTGAAAGTTTCCATGTTTCCGGGACAATCCCTCTCATATATACCTCATTAAACATTGCTGCCATATATGGTGCCAACTCATACATAAATGTCTTATAAAATTCGGCTGTATATCCATCTATACCAGGTGCCTTATATTGTTTCAGCCCTTTAATTACCTGAATTATTTCTTCCTGTGTTATTTCTTCGTTTAGCATGTTTTTATCCTCCTCATTTATTGTATTCCCAATTTTTATTTCTTTCTTATTCACCTGTTCTTTTTGATACAGTTCCCTGTAAAATTCTCTCATTATATCTTCTAATTCTTTTCTCCCTTCTTTCACCAATCCATTTTTATCTTTAAGTTTTGTTATACATGCCTTTTCCTTTCTCCTCTTCAAATATCTCACCATTTGTGATGAGTCCTTCCTAAGAATTGATTCTTAGGATGGACTCACCCCACGCCTTCTACAAGCACGTTGATGACTAAAAAGGTCAATCAATTACAACCATTAAGCATAAGACATAGATAAAATTTAAGCATTCAGACAAAGCATAAAATCATCCTAGCATAAACATTAATATAATCATTATTTAGTATAAACTAGTATAAACATTCAACATCTCTTTCCATCAGGAAGTTCTTCCTAATATTAAAAAACCAATTTCAGAAAAGAAACCTTCATTTTGTCATTTGATATTTGGGCATCATTTTATTGTATATAATGGCACTTGAGCATCTATACATCTGGTTTCCACAAGGGATCCTGGAACTAAACCCTAGTGGAGACAAAGGGTCCACTGTGTAGTTAGTAGGCATGGTTTAGAACCCAAAAATAGCAAATCGTAAAGCTAATGGGGGGGGGGGGGAATTTTTATTAGTATATCAAAGACTTACAAAAAATTTCCCAAAAAGTTCTAAAATGTAACTTAATTACTAACGAAATTCGTATGCCAGAGCATGCACATTCCAGATGGTTTTGGCCTACAACTCCCAGAAATCCTAACAGCTGGTAAATTGGCTGGGATTTCTGGGAGTTGTAGGCCAAAACTTGAATAAATCACACTGAATTCTAGATGGGACTCTCCAAATAGGAAGGAGGGAGGGAAGGAGGGAGTGAGGGGTATTCTATTCTTGGAAGCAGCAAAAGAAAAGGAGGAGGAGCCCCGGCTCCTCGCTGCCTCTCTCACCCCGATCCCCAGGGGCGAGGGCCCAAGTTTGCCCAGGCTGGTCATATACCTACATTCCATGCACATGCAATAATACAGCAGTAATAATAACAATGGGTATAAGAAAGGTAAAATTCAAACCGATATTCTGACTGGTCCCTGCCTCATGCGGTGCAAACGGGCTCTTCTCTGTGAGCCCGGGAAATTAGCCCGGAAAGACAGCGTTTTCTGCTTGGGTGCACACACATACATATTCTTTGGGGGATTTGCTGCAGAATCCCGGGCTCATAGAGAAGATTCTGCAGCAAATCCCCCTCCCAAGAATATGTATGTGTGTGCTCCCAAGCAGAAAACGCTGGCTTTTCCCCCGGGCTAATTTCCCGAGCCCCGTTTGCACCGCATGAGGAGAGACCAGTCAGAATACTTCGGTTTGAATTTTACCTCTTCTTATACCCATTGTTATTACTGCTGTATTATTGCATGTGCATGGAATGTAGGTATGACCAGTTGGATTACTTATAATATTAGGCACTTACAGTAGCATTCATTCTATTATACATTAGGTTGGTTTCTCACCCCAATACTCTTTGATGCCTTAGATCCTGGCTGGCAGGCAGGAGAGGCAGGGAAGCCTGGAAAAAATGTAAACAGAGAGGATTACTCAGAAGTAAATCTGCAAAGGAGGGCACTTTGGATGAAGGGCCCTTCTTTGTGGATTTACTTCTGAGTAATCCTCTCTGTTTACATTTTTTCCAGGCTTCCTTCCAGCCGAGCGAAGGAGCGAGTTTAGGGCTTGCCTTGCCATAATATTGGCAAGGGAGGCGGGAGGGTGGTGAGAGAGAAGGAGGGTGCCCCCCCTTATGCCCCCCCTTACAACTTAATAACTACACTTAAGAAAATCCTGGCCCCGAAGTTCGAAAAATTAAGTCCACTTCCTGGTTGGCGTTCCAGGTGCGGAAATGCTCGAAAGTTGCATTTCTTACGAATTTCTTACGAAACGAATCATTTTCATAACTTTTTTCTCATGCCTAGTAGTTAGGTACACAAAGAAAATGAGTAAGCAAAGTTACAAAGGAAATGTGGACATGGCTTATTTTTCAGTACTTTCTGCCAGGCTGGATATGTGAGCGCATAAGGAATATTTCATGATGAGCAGTAGTATTTTTAGTTGGGGGGCATGCTAGTGCCTTCCTTCCATCACCCTCTCCCCATAGCAACATCCCTAGCTTGTGAAGACTCTCCAAAGCACATGAAATCGTATGTGCGTGTGCACATGTGAGCATGCGGAATTATTATTGGCAAGTGCAATATTAGAGAGGGGGGATGAGCAATTTGATGCCACAATAGAGATAAGCCACCTTGTTTGAGAACATGAGAGGTCTTGTCGCAGCAGACGCCAGTTCAGAGAGCCAAACCCAATTGAAGTGAAAATAGTTTGTTTTAATATTCACAGGGTCTCTGGAGATAAGTATTTGCAAAACAAAAGCACTTAATGGTCAGTGAAAACGCCAACGAAAGGAAGCCTTGACTGGCATGGAAACAAACAGGGAGGAAAAGCCTGCATTCAAAACACCAGAACTCTTTAGCAAAATCAAAGCAAGACAAACAGAGAAAGGCACACTGAGGGCAGCAGAGGAGATGTCGTCGTCAGAATCAATCCAAGGTCATCAGCATTGAAGTCATCCAAGGGTTGTCCAAGAAGGTATCCCAAGGGGCATAGGAGAGACGTAATCCAGGAGCCAGGCCAAGGTCAAGGAGAGGAGATAGGTGTAGAAGCAAAGACACAACCCACAGTCCAACTGGGGAGCAATCCAGCGGAGTTCAACCCCCACCACAGGAAGCAGCAGAATCAGTCTGGAAACAAGGCTGGTGCAAGATGACAGGATGCAAGAGTCCTAGGGTCCAAAGGCAACTCCTTGCTAGCCACAGAGGTTAGTCCCAAAATGCCCACCTTTTAAGCTCACTACAACTCAGATCCACTTGATGAGGTCGACGCCCTATCATCATTATCTTCAGGTGTTACTCTCTCAGCAGCTGCTGCCTTTGGCTGACCCTCCAAGATTTCCACCTGTGGTTAAGACTTAGAACATCCTCCCCCCCCCCATTGTCTGGGGACTCTGAGGGCCAATCCTGATCATCAGTGAATCCTACCCAGGTGTCTGAACTTGTGGGCTCCTCACAAGCCCTCTGAATTTCTCTTTCTTGAGTCCAACCCATTTCAGTAGAAATGTCCTCTGTACTCTGACTCCCATCATTCCCAGAGAATCCCTCAAATGTCTCAGAGTCTGTAGGTGCTGTAACCATTTGCTTGGCTCTCTTGAGTTGCAAGTGATCCTCTTCACTTGACTCACTTGACTCATGAGTAAGCCTCTTTCTGCAAACACCAGTACTCCTGTTACAAACAGCCCCACCCAGTTCCATACTCTCCCCAGATGCTGAGCCATCAGAGTCTTCTGAATCACTACTATCAGGAGCAGCTGGAGGCTCAATCACAGCACCACCTGGTCTGCTCCAGATTTTGGTCTACATTTCCTGTGAGCTCTAGCTAGCAATGGTCAGGGATTTGGGGTGTTGCCATCCAAAAATATTGGGAAGGCACTGGGTTATATACCCCAGAGCTAAGACCACTCGAAGCAGTGTTTTGGATTTTACAATGAAACAAGACATATCAAAGAAGAACTATCACTATCTTCTAATAAGGGGCAAGAAGTCAGTGTAGAAATGGCACCGGAAGTGGCAGTTCATTTGCTTCCTGTGCCTCAGCCAATGCTCATACATATGTGCGTTTCTGTTTGCGGATATAGCCAATTCCATGTTATCAATGAAATTAGAGAAAACCGCAGTCAATAGAGAGCAAGTTTGGAAGGGGTTGTTTGTAAATGGTGCGGAATGACTTGAAGAACGGCAAAGTATTATTGCCTTTGAGATTAGTTGCAGGACTGGCACAAAAGTCATTTTCCCTGTGATTCTTCTGCTGGTGAGATATCAGGAAAGCGTCAGAGAAGAATGATCACAGGGAGCGGCGAACGGATGTGTCAGTGGCAGAGCCAGGAGAGATCTTCATTTATGGAGCCACGGCAATGGCTCTTTGGTGCGCGGAAGAGGCTCTTTGGGAAGAAACCAATCCCTCTTAAGAAGGCTGAGGGATGACTGCCTTAGAATAAAAGGGGAAAGCCTTGTTAAGAAGGGAAGATGAATTGCACTCATTTTAGTCAAACAATGTAGTCTGTGTTGGACAATAAGTGGTTGTCCTCCCCTCACTTACCTTCCCTTGCCGTAATCATTAATTCTCCCCACTAGTCAGAAAACAGAGATTTTTCCCTATGAGCCATGTCCCAGTGGAGATACATCACAGCCATGGCTCACTCTCTCGGCTTCAGAGGAAGGCGGTGGAAAACCTCTTCAGAAGAAACCTTGCCAAGAAAGTTATTGATTATTGACTAGCTGACCCGGCCACGCGTTGCTGTGGGATTTTTTTAAATTGGGGACTGTGTGTGTAGTTATGTATATGTGTACATGTATGTGCGTGTATATGTGTGTACTTATGTTTATGTGTGTTTGTATATGTATATGTGTGTATATTTGTAGATGTGTGTAAGTCCAGGTGTGTTTATGTATGTGTGTATGTGTATATTTGTATATTTCTGTGCATGTATATGTGTGTGTATGTGTTTCTGTGTTCCTTTCTTATCCCCTCTTTCCTTTCTTCCTTCACTCCATCCTTCTATCCTTCCCTTCCTTTCCCCTCCCCTCCTTCCTGCTATCCTTCCTTTTTCCTTCCTTTCTTCTCCCCTCCTTCCTTCCATCCATTCTTCCTTCTATCCTTCCTTTACTTTCTCCTTCCTTCCTTCCTTCCTTCCTTCCACTAGACCCCCCCCCCTTCCTGGAGGTTCCAATTTCCCACGGCACACCTGATGATCGCTCACGGCACACTAGTGTGCCCCGACACACTGGTTTGGAAACACTGGTGTTTTTCAACCTTTTTTGAGCTACGGCACATTTTTTACATTTACAAAATCCTGGGGCACGCCACCAACCAAAATGACACAAAGTGACACTCTAACACAGTAATACATATAGTTAATATGTTTTTAAATGTATTTATACACTCAGTGTGAAACCCGGGCCTGTTTCGATGAACACAACATAGATATCCTGGCAGGAATGGCAGAAAGACACACACGAAGGTCTTGCTCAACAGCTGTCAGTCTCTGTGTTTAGAAAAAATGTGTCCATATAGCTTCAAAGCAATCCACTAGTACTGTTCGTATGCATCAATACACCTCATGGAACAATAATGAGGCTTCCACCTTCAATGTATATGCTCCTGTATCATTCCAGGTGGGCATTAGACGAGTCCCTCGTGTATAACTGGTGAACAGGAGAGTTGTTACACAGTCACTAGAAAGGCTATCACGTCCAGCCAATGCCAAATGTAGTAATAGTTGGTACACATAAACATGAAAACGGCCGAAGGAGGCAGCGCCCCAGCCCCTTCTTCTTTGCCGCCGCCACCTGGTCCTTCCTCCTCCTCCTCCCTCCGCAAGGAGCAGCAGCAGGAGTTTGGCAGAAGGGGGAAGAAAGGGGGGAAGAGAGGTTTTCCCGCGGCACACCATGTGATCGCTCACGGCACACTAGTGGGAAACACTGGCCTAGAGAGCTAGCACGGTGTAGTGGTTTAAGAATCGGAGCATGACTCTTTAGATCAAATCCCCACTCAGTCATCAAAGTCCACATTGGGCAAGTCACAGTCTATCAATCTTAGGGTCACCATAGGATGGAAATGATTTTAAGGCATACTACTACTACTACTACTACTACTACTACTACTACTACTACTGCAACATGTTTAACATGAGGATAATCATTAGCAAGCAGTGATATAGGGCAGGGCTTCTTAAACTTTTCAATTCATGGCTCTTTTTAGCCCAAGAAATGTTTATGTGATTCCTGGTATATAGGTATGTAAAACAGGTATACAAACTAAACATAACAAATCAGCTTGTAAGGCTTGCAAAATTGACGGAATTTTCTTTTTATGCATTTTAGTAGAGTCCACTGTAAATACTGTGTAAAAGATTCACGTAAATATCTAAACAGCCACGTAGATAGATAGGTGATGTTCAGAAAATATTTGGGACGCCAGCATTAGGCTAAGGGAACCTCATTTGGGGTTTTAAAGAAGCTGTGATATAGGGCATACATTGTTTTGTCAGTTCCAACCGGAGTCATACAAAAAGGTAGATACTAGAATAGAATTAAACATACTACGATTATTAAAACAATTAAAATATCATTCAAATAAACAAATGTTAAAAACAACTCCTTGAAAACATGCAGCACTCCTGCGTCCATTCTTTAATGGTTTTAGCCTGCTTCTGAAAGAACACCCGGGGGGGGGGGGGGGTCATGTCATTTTGGCCTTTTTTGGGAAGGGAGTTCCAGAATCAATGGGCAGCCACCTAGAAGGTCCTCTCTAGAGTCCCCACCACCTGTGCCCACTCTGTTGGGGGAACCAAGAAGGGCCTCTTCTGACGATCTCAGAGCTGGGGGAGACTCGTACAGGGAGATGCAATCTGCCAAATCGTAGCTTGGACTCTGGAATGGCTCTTCCTAATGAGATATTTCCTCAGTGTATGTGTTAATGACCCTTCTCCAGAATTTGTGTCCCATGATGGATCCCTAGAACAGTGCTTCCCAACCAGTGTGCCGTGGCACACTAGTGTGCCATGAGCGATTATCAGGTGTGCCGTGGGAAATGGGAACCTCCAATCCCCTTTCTTCCCCCTCCTGCCGAACACTTTTTCTTCTCCACCCGGGCTCCGTTCTTCCCAGCCTCGCTCTGCTCGCTTTGCCTCGCTTTGCTCACGCTGCTGCTTCTGCGGGAGGGGGGGGAGGAAGACGTGACCCGTGCAGGCGCTACTGCGCAGACTCGCCCCACATCTTCCTCCCTCCCGTCCACAGTGCTCTCTGGATATAGATGAACTACAACTCTAAAACTCAAGGTCAATGCCCACCAAACTCTTATAGTATTTTCTCTTGGTTATGAGAGTTCTGTGTGGGAAGTTTGATTCCATTCCATCATTGGTGAAGTTCAGAATTCTCTTTGATTGCGGGTGAACTATAACTCCCAGCTATTGAGCAAGACCTTCGTGTGTGTCTTTCTGCCATTCCTGCCAGGATCTCTATGTTGTGTTCATCGAAACAGGCCCAGGTTTCACACTGAGTGACCACACAGAGCGGAGTTATGTGTAATTCTACACCTGATATGTGACTACTGCTTGGTACTAGCCATAGAGCCTTGAGAAAGGAGCCCATAAAATAAGCCCGAAACGGTTGAATAAACCGCGGATGAATATAGCATTATGCTGGCCGTCGGCTCTGCTATCCACCGAGCCTCTGTATGAAGAAGGAGCCACACCGCCTCTTCTTGCATACAAGTCCTGGGGTATCTCCCCCTTACGGAGCATTGACGCTCTTCATTAGACTGCTGAATGTTTGTGAATCCTACCCACCCTACGATACATCCCATCACCCCCTGAGATTCCCTCCTGAGGAGCTCCATTGACGCGCCCTGCCGCTCACCCGGCAAGGGAGGGGTGTGAGATTCGTGATTACTCGAGAGAAGGATGCCGGGGATTCCCTGGGATCTTTGTTTGGGGATTTCCCCGCCATTGCTATCTAATTGATCCAGGCTATCCTCCTCCCTGCCCACCACGCACTGTCGTCACCACAGCATCACAGCGTAGACGACGTTGCTAACCAGTGCCGCTCAACGTCACCATTCGGCGCCGTCCCCAGCCGCGCTGACGCGCCGCTCCACGTCACCACTCGGCGCCATCCTCAGCCGCGCCGGCCCATGCCGAGCCCGGACGGCCTTGCCGTGCACACAAAGCAAGGGGTGGACTTCCACCAGCACCATCTAATTGCAAGTACTTTTTTGGGGGGGATATCCGTGCGCCTCTCAATTACATTGAGATATTGAGTCCTCTTTATTGTATGTTTGTGAATTTCCCATTGTCTAATAGATTGCTATTTTGCATACATTGGGGTTGTGTTTTCATTCATACTTTCAGCGGATACAGTCTAACAACCATTTGGCATCTATACACTGCTGTTTGTGTTAGACTTCGTAACTAGCCAGAGAAACTCTAAGGCCACTCCCCTGTCTCTGGCAACTACCTTCTCCTAATGGCTGCTGTGTGGAACTCCCTTCCTAAGATGGATGCCAGCTATTCTAGCCAGGGAGCCAAACTGCCACACAGGCTTCGGCCTGCTCAGAATGGGTGAGTCCTTACACCCTCACATCCAGGTAAAGGCCTTCTGAAAACACTGTCTTACGAAATGCCCTGCCCCAGCCAAAAAACTCTTCAAGGTATGTAGCTTTTCCAGAGTGCCTTTAGCAGCTGGAAAACGGCCCGTCCAGAATCTCAGCAATGCAGAAGGTGGGCTCTTGGGGCCCAGCAGCTTCCTCTCTATATGGCAAATTAAATTAAGTCTCTTTCCCACCCGGTCCTCCCCCCCCCCCCCAATACGCACTGCTTCTATGCTCCTTACTATAATTATTATTATATGTCATTTTTTATGACTTGGGGGAGTGATTTATACTAATCAAGACGAAAATTAGGAGTGCAGATAATCAAATTAACTGACTACGTTGTGTCTTGGAAACAATGCCAGCCGTTCCTCGGTTGAAAGGCATTGTCTTTTTATGTAAAATTATAATCTTCTTTCTTGTGCTTTTTGGAATACTACAAAGAGGGGGGAAAAGTTTGACACATTATTTTTAGATCAGAGAACTGACACGTGAAAAGTAATTCTTGGTGTAACATATATTGTTTCTGCGCAAAGTTTTACTCCAGCACTTAAAGTGGTTTCAGCCATGAAATAGGAGGGCAAAGATTAATCCATTTAGCGGCTGCAAGCGCAGGTGGCGCTTGTTTCTCCCCCAAGCCAAATCCCTTGCTCTGGGAGTTTTCAGAACAAGCATTTAGCTTTCGAAAATCACTCTGCGACTCTATACTTACTGCATTTGTCAGTTTTGATGTCCAAATGCTCTTTTATTGTAGCAAAACACCTTGAATGTGTGGTGCTCAGTGACAGTTATGCTGTAACTAGATATTATCAGTAAAGAAAACGCCAAAGAAAGAGCGTGCGGAAGACAAAGGGAAACCTGAAAGCACGAAGAGGGAAGAGAGGTGGTCCAAATAAGCTCAGTTCTCATTGTCAGTTCTAGAAATGTGGCTCAGGTTTCTAACTTCTAGTTTATAGGCTAGTAGTTCTGGCATAGCAACGGAGTAAATAAATAAACTAAGCATTGTCCCATCCAAGAGCCAGCATGGTGTAAGAGTTTGAACTCTGGTCTGCAACTCTGGAGAGCAGGGTTTGAATACGGTGTCATCCTGGACTCTAAAATGACGATGGAGGCCCAGATCACCTCCACGAGCAAAAGGGCCTTCTTCCACCTACGTCAAGCGAGGCAACTGGCGCCCTATCTATTTATTTATTTATCTACCAACGGAGGCGCTGGCCACGGTGATTCATGCCATGGTTACATCAAGGCTGGACTATTGCAACGCTTTATCCGTGGGTCTACCTCGGTCAGTAACTTGCAAGCTCCAGATTGTGTAGAACACTGCCGCCAGGCTCCTCACGAAAACACCTATGAGGTGTCACATAACGCCATCCTTACAGCATTTGCACTGGCTGCCGGTCGAGTACAGAGTCCTTTATAAGACCCTGACCCTGACACTTAAGGCCTTGCGGGGCCAGGGTCCTACATACCTAAAAGACCGTCTGATACCATCTATCCATCCGAGAGCACCACGGCCAGCCTACGAGAACCTTCTCTGTGTCCCGGGTCTGAGAGAGGCTCATTTAGAGTCCACAAGACAGATATCTTTTTCCGTTGTGGCCCCTGTCCTGTGGAACTCTCTGCCACCAGACCAAAGAGCCATCTTCGACCTGCCTTCATTTCTGGCAGCACTTAAGACATGGCTATTTAGAAGAGCATATGCATGAGTGACAATCAGTGACCTGGAACCTGTCTATTCCCATATTTTAACATTTTAATATTTTAACATTTTAATATTTTAGTATTGTAGATGTCTAACTGTGTAAGTCGCCCGGAGCACATCTGTGGAGGGAAACTCATAAATAATAAAATTAGTTAGTTAGTTAGTTAGTACCTACTAAGTCAAGGATACCAGTGGGTGATTTTGGGAAACTTTCTACACCTCAGGTACACTCCCTTTGAACAAGAAAAGCCAAGCAACACCATGATCACCATACAGGCACCATAAATCAGAAATGACTTCAAGGCAAATAACAACAAAACATTACTCCACCTGGTAGATCGCAGGCAGGGCGGGAGGAAGGCTCAATCCCGCCCCGCAGGCTCCCCATACCCCCCAGGTGCTGCCGGCCAGTCAGCGTGGCGGCGGCGTGACCAGCGTCACTATGGCCCATATTTATTTATTTATTTCGGGATTTTACCCTGCTCTTCTCAACCCCCGAGGGAGGGGGGACTCAGAGCGGCTTACAGTACGGCACAATTCGATGCCCACATAATAACAATATAAACCCCAAAACACTTCAACAATTAAAATACATTAAAAATACATTAAAATACAACTACATTAGCACCATACACATTCACTCTGGATTAAAACAATGTTCAGTCCATAAAAACATTGGCCAGTGTGTATGGCTCCCATGCCATTTACGCCGCCGCCATGACGTCGCGCGTGCCATTTTCCCTACCATTTCATTGTCTCACCAGAAGAAGGGCACGGGGGAGGTATGCGACCAGAGGCGGCTCCAACTGCGGCTGGTGCAGCATGGACTGGGACTCGGAGCTGTTGGTAAACCAGTGGAGGGGCTTCCTCTTTTCTCCCTCCCTGTCCCTCCCCCCTCGCTCTCTTTCCTTCCTTCCCTCTTTCCTTCCTTCCCCACTTTTCATTCTTCCTTCCCTTCTTTCCCTCCCTCCCTCCCTCCTGTTCTTCCTTCCTTTCTCTCTCTCCCTCCTTTCCCTTCCTTCCTTCTTCAATTTCTTTCTTTCCCCTTTTCTTCCTTCCCTACTTCCTATCCTTTATTCCTTCCCTTCTTTCCCTCCCTCCCTCCCTTCTGTTCTTCCTTCCTCTCTCCCCCTCCTTTCCCTTCCTTCCTTCCTTCCTTCCTTTCTCCCCTCCTTCTTGACTTGCCTTCTTTCCTTCCTGCTTCCTCCCTTCCTCCCTCATTCCTTCCTTCCTCTCCTTCCTCTCTGCCTTGAACATTTGCTCTTGGTTGTGGGGTTTCTGTGTGGGAAGTTTGCCCCAATTCCATTGTTGTTGGCATTCAGAATGCTCTTTGATTGTAGGTGAACTATAAATCCCAGCAACTACAACTCCCAAATGACAAAATCAGGGTTTTTTTTGTGTGATGGTCACTCCTTGTAGGTGCCTTGTGGCCAAATTTGGCAGCAATTCATCCCGTAGTAAGAAATCGGCTTGTGTGTGTCAACTGTAAAATAGGATGTGTGGAAGGGCCCCCCTGGGTTACCTGAGGTCCTTCCCACACAGTTGAATAAAATCCCATGTTATCTGCTTTGAATCAGATTATATGGCAGTGTGGACTCAGAAAACCCAGTTCAAAGCAGGTATTGTGCTATATGTTTCACATTTTTGTAGTGGGGAGGTAGATCATTGTGACTTGGTTGTGTTATAAGTAGCTCGCATGCTGAAAAAGTGTGAGCACCCGTGGGCTGGACAATTAGCTTCTTGGAATATTCTAGTTGGAGATACTGCTGTGAGCAGGGATTTGGACCCGATGGTCCTTTCAACTTTATGTTTCTATTATTCCATGATTTTGGAACTGATGGAAAGGTCGGGTGTTGTTGGCAGTATCAACATCCCTGAGGGAGATTGTTTGTAGGCTGGATGAGGGCTCCAGGCCTTCAACTTCCAAGAACATCCCAACACCCAGAATGCCCGCAGTATAATAAGGACCTAAGGGTGTTTAGGTAGTTGTATTAGAGCTTACGTTTTATCTAACTTTGACTAAATATGACTTTGACTGTTTTTGCAGCTTCTTTGTACCTACTTCTACAGCACACCCACAGGAATGGGCCCCAATGTACAATTTTTCATTTTGCTAATGTACAATAGTTTGATTTCAATTTTTAAAAAACACCACTTACTCTCTCTCTAAAAAGCTCTTCTTCTCCATATATCCCTTTTCTCAGAATATGTGCCCTTATATAGGATCCTCATCTCCCACAGAGGAAGGAAAACTCTGCAGAGTGAAAAAGGGTACGTTAAACTCGGCTATTTCGTATCGCCAATGCATATAAGTGAGTAGAGACAGTGGATAGAATTTGAGAGCCTCCGATTCAGGAGCAGGGAATGATCTCACGCCTGCAACTGGAGATGGCTGGCCTAATCCAAAATTATTGACCATTAGGTGCAAAATGTTTTGGTTTTTTTCCCTCTTTTCTCCTTGGTGCTCCATGATAGAGGCAAAATCCACAAATGTTCAGTTTTCACTTGGACAGATGACACGGCGCACGTCTGTGAAGTGAGCAATCTGAGATAATCCTTAAAACCTAAAATACCAGAGCGTGTCACGATTTGTCTGTCAAGGCAATCGTGGAGAATGCCTCCCGTAATCAGGAGCTGTGGAAAATACCAGCCTTTCATACGAGAAATAGCCTCCAGCAGGAGAACAGATGCCTTTTTTGCTACCTTCAATCATCCTGTTACGACACAGTGCAATTTCTCTTTATTACACATTCTATTTCACATTTGAGCATCCCAAGGGTCTGCAACTTGGAAAGAGTTCAGCTAAGAGCAACACTTCAGGAAAGAAGCAAACAAAAAAGTCTCAGAGTCCGAGCTTGCCTGTACCCCTGAGTGTATGCTACTTACTTACTACTTGGTTAGACCCCTTCCAGTCCAGCTTCCATTCAGAGCATGGGACGGAGACGGTTTTGGTAGCCATCACAGATAAGTTACGTTGCCAGGTCAATCAGGGCGGATCGGCGCTGCTTGTGCTATTGGATCTCACAGCAGCATTTGATACTGTCGATTATGACCTTTTGACCCACCGCCTTGCCGGGGCCGGGGTGAGGGGGACAGTCCTGAAATGGCTGTCTTCCTCCGGAACTGAATCCAGCGAGTGAGGAGGGGTGAGGTTGCCTCTGAGGGTGCCCCCCTACTCTGTGGGGTGCCCCAGGGGGCAATCCTCTCCCCTCTATTGTTTAATATGTATGTACGACCACTTGTTCGGCTGGTACGTAGCTTCGGGCTGGAGTGTCACCAATATGCGGATGACACCCAGCTCATTCTGGGAATGGAGGGCCAACCCGAATCCGTACCCGATAATTTCCATCGTTGCCTTGAAGCCATTACTGGATGGCTGCGAGCCAGTAGGCTGAAGGTGAATCCGGCTAAGACGGAGATCCTGTGGCTGGGTCGTCCGGGCACAGGAGAGGTTCAGCTTCCAACCCTGGACGGCGTGACACTAAGTCCGTCGTCATCTGTTAAGAGTCTTGGTGTCACTCTAGACTCTCAACTGTTGATGGAGACACACATCTTCATCGTCAGTAGAGTAGCGTTTTTCCAAGGAAGCTGGCCCCCTACTTGTCCCACCACGATCTAGCCACAGTGGTCCAAGCCACGGTCATCTCAAGGCTGGACTACTGTAACACTCTCTACATTGGCCTTCCTTTGTCAGTGATCCAGAAACTCAAGCTGGTGCAGAATGCTGCAGCTCGGCTGCTGGCAGGCGTTCCAACATACTGCCACATTACTCCCATCTTACGCGAACTGCACTGGCTCCCAGTTGAATTCCGGATTACCTTCAAAGTGCTGGTATTGACCTTTAAGGCCTTGAATGGTCTGGGGCCAGTGTACCTAAGGGACCGCCTCGCCCTATACTGTCCCACTAGACCACTGTGTTCAGAGTCACATAACCTTCTGGTAATCCCAAGCTGTAAGTCCTTCCACTTGACTTCAACACTTTGGGATGCGCTCCCTCCAGAAGTCCGTGCTCTTCCTCGCTTGCTGGCAAGACTTTGTTATTCCAACAGGCATCCGGCCTCTAAATGGCAGGCCCTCTGCTATTGGAAACGGCAGGCTCTCTGGCACCTGCTATTATGTGTGTTCGGATTGTTGTATTGTTTCAGGATTTTAAATGTATTTTAATGTATTTTATATATGCGGTTTTAACCATATTTTACTATGTGTAAGTCGCCCCGAGCCGGATGGGAGTGGCGATGGATAAATCCAAATAAATAAATAAATACTTAGGTACACAGAAAAAGTATGTTAAAACAAATTTATTGTTATAGTTAAAGTATTTGGAGAAAGGATTTCTCAGTTTCTCATGTCAAAGTCTCTGATGCTGTTAAACGCATTCTCCTAGTATGTATGTATGTGATAGTGTGTACACGCACACACACACTTAATATGATGGGATTTTTAGCTGTTTCTATTTTAACCTTTCTAAACTGCTTTGGGAGGAAAATGTCAGATGTAAATGTAAAAGGAAATGTCCTGCCAATATGCTAGAACTTCTAATTAGTTATATATCTATATGTCTATAACTTAGACATATATGTCTACAACTATAACTAAGTAACATTTCCCACCCTGACCCCCCATGCTCACCTTAACAAGCAGTAGCTCCGTTGAGTGACAGAGAGCTGCTCATTAGGCATGAGAAAAAAGTTATGAAAATTAAAAGAAATCGTAAGTGATTCATATGTAATGGGACTTTCTAGTTTATACGCATCACGGAGGCTAACCAGGAAGTAGACTTTCTTTTACGGTCCTTGAAGCCAACAATTTGCGTAATGATCGTAATAAATTCTTAATTATTGTACTACTCACTTCTCCCTGTCTTCTCCCCCTCATTTCCTTCCCGCCTTCATTCATCTTCTTCTTTTTCCCGCATTTCTATGGAGAACTGGAAGTGACGCTGCTGCTAGGCATTCTGGAAAGTGTAGTCCTCCACGCTTCTCCTCCCTCCCGCCCCCTCTGCTCTCTCTTCCTCGTGGCGCCGGTGGTTTGGGGTCTTGAGGAAGAGCGGGCTGACTCACTTCCTTCTGGGCACCGCCTTGGTTGTCTTGGCCTTGGTGCTCTTGGCCGGCTTGGGCTTGGCTTTCGGGCTCTTGTCTTCTGCGGGGACTCTCTGTCTTGCCCCACCGCACGGGCCAACTTCACACACACACACGCTTCTCCTCCTTTCTCTCCTTGCACTCTCTCACATGCTTCTCTGACCCCTCCTCTTTCCTGGTGGCTTCTCCCCCCCTCCCTTCTCTTCCCCGTTGCTCTGTCTTGCCCCATCGCACGGGCCAACTTCAGCCCTCCAGGTGTTTTGGACTTCAACTCACACCATTCCTCACAGCCTCAGGCCTCTTCCTTTTCCTCTCAGCCTGGGCAAACTTGGGCCCTCGCTCCCTCAGGATCGGGGTGAGAGAGAGGCAGCGAGGAGCATGGGGGCCTCCTCCTCCTTTTTGCTGCTTCCAAGAATAGAATACCCCTCCTTCCTTCCCTCCCTCCTTCCTATTTGGAGAGTCCCATTTAGAATTCAGTGTGATTTATTCAAGTTTTGGCCTACAACTCCCAGAAATCCCAGCCAATTTACCAGCTGTTAGGATTTCTGGGAGTTTTAGGCCAAAACCATCTGGAATGCGCATGCGCTGGCATACGAACTACTAACGAATTTCGTTAGTAATTACGTTACATTTTAGAAATGTTTGGAAAAATTTTTGTAAGTCTTTCTATTACTAATCAACCCCCACCCTTAGATTTTCGATTAGCTATTTTTGGGGTCTAAACCATGCCTACTGCTCATCTAATCATACAGTGAACATTCTGGTTCCAGCCCTCTTCCACTTGCAATAAAGACTTCAATGATGGATTGCAATGGGATCCTACTTCTGATTGTTGCAGCTTCATGCTGTTGCAACTCAGACCAAAGAGACCCCCCCAGATCACACACACAGCAAGCAGTCTCTGAAAAACAGGCTTTTATTGAAGCAAATATAATGTCCAACAAAAGGGTTAAAATAAGATAAAAAATGAATAGGTTACAAGATAAAAATGCAGTTCAAAATATTCCAAAGTTCATAGGCAAGGCATGAAGCTGGATACAAAATCCCATGGAAAGATCTAGGCATCAATAGGGATCAATAGGCCCAAATCCGAGGCTGAGACAAGACAAACGTGGCATCATTCTAAACGAAGCATGAGCTCTTTAGGCAAATTAGCTTAGCTGGCTCCTAAAGGCCAAAATTACTTTTGCTTTGCTATCCGGCCACTTCGCCGTAAGCTGGCATCCTGCCTAGAAGTTCTAATGTTTTCCCAGCGGTCAAAAGACTCCTCATTAAAATCTTCAGGTGGCTCACTATCAGCCTGGAGACCGTCAACTCCCTCAACACAGGAATGTTCTCAGGGAAACAGATCTCGTCTGGCCTTTCACTTTGCAGTTCAGAATTCACACCATCAGCAATTTCATTAACAACATTTTCATCAGCATTTCCATCAGCCATCCCATCATGCACATGAACCCCAGGCTGAAACACCACACATGCATTGGTAGAAAACTGGGAATGCCATCCTCTTTGATCCCAGATCATTGATCCAACGTGGCTACTGGCTCTTAAGGTGGGGGATTTGCATAGTCTTACCTTAAGGTTATATAGCCTTACAGAATATGGAGCTGCTATGGATCCAGAGCTCTAGGTTATGAATCTGTATCAACAATACAGAATTAATAATAACAATAACAATTATTATTTTATGTGACACTTTCCTTATCCCCATGCAATCTCAATTTTTGCCCCTGAAATCCATATCTATATCTATATATCCATAGATTTAAAGAGCCATGGACAGACACGATTTTTTGAACATCAAATGTATTTGTGTTTTCTTTAGACTACAGAATGATTCAAATAACTGTACACACCATATTTATTTTTCAAGTGACAAAGAAAGAAAGCCGCCCTAAGTGCCCCCCGGGTGTTGAGAAGGGCGGGGTACAAATATTTGAAATAAATACATAAACAAATAAAGAGAAAAATATATTTATTTCATTTTCATATAGCACTAGCTTGGGGACCTGGCCCTGCCCGGGTTATTTGGGAAAGGCATTGTGTGGAAAGGCTTGTTCTTTTCAGTTGTTTATTTGGCTCGCAGTGGTCTCAGGAAGTGAGTGAAGGTACTTCAAGTCCCATCATCCGTGGTCCGTTCCACACAAAAGTGCACCAAGATTTAAAGTGGGCCATGAGTGCTCTGTGTGCCAAGTTTGGTCTTAATCAGTCATTTGATTAGGTTTGCAGCAGTCTTTGAAAGTGAGTGAAGGTACTTCAAGTCCCATCATCCATGGCCTGCCCTCCTCCAAACTGCACCAGGATGTAAAGTGGATCATAGGGGCTTTGTGTGCCAAGTTTGGTCTTGATTAGTCATTGGATGAGGGTTGCAGCGGTCTCGGGAAGTGAGTGGAGGTACTTCAAGTCCCATAATCTATGATCAGCCCTCCTCCAAACTGCAGTAGGATGTAGAGTGGGTCATGGGGGCTCTGTTTGTGTCAAGTTTGCATTTTGAATAGCTTGAGTCAGTCATTTGAGATGACCTGCAGTGTGACATGTTTGACAGATCTTGTCAAATGGAACCTTGAGGAATGTCAGTTACAAAGTGACAGTTGGGATTTGTCAGTTGGGATTTAATATCTGTGAGGAAAGGATGTTTAGAAAGGTAGCTGTGATCTGTTGTTTTTCATGGTTTTCCAGTTATTGTTAAATACAATTCAATACCTTATATATTTACCAAATTGAATGCATTATTCACTCAGGATGGAGTTTTGGGCCGATGGGTCATATTTCTGGGGTGACTCTGTTGACGCCAAGTTTGGTCTTGATCAGTCATTGGATGAGGTTGGCAGCAGTCTTGTGAAGTGAGTGAAGGTACTTCAAGTCCCGCCATCCATGGTCCATCCTCCTCCAAACTGCACCAGGATGTAGAGTGGGTCTTGGGTGTGCTGTGTGCCAATTTTGGTCTTGTTCTCTCATTGTTGGGGGCTGCAAAGTGTTTTGGCCTTGAAGTCCCACCCTGCCTGACTGCCTCAGGCCTTTCCCTTTCCCCCCTGCCACTTTAGAGTGTCGGAATGTTGGTGGTGCTGGCCAATTAGAGTCCTTTATGCAAATAATCCCATAGTGGGAGCTAGTCAGAAAGCTGCCACATATCCGCCCTCCGCACGCATACATGCATACATACATACAAACAAACAAACATTCTGTTTTATTATATAGATAGATACAGATATAGATTGTTGCTTCAAATAAAAGACTATATCTCAAGTGCTGGAGTTGTGTGAGTGCATTTAGAGGGCCCAGATCACCTGGAGTGTGACACGATGATCGTATTGATATTATAGGAGAAATAGAAGAAATGTGCACATTTTGCTATATCCTTATACAAATGTAACCTCTTCACTGTGCTGCATACAGTGCTATAGGTATTAGATTATGTGGACAGATGGATCTGTCCCGATTAAAAAAAAATGTATCTTTCAAATTTTTAATTTTTGAAATCCTGAATATAAATTCCAGAAGCAAATACTTACGTTGCTATTGTGTGCCTTAGTAGCATTTTCAACCTTTGTTGGCCCTTATAGGGTGTTCTTCTTCTGAGACTGAGAAAGTGCGACTTGCCCACAGTCCCCTAGTGAATTTCCATCGCTCAGCCGCTATTTGAATGCTGGCCTGCCATTCACCCATCTCTCCACTACACCACATTGGCTCAGCCATCAAATACATGTTCTTGGTATTCTCAAAGACATGGCTGTGGGGGCATCAACACAATAACATTAATGCAGTTCAATACCACTTTAAGAACTATGGCTCAATGCTATGTAATCATGGGAGTTCTTTAACCTTCTCTTCCCAAGAGTGGCAATGTCTCACCAAACTACAAATCCCCAGATTCCACAGCATTGGCAGTTAAGGTGGTGTCAAACGGCATGGTTTCTACAGTGTAAGTGGACTCTATGCGAGTTTGGTTCAGTATCCAAGGCACTGGTTTATCTTAATTTAAAGAGGACAATAAATGTGTACATACGTGAATAGAAGAACAGATCAGCTGTGGCCATAAATCCTAAAATAACTCGGGGTATTGTATCTGAGAGATAAAAGGAGTCCTCAATCGGAAAACAACTGTGCCGCGTGAAAGAGTCTCACAATGGATTCATTCTCGAGAGAGATTTCATTCAATGGCCAAAAGCGTTTGAGAAAATTTGTGTTTGTTTTGCTGATTAGAGTCAAATAATGCGGCTCCCGATTCGATTTCATTCAGGGTAATTGCAACCTACTTTCAGTGTATTTAATCAATGTAATTTGTAATGCTGAGGCTTCAAACAGACAGGAGATCTTTCTTCCTCTCCTCTTGTAAAGTGCCACGTAGTGTTTGGCATGCTATTACATGGCGGTGTGCTTTCTCTTCGCCATGTTGAGAAATGATTCCCTTCCTTGACCCTGTGACCATCTTTTTTAAGAAGGTGCTCATCTGAAAAAGAAAATGTTGTCTAAATGAATCATTTCACCCAGCAGGCGTAGAAAGGAGTCGGGGCAGCCGATCTCCATTTCAAGCAATACAAAGTGTTGATACTAGTGGGTAAATGTTTGGGACAATTCTTACTGGACTTTCATATGGGTCAACTTTCTCCAGGAAGAGTGGGTTTGACAGAGATCATACATAACTGAGGGCAGACTGAGGTTCTTCATTCTCAGTTGACGTCAGGCAGATGACTATAATTATTGAGAACAGCTTCCAACCCTGGACGGCGTGACATTATGTCCGTCGCCCTCTGTTAAGAGCTTAGGAGTAACCCTGGACTCCCTGTTGTCGATGGAGGCCCACATCTCCAGCGTCAGCAGGGTAGCATTTTTCCATCTTTGCCAGGCGAGGAAGCTGGCCCCCTATTTGTCCCGGCGCGACTTAGCCACAGTGATCCAAGCCACAGTAGTCCATCTTGAGGCTGGACTACTGTAATGCTCTTTACATTGGCCTTCCTCTGTCAGTAATCTGGAGACTCAAGCTGGTGCAGAATGCTGCAGCGCGACTCCTGGCGGGGGTCCCGATTGGCCACCACATCACGCCAATCCTGCGCGAACTGCACTGGCTCCCAATTGAATGCCGGATTTCCTTCAAAGTGTTAGTCCTGACTTTTAAGGCCTTACATGGTCTGGGGCCAGTGTACCTGCTGGACCGCCTTGTCCCATATCATCCCACCAGATCACTGTGCTCCGAAGAGCAAAACCTCCTGGTCATCCCAAATGTGAGGACCTACCATCTGTCCGCAACCCGCCGCCAGGCTTTCTCTGTTGCAGCCCCTACCCTGTGGAACGCACTGCCCGCGGCATCCGTGCCGCCCAGGGCCTCCTCCCGTCCAGGAGAGCAGTTAAGACATTGCTGTTCCAACAAGCCTTCGGAGTTAGCTAAACTGTAGCTCGCACCGCCTAGCTGTCAGCCCACTGCGACTCCATTTGTTGCTTCAACTGTTCTAATTGTAATTCCATCTTAATGGTATTACTGTGGTTTATGAGTTATCTGACAATTGTATTTTACGAACCGTTGTAAGTCGCCCCGAGCCGTTGGGGGGGGGGGGGCGACAGACAAATGCAAAATAATAAATAAATAATAAATTAATTAATTAAATTAATTTCAATCAATTAAAAACTGCACAGAGCACCCTCCTCTTGCATGTACTGCCAGGAAACATATGCCTATTCCAGGTACCCTGAAACTGTGTTCTCATCTATCTATCTGTATCTATTTATCTATCTTATCTATCTGTGATCTATCTTCATTTCACACAGGGGTGAAAAGAATATGTGCTATGGAGAATCCAGTATTGATTTATGCAAATGATTAATGAGACTGACCATGGACAGACCTCGGATTACTACTGTTGTAATTCAGCCCTCGGCGTTGCCTGATAGCAGAGCTGTAGTAGTTGCTGAGTTATCACCAGCTGGGAGTAGCATGCATTTGGGAGGGGCTGATGATACTGCAGACGCTGGAGTCAGCAGAAAGAGGAATGCCAGCAATCCCAGCATTGATGAGTTAGAGCAGAGGAAAAGAATCCAGCAGATACTTACATCTCCCACGGATTCAGAGTCCTTTGAGGATTTCATGGAGATGTGGAACTTGAGTCAGAAGAGAGTGATACTGAGCTAGATTGGACTTTGGTAAAAGAAGGTTCAGGATGTATGTAATGCTGACTCCAATAGTGGCATGTTTATGGGGTTTGACAGTGACAAAGACTGGCCCTCTGAAACTTCTGGGAATGACTGGGAAACACTAAGTTTTGAGAAACGCTGGGAGACCTGGAGAGACTCTCAAAAAGTGTCAGCTGGAGAGAGGAATGCAGCTGCTTCGCCTGAGCTGGAAGGGTGTGACTCAGATGAGTCTGATCTTCAGGGTTATACATTGTGGGTTTGGGAAATGACTCCTTGCGGTGGGCAAGGAGTTGTGTCTGGTATCCTGTTACCTTGATATCTTGACATCCTGTGACCTTGGCATCCTGTTTTCTGGTATGATGTTCCTGACTACTCCTACAGCCGTGTGTTCCTAGTGGCGGGGTTTGACTCCGCTGGATCTTCTCTCCTGTTGGACCTTGGACTGTCTCCTTGTTTTCCTCTATCATTCTCCTGCCCTTTACTTTGGACCGGTTACAGACAATGCTTTTTGGATCACCCCACCATCACAGAGGACGTCCTGAGTTTGTTTTGGCTTCTCCTGCGGTTATTTTTTGGGGGCTTTCTCTTGGTTTTTGTGGTTTTTTTGCCAGGTTTGGCTATGTTGTTGTTAGTCCCAATCCTATTCCTTGTAAAATAAATTTTTTGTTACCCCCTTTTACATCTGGGCTTGGCTCTAATTGGCGTCTAATTTACAACAACTACTCTTGATTTGGATTTAGATTCGTTAGACTCTTAAATGTTTGTTTATAATTTGATGTGTTTAACTAATGTTTTAATTGTGATTTTATTACTAATGTTTGTTTGGCATCTAATGGTTGTGTCAGTTGTGAGCCTCCCTGAGTCGTCCCCCCCTTCCCCACGTGAGAAGGACAGGATATAAATGTCTGAAATAAATAAATAAATAATATTTTCACTTTGAAATTTCTTCTGTGCAAAATTCACCTAAAGTTTTTTTCTTCTTTTCGGCAGAAAACATAATGTTCTGCACAGAAAACAACATTTTTTGTGCAGAAAATCTGTATGTGTAGAAATACTGCACAGAATATGCTGTTTCTTGCCAGCACATAAAATACTATTTCCTGTGTAAAAAATGTTTCTTTCCACTCAGAACAACAAGGGGAAAATCTTGCACTAAATGCACTAAATGTCCCTGGGTGTAAATGCAGTTGTTAAAGACTTTCTAGATGCTTCCTTTGATTTTAAAAAAAATTGACAAATTTCATGTCATTGCGGTTTTGCTAATATGGGGTTACACTCCCCCTGAAGACACAGGCTTGTAGTTTGGGTGTGAGCCTGGACTCATCGCTGAGCCTGGATCCCCAGGTTTGGACAGTGACCAGGGGAGCATTTGCACAGTTAAAACTTGTGCGCCAGCTGCGCCCGTGCCTTGGGAAGTCTGACTTGGCCACGGTGGTCCACGCTCTGGTTACATCCCGTATAGATTACTGCAACGCTCTCTACGTGGGGCTGCCTTTGAAGACTGTTTGGAAGCTGCAACTAGTCCAACGGACAGCAGCCAGGTTGATAACAGGAGCGCCATTCAGAGAGTGCACAACTCCCCTGTTGTGCCAGCTCCACTGGCTACCAGTTTGCTACCGGGCACAATTCAAAGTGCTGGCTTTAGCCTTTAAAGCCCTAAACGGTTCGGGTCCAACTTACCTGTCCGAATGCATCTCTCCCTATGAACCATCGAGATGTTTAAGATCATCTGGAGAGGCCCTGCTCTCGGTCCCGCCTTCTTTGCAGGCGCGACTGGCGGGGACGAGAGACAGGGCCTTTTCAGTGGTGGCTCCTCGGCTTTGGAACGCCCTCCGTAGAGACATCAGATCGGCCCCCTCCCTCCTGACATTTCGCAAGAAAGTCAAGACCTGGCTGTTTGAGCAGGCATTTCCTGGTGAAACACAATGGTTTAATTAGATGTATGGAATGACGACGGTGTGACGGAAACCGATTTCAACATGACGCTGAGGCTGCAGTTGTATGTTTTTAATTGTTAATTTGTTGTTATATGCTTATTTCTTTTGGTTTGTTTGCTTGTGTTGTATTGAGGGCAGAGACTGCGTTGTGTAGACCGTCCCGAGTCGCCTTCGGGCTGAGAGGGGCGGGATAGAAATGTGACAAATAAATAAATAAAAATAAATACTTTGGGATAGACAATATAAATCACAAGAATTGAAACCTGTTTATGGTTTCTTTTGAAGACAACTCTGTGGAACCGCTTCCTGTTCTTAACACTCCTTCATTCTTCATTCTTTATTTATTTATTAGATTTCTGCGCCACTACTCCTGGAAGGCTTGGGGCGGCTCACACAAGCAAATAAAACAACACATTGAACATATTAAAAACACATTAAAAGAGCACAGGTTAAACAGATAGATTAAAACCTAGTGCGCCGAGTAGGCACCACAGTGTAAAAGCATTGCAACAAGTACAAGGTCGGCGAGCTGTGCATTTTCAGACCTATAACCTCTTTGTCAAACAGACTCCCGGGATATTTATTTTCCCACTGAAATGTGTGGCTTCTTAACCTTTTTTCTTTATTTACTACAACATGGCATTGTATAATGCAAAATAAGCGTATTCCTTTCCATCCCCATTATTAGGGCAATTGCATGCAAAACATGGATGCATTGGATGAAATTGTATGTGAAAATATATTTATTTTATAGACAAAATATGTGTTAAAATTTCCACACTGAATTATTTTTATGGTCACAAATAAATGTGGACCCAAGATTAATATTACTACAAATTATTTTTTTAGTTTATTTATTCGAACTTGTTCGCTGCCACTCCCAGCCGGATCGGGGCGGCTCACATACCGATCACAAAAAAAAACAATTAAAACATCACATTAAAAACAACATCAAACACATTAACAGCTTCAACACTAAAACAGCATTAGCAACAGAAGGGGAATCCAGCCATTGTTCAGGGCGCAAAAGCTTGCCGGAACAATAGCGTCTCGCAGGCTTTCCGGAATGCTGGGAGGCTCTGAAGGGCACGGGTTTCGGAGGGCAACGCGTTCCAAAGGACCGGGGCTATGATTGAGAATGCCCGTCTCGGTTCTAAATGAATTAGATATGGGATATGGTATTAAGAACGCCTTCGGTGCAATTTACTCTAAACAAGAAGCTCGACTAAAAATTAATAATTAATAATGAAATATCACCTAAATTCCAAATTGAAAAAGGAACAAGACAAGGCTGCCCGTTATCTCCCCTGTTGTTCGTGATGTCGATCGAAATATTGTTGAGAGGGATAAGAGGGATAAAGATATAATAGGTTTGAAATTAGCAAATCAGGAATATAAAGTAAGAGCTTTCGCGGATGATGTCATTTGTATTATACACGACCCTATTAAAAATATTCAGATTTGGATGCAAAAATTTGAAGAGTTTGGAAATTTGGCTGGATTCAAACTTAATAAGAAAAAAACAGTCTTTTTGACTAAAAATTTGTCGACAAAAATCAAGAAGCTCTGCAACAAATAACGGGGTTTCAGGTAAAAAAGAAAATAAAGTATCTGGGGATATGGCTAACGGCCAAAAACTCACAACTATTGCAAAACAATTATGAGGAGAAATGGAAGGAGGTCAAAAAAGACTTAAAAAATTGGAACCACCTGAACCTCTCGTTACTTGGGAGAATAGCCGCTATTAAGACGAATATCCTTCCCAAACTCCTCTACTTATTCCAAAATATACCGATTATTAGGAACCAAAAAATATTTCAAATGTGGAATAAAGATTTGTCTAATTTCATCTGGAATGGTAGGAAACCAAGAATCAAGCATAAGGTAATGATCGACAGAACGAGCAGGGGGGGGTTCGGTCTACCTGACTTCAAATTATATCACGAGGCGTGTGCCCTGCTATGGGTAAAAGAATGGATCACGTTAAAAATGAGAAGCTGCTCACTCTTGAGGGATTTAACCTTAGAGTGGGCTGGCACTCGTACCTATGGTATGAACAGAGTAAAATTGAAAAAAATTTTGGTAACCATTTTGTTAGATCGGCAGTAATTAAAATCTGGAACAAATTTCGACCAATCTTTTACTCGAAAACACCATTATGGGTTTCCCCCCTAGAGGCTAAGCATAGAAGGTTATTGGGCTGGCAAAATTGGCCAACCTACAAAGATCTTTTAAAGAAAAACGGGGGAGGAACTGAACTAAAGCCCATAGAGGAATTAAGACTCCAATTTAAAAATATGTCTTGGCTTCAATACCTACAAATTAAGGAAACATTTAAGAAGGACAACACTATAGGCTTCGAGAATAAGGAAGAATTCTGGGAAAAAATTAATGGTAAAAAGAAGTAAAAACATCACTGCTATATACAAAAAATTATTAGATTTGGAAACGGAGACAGAAGAAGTCATAAGATGTATGATATATTGGGCTAAAAACATAGGTCGACAGATTAAATTACAAGAATGGCAACAAATTTGGAACAAAAAAATCAAATACACCTATGCAGCCAATTTGAAGGAGAACTGGCTCAAGATTTTCCATAGGTGGTATTTGACTCCCAAGAAGCTTAGTACTATGTATAAAAACAATTCCGACCGCTGTTGGAAATGCAAAGTGCATGAAGGAAGCTTCTACCACCTGTGGTGGACTTGTGACAAAGCAAATAGATTTTGGAAGGAGATTCAGGTAATAACGCAAAAAAATTTGCAAAAAGAGATACCATTAAAACCGGAATTCTTCCTACTCGGCCTAACTGACAAAGAAGCCCACTTGAATGATAATGAGGATAGACTGTTCACATACATGATAACGGCCGCTCGAATGGTCTACGCTGCAGTCTGAAGTTGGAGAAGACGCCAGATATGGACGCTTGGCAGGACAAAATTTGGGAAATCAGAAAGATGGATAAGCTGACCTTCTACTTGAAACAAAGTAATGGAAAACCAATTAAAACTACGGATTGGTCCCCATTTGAAGACTATTTAAAGTCTGTTTAATGTAGTATCAAGGCATTGTAAACTTGTACAGCCCCTAGGACACGTGAAGGATACGAAGTATGAGGAAAACGTGTAGCAGCCTTAGTGAATGTAACTTTTAATGATACAATCTTTTTGTTATATAACCAGTTACTCTGAATAGATTGTTTGTTTAAAGAAATTCAAGGGAACTTGACTGACTGTACGGTAATGGAAGTTATTTCTGCTTTTCTTTTTTTTTTTTTTATTTTTTTTTATTTTTATTTTCAATGTGTTTGTAGGGTCTGGGTGTTCCCTTCCCCCCGCAATTCCCTTTCCTATTGTCCCCTTGTCCCCCCCCCCCTCCCCACTCCCTCCTCACTTACATTGTTGTCTATGTATCACTGCATTATTCAAAAAAAAATCCACAATAAAGACTTATTAAAAAAAAAAAAGAAAATGAAAATGCCCGTCTCGCGTTGCTGTCAGGTGATATACTTTAATACTTGGTACAGCAAGGAGATTTTGTTCCTCAGAGCGCAAGGATCTAGTGGGACAGTATGGGATAAGGCGGTCCCTTAGGTACACTGGCCCCAGACCATTCAAGGCCTTAAAAGTCAAAACTTTGAAGATAATCCGGCATTCAACAGGAAGCCAGTGCAGTTCCCGCAGGATCGGTGTGATATGGCAGCTCAGCGGGAGTCCCGCGAGCAGTCGAGCTGCGGCGTTCCAGATCACCGACAAAGGAAGGCCAATGTAGAGAGCGCTACAGTAGTCCAGCCTTGAGTCCATAGCTTGAACCACTGTGGCCAGATTGTACCGGGATAGGGACCAGCTTCCTAGCCTGACAAAGATGGAAGAACGCCACTCTGCTGACGGTGGAGACGTGGGACTCTATCGGCAGCGGAGGGTCTAAGGTAACACCGAGGCTTTTTACTGATGACGACGGACATAATGTCATGCCTTCCAGGGTTGGAAGCTGAACATCTCCATCACCCGGACGGCCCAGCCACAGGATCTCCGTCTTTGCTGGATTCACCTTCAACCTACTGGCTCACAGCCATCTAGTAACGGCCTCAAGGCAGCGATGGAAATTATTGTTTACGGATTCGGTCCGGCCCTCCATCCCCAGAATGAGCTGGGTGTCATCAACATATTGGTGACACTCCAGCCCAAAGCTACATACCAGCCGCGCAAGTGGTCGCATGTAGATGTTAAATAACAGAGGGGAGAGGATGGGGAGAAATGGGGGGAAAGCTGAAATTAATCAATTTGCCCATCCTTTATTTCAAGACCAGGAACGGAAAATTGGGACCCTCCTGTTCTTGGACTTCAACTCCCATGATCCTTATCCATTGACTATAGGATATACCCTATGCGGATACCCGCATAGGAAAGAATATTGAGTTTCCAGCTTGTATCAGAGAAAATGTGATTTAATCAGAGGACCTTTCTGCTGCTAATCAACTCTACTAAAAGCTTGGGCACGGGGTTTTTTTGGTAGCTAGCTACAGACACTTTGTGATTAAAATGAAATGTCACAAGCTAATGTCTTCCAATTCTGTAACCTGGCACTTCTTTAATTATAGTATTTGTACCCCAGCAAAACTCATTTAGAGCAGCAAGCCTCTTCCACGCGACCTACATTGACTGCCTAAACCTGGAAATAATATATTGTCATCGGCACTTTTGTGCAGAATGAATAATGCATTAAAAACTAATTTCGCAGGAATCAATTCAATCAAAGTCAACTTTAATATTTAATTCATAAGAATCAATTCCCCGCAACCCCGGTCCCTCCAGCGTGATACCTTCTGATGCAAAGGCATTTCGCTGTGATGTTCATTCAACACCAACTGCACTGGAAACATTCCTCGGCACCTAAGAAGGAGGCCATTGAATCTGGATATTCACCTTTGCCCACTAGAGGCCTCGGCTGATATGATATAATATTGCTCAGTTGCAATTATAATATTAGAGTATTAGCTACTTTCCCATCCTTTGTTCACATTGCCTGGCAAAACTTTGACTGGGATCCTTTTTAAAAGAATACTTTTTTAAATTAAAGATCATTTTAAGCCAGTGTTTTTCAACCTTTTTTTGAGCCGCGGCACATTTTTTACATTTACCAAATCCTGGGGCATACCACCAACCACAATGACACCAAATGACACTCTAACACGGTAATACACATAGTTAATATGTCTTTAAATGTATGTATACACTCAGTGTGAAACCTGGGCCTGTTTCGATGAACACAACATAGATATCCTGGCAGGAATGGCAGAAAGACACAAACTTCCCACACAGAACTCCCATCACCAAGAGAAAATGCTACAAGAGTTTGGTGGGCATTGACCTTGGGTTTTGGAGTTGTAGTTCACCTATATCCAGAGAGCACTGTGGACTCAAACAATGTTGGATCAGGACCATACTTGGCATGAATACTCAATATGGCCAAATGTGAACACAGATGGAGTTTGGGGAAAATAGACCTTTACATTTGGGAGTTACAGTTTCTGGGATTTATAGTTAACACACAATCAGAGAGCATCCTGAACTCTTGCAACAATGGAATTGAACCAAACTTGGCCTATTGAACTCTCATGACCAACAGAAAGTACTGAAAGGGTTTGCTTGGGAATTGACCTTGAGTTTTGAAGTTGTAGTTCACCTACACCCAGAGAGCGCTGTGGACTCAAACAATGTTATGTTATGTTGTTGTTTGTTTTCTATCCAGAATCACAATGTTGGAAGGAGGCTGAACACTTTAAGGTCCCTAAAACAGGCATGGGAAAACCTTGGCCCTCTGGGTGCTTTGGACTTCAACTCCCACCATTCCTAACAGCCTGAGGCCCTTTCCTGCTTAAGGAAAAGGGCCTGAGGCTGCTAGGAATGGTGGGAGTTGGAGTCCAAAACACCTGGAAGGCCCAAGTTTGCCCATGCCAGCTTTCGACAGAGACCTCTTCCTTCCCCGTCACGCTCTTTCTTCCCCCTCCTGCCAAACACTTACTTTTTCTTCTCCACTGCCACTTGTGCTGCCATTTTGATCCGAGGGGGCAACGTGAGCGTGTTCAGGAGGGGAGGGGGGAGGGAGGGAGGCATGACCCGTGCGGGCGCTACTGCGCAGACTCGCCCCAGAGCAAAGCGAGGCAAAGCGAGCAGAGCGAGGCTGGGAGGAAGGGAGCCCGAGTGGAGAAGAAAAAGTGTTCGGCAGGAAGGGGGAAGTAAGGGTCTTAGAGGTCCCAATTTCCCACGGCACACCTGATGATCGCTCACGGCACACTAGTGTGCCGTGGCACACTGGTTGGGAAACACTATTTTAAGCAACTGGGCTTATTTTGTGGGTATTGTTGCAGTTTTCCATCTTTATGCAAACATCAATGAAGCTTCGCAACTGCTCATTCAGAAGGGGGAAAAGCTGCTTTAAACAGGATATTACATTTTCAAATCCTCTGCATTAATATGTATAACAAAACCAAAATTTCTTAGCTATATCACATGACCCCTACATGTGATAAAATGTTCCCACATTTCTATCAGGCATTTAAACATTATGCATTCTATCCAACAATGTTCAGGAGTCATACACTATCAATACACCATTTTATAATATTTTAAGATCATAACATAGTTAATTCAAATCTTTATGACCTCATCCTTTCCTACTGGGTGAGGCCGGAGAGATAGCACAGCGGTTAGAACAGCTATGTTTGCAATCAGAAGGTTGCATGTTCGATTCCCGGGCTGGTCTGGACACCCAGCTGTGAGCCCTGTCCACTGTCTACGCAACAGATCGAAAACAAGTCAGCTGTGAGTAGATGAACCAGGGACCGCTCAGCAGGGGAGGATTTTTATAAGGACTTTACAACACCTGAATAAAAATAATGAAGATCGGCTGCCGGAGGTGGAATGCGGCACCAGAGGCTCTCGCCTGAGGATGAAGCAACAGCACCCCCTTGTGACGTAATGGAGCAACCGCACCTGCGACGCAGCCAGAAGAGGAAAAAATCCTTCTAATTGCACATGTTTGTCTGTACCATGTATTGTAATTGTATGTCGGCAGGGACTGTCTGCCGTATGTGTAATGTAATCCGCTCTGAGTCCCCTTCGGGGTGAGAAGAGCAGAATATAAATAAAGTGTATTATTATTATTACTGTTCCATCTGGATATTAAAATTCTGTACTCATTTTATCATGCGATCCTTGACCTATGCCACTTGCATTTCACATTTGAACAAAAGTCATACATTTTAACAATCAAATGTTCTTCATCAGTATATTATTGTAGCTCAAATTCAGTTTTTTTCTGCTCAAAACTGTAAATCATCTTATCCATCTCCAGTCTTTCATATACAGTAGGATCACAGTTATCCGGAACTCAAGCAACCAAAACTCTCAAGCAGCTGGAATAAAATTAACTAAAATGTCATGCATTATAAAAATAGCACAAAGCTATTTTTATAATACAGTAAAGCTGTGTTACATTCATACATGTTTGCTTTATTTATTCAGGTAAACCTGTTACCTATCACGTGTTTTGAGCCTGTGCAGAAGGACCCTCTGGTTCTCCATGGATAGGACAGCCCTTGTGACGTAGAAAAATTGTGTTTTTAAGCATGAGGACCACTGGCAAAAACTTCTTTTTTTCTTGGCAATGGGTTAGAGGGTGGAGAAAGAAGAAATAACAACCACAACCACAACCACAACAACTTACTTTTTATACCCCACCTCCATCTCCCTGAAGGGACTCAGGGCAGTTTACTAAGGGATAAGCCCAGAAAAACACAGTGCAGTAAGTAAAATCAAAAACAAATTCAAAATATCAGAAATAAAATAAAACACATCACAATAACACAACATCACAAAACAATCCTTAGATCAGTGTTTCTCAACCTGGGGGTGGGGACCCCGGGGTCATGGGAACCTGTCAGAGGGTAACCAAAGACTATCTGAAAACACAGTATTTTCTGATGGCCATGGGAGTTCTGTGTGGGAAGTTTGGCCCAATTCTATTGTTGGCAGGGTTCAGAATGCTCTTTGATTGTAGATGAACTATAAATCCCAGCAACTACAACTCCCAAATGTCATGGTCTATTTCCCCCAAATTTCACCAGTGTTCACATTTGGGGATATTGAGTTTCAGTGCCAAATTTGGTACAGATCCATAATTGTTTGAGTCCACAGTGCTCTCTGGGTGGAGGTGAACTACAATTCCAAACTTCAAGTCAAACCCTTCCACCAAACCCTTCCAGTATTTTCTGTTGTTCATGGGAGTCCTGTGTGCCAAGCTTGGTTCAGTTCCATTGTTGGTAGAGTTCGGAATGCTCTTTGATTGTAGGTGAACTATAAATCCCAGCAACTACAACTCACAAACGACATCACACAAACACACCCAAACCCAACCAGTATTCAGATGTGGGCGTATTAGGTATTTGTGCCAAATTTGTTCCATTGAATGAAAATACACCCTGCATATCAGCTATTTATATGACGATCCATAACAGTAGCAAAATTACTGTTATGAAGTAGCAACAAAAATAATGTTATGGTTGGGGGGTCACCACAACATGAGGAACTGTGTTAAGGGGTCACGGCATTAGGAAGGTTGAGAAACACTGCCTTAGAACATCCGGACTTCCTAGGAACTGATCTCATGGTATTTCTAGAATATGTGTAGATATGGGGTGAAGGGTCAGCTCAACTCTCGGATATTATCTTCCCATCTATTGGTGAGTAAAACCCTCTGATGCCATGAACAGCTCTTCTACTTGTCATAATTCCTCCCTCAGTTGTAATCACCATACATGTTTTCCCTAAGCACTGCTCATCTTTTACGTTCTAGGTGGTGCAGAAGCGGGTCTACGGATGCCAAAAATGCTCCATGACTCGACTCAGAGAACAGAATTAGGATGCCGTTATATTTTATGTCTGCAGCAATTTCTCAGCCGAGAGAGAAACTGATGTGGAGAGGCAATTCACGTCAAGGGCTTGCTCGTGGATTCCTCCAAGATGCTTTTTGGGTTGAGAAAAAAAGAAGAAGCCTTGCAAACAGATTAATCTATCTACATGACTAAGTGCTCAGGCATGTAAATATGTGTAACGTGAGCGGAATTCATCTGCCGTGATTCTGCATTAGAGCTCAGCCAGTGTGACTAATAAAGACTGATGGCGGAGTCAAAAGTGTTTGATTCACCTTAATGAGCTTATTGGTGCATTTCAAGCCATTCGCCTGGCAAATCTTTGTTAACACATGTATTGGGATCTTTCAGCGAGTGGAAACATCAAGCCTTGGCGTTTACATTTGCAATTAAGCCTACTTTAAATAGCTCGGCTTTATTTCCCTTAGTATTCTTTGTTTGGTTCACAGTTTGTTTGCTTTGGGCTCAAAAGTATTTTCTTGTTTTGCTGGAAGGTTGGGAAAAAAAGAAAGGAGACGATTAAAGACTCAAAAGGAAGGAGGCCTGTTTTTGTTTCGTTGTTTAAAAAGCCTAACAAATGTTTATGTATTATTTATTTATTGTTTCAATGTATATACCGCCCTTTCCAAATTGGCTCAGGGTGGTTTACAAAATGCACAAGGTAACACAGCACTAAAACGATAAGAACATTAAAAAGCGTAAAAACAATGTTTCTGTCAGCATACAGATTGACGTGGTTTAAAGATTGAATGCCTGCTGGAAGAGACCGGTCTTGCACGCCTTCCGGGAGGCTGGGAGCTCATTTGTCGCCCGAACTTCCGCCGGCAAGGCATCCCACAGGCTCGGTGCGACGATGGACAAGGCTCTCTGCCTGGTTGATGACAAGTGAAAGGGCCTGGTGGAAGGGACGTGTAACAGATTTTGGTCCTCTGACCGAAGGGATCTCTGGGGAGCATACGAGAGTAGATGGTCCCTCAAGTACACCGGCCCCAGACCATATAGGGCCTTAAAGGTCAAGACCAACACTTTGGAGGTGATCCAGCACTCGATTGGCAACCAGTGCAGTTGCTGCAGAGTTGGGACTCCCGCCAGGAGTCTAGCTGCTGCATTCTGCATCGGTTTGAGTTTCCGGATAACTGCCAAAGATAGACCCATGTAGAAGGCATTACAGTAGTCTAGCCTCGAGATGACTGTTGCCTGGATCACCATAGTTAGATCACTCCCAGTAAGGTATGGCACCAGCCACCTAGCCTGTCGCAGGTGGAAAAAGGCGGATCTGCTGACAGTGGAGACCTGGGCCTCCATCGTCAGCAGTGGGGCCAATTGGACCCCCAGACTCTTTTCTAAGGGTGATGGGCATAATGCCTCGCTGTCCAGAGTAGGCAGCCAGAGCTCACCCCCCCCCCCCCCGGGGGACCCAGCCGTAGGATCTCCGTTTTCAATGGGTTCACTCTCAACCGGCTGGCACGTAGCCAACCAGTCATGGCTTCAAGGCACAGCTGGAAATTATCAGGTCCCGAGTCCAGCTGGCCGGCCATCCTCAGCACCAGCTGGGTGTCATCAGCATACTGATGACACTCCAGCCCAAAACTCCTCACCAGTTTGGCAAGTGGTCGCATATAGATGTTAAATATGTAGGTGATTCATCCATATCATAGTTGTTAACACAAATTGTTTTAAGTGGTGCATCAGAGTTTGATCAGGGTCAGATCAGGGTTTGTTAAATTTATTTAAAGCACCATGCCACCTAAACACATCCAATCCTATCTGATATAGGAAGCATCCAATCCTATCTGATATAGGAAGGACATTCAAGTGCCACCTCGGAGTTGGTTGAGGTAGGCAGGATTTCCCCGGGTACTGGTTGTGGGGGGTCGGGAGCAGGTCAGGGTTTTGCCCTCCCTTCTGCTCGAGATCCCCGTGTACAACTGGTGGGCCACTGTGTGATACAGAATGCTGGACTAGATGGGCTGAGGCCCGATTCAGCATGGCTCTTCTTATGTTCTTAAGCAAATTCAGACTGGATTAGAACTAGGATCAGAGACCTCCAAGGAAAGTTAAGAAGAAAAAACATACTGAAACCCTTGTTATCTCATTGGAGCAACTTATGGGTCACTTGGAGGCTGAGAAGGCTGTAAAATAAGCCAAAAGGAGACAGAAGTTTGTCTGTTTTGGCAGTATTCAGTATATTTATTTATTTATTATTCGATATAGAAACACAGAATGGAAACACCATAAAAACAACTTAACATTAATTAGTACCAGATTAAAATTCAAAGTTCGAATGCCAACCGAAACAGACGAGTCTTGCAAGCCCTGCAAAAGGCCGATAGGTCTCGCAGGGCACGAACTTCAGTTGGCAAGGCATTCCAGAGAGATGGCGCCACAATAGAAGAGAAAGCTTCCTCGATACATGCTCACAGAGGACGCGGTCCTTCGTGTTCACTCCCAATTGTTCGCAAATTAATATTCGTAAAGATTTAGCCACACTTTTTCGTACGATTATTTATTATTTCTCGAACTTCTAGGCCGTCACTCCCGGATGGCTCGGGGCGGCTTACAAAGTCAGGATAGTAGCACAATAAAAACACCATAAAACATCCACACATTAAAACACAGAATGCTGTACGAAGATGCAGTAACGTGCAGCATAATACAATGCAATTAAGATAAAATCACAGGCAGAACTGGTACATTAATGGTGTCTTACAAACCAAAGGCCTGTTGGAAAAGGAAAGTCTTACAAGACCTCCTAAATGACATAAGATCATGTAGTGCTCGTGTCTCAGCAGGGAGAGAGTTCCACAAAGTTGGAGCTATCTCTGAGAACGCTCTCCTTCGGGTGGCAGTCAGCCTAAGGGTCTTAACAGGGGGAACACTTGAAGGAACGCTTTAAAGATACATCTACACTTCCATATACTGCACAATCCAGAATTAGGGTTCCTAGCCCCCCCAGGCACTCTCAGTCTGCTTAAAAGCCTCCCAAGAAAGAGCCTCCCCACCTTAAATCATCCTTGTGATTAGAGTTTCCCAAGCCATCCAGTCCCAGCTCAGGCCTTGCAAACCCAGGATCCTGGCTCCCTTTCTTGTAATGTCACCTTCCTCTTTTCCTATTTCCTTCTACCTTTTCAAGTGATATTACTATCTTTTATAATGTGCCATGTCTTCTCATGATCTGTTCAAAGCACGAAGGTTTGGCTTTCAGAAAGAGTTCGGGCACTGCCTCTGTGGGTCCTGCCCCATACTGGAATGGAACGGACGCATGTTGTTTTACATGTGATGCAATGTGATGGAAACAACATGCCAAGATGTTTACAGACTGGCTCTTTTCTCTAAGTGGAGTGCATACGTTTTGTATGTCAAACCATCCTACTTTGTAACACATAGCATTGAAGATTACCAGAGATCTTGCTCATACTCTCATATGATCTATTGATGCACCACCTTGCCGTGGCTGGAGTGAGGGGGACAGCTGTGAACTGGCTGTCCTTCCTCCACAACCGGAAGCAATGAGTGCAGTGGGGAGGGTTGGGTTCCGGGGGATCCCCTTTACTTTATGGGGTCCCTCAGGGAGCCATTCTCTCCCCCTTGTTATTTAACATCTATATGCGACCACTCGCTCAACTGGTGCACAGCTTTGGGCTGGAGTGCCACCAGTACGCTGATGATACTCAACTCATTCTAAGGATGGAGGGCTGGCCGGACTCCGTACCCAATAATTTCCATCTGTGCCTTGAAGCCGTTACTGGATGGCTGCGAGCTAGCAGGTTGAAAGTGAATCCGGCGAAGATGGAGATCTTTTGCCTGGGTCGTCCAGGCGATAGGGATATCCAACTTCCAACTCTGGATGGCGAGGCACTATGCCCGTCATCATCTGTAAAAAGCCTGGGTGTCCACTTGGACCCTCTGCTGTCAATGGAGACCCAAATCTCCACTGTCAGCAGAATCGCGTTCTTCCATCTGCGACAGGCGAAGCGTCTGGCCCCCTATCTGTCCCGGAACAATCTAACCACGGTAATACAAGCCACGGTCATCTCAAGACTTGTCTACTGTAACACTCTTTACATTGGCCTTCCCTTGACCGTGATCAAACTCAAGTTTGTGCAGCATGCTGCAGCCCGGCTATTTGCGGGGGAGCCTGCAACATGCCGCATTACACCAATCCTGCAGGATCTGCACTGGCTTCCAATTGAATGCCGGATCGCCTTCAAGGTGTTAGTTCTTACTTTCAAGGCCTTGTATGGTCTGGGGCCAGTGTACTTATGGGATCACCTGGTTCCATATAACCCCCCGAGATCACTTCATTCAGAAGACTCGAATCTTCTAACCATTCCCAGTGTGAAATCCTTTCGGATAACTTCAACTAGACGGCGAGCCTTCTCCATCATTGCTCCTACACTGTGGACACGAGCTCTGCGAGATTTGAATGCATTTCGCAGAGCTTGCATGTCACACTTATTTAGGCAGGCGTTTGATTGCTCGTTAGTGTTTTATTGTGTTTTACTGAATTTTGCTGTTTTACTGCCTTATCCATTTGTGTTTGATTTTTATGCTGTAAACCACCTTTGGGAGTGGCGGTGTATAAATCCAATAAATAAATAAATAAATAAATAAATAAATATATTCCGAGATTCCATGATAATGCCTATGTGGGGTGCTGGTGTTAATTCTGCCTACCTGGATTTCACTGTCACCAGGCACGCAGAAAATAATAAAGGGATTCTAACAGAAAACAGTTTTGCAAAGGACACTCAATCCCTCCTCTTAAAGAGGTAGACCTGCCCAACCAGCAGTCAACATGGCACCAATGAATTGGGAAGTCCTGTCATATAGAGAGACTTCTGGATTAAGGAAACTCAGGGGTGCCATAATACTTTGGCCTTGCTGCAGGTCGGTTTCTTCTCTGACTCTGCTGTGTAGTTACGTAACAGCAGTCTTGTCCTGAATACGGATTTCCATCTTGGCCATTTTATTCCCTACGGATACAAGTCCCTTATGAGCGCCTGATGCCTCAACAGATTACATTCTCTTTCGAATTCTGCAAGCGGGCAGCCCAAACGTGAGAAGACGATGGCAAGGGAAGCCTCATATACACAGTCAAGATTCCCCCCGTAATTTGCATTTCCTAAAATCTCATTCAGGGCTTTATCCCGTCATCCTGCCCCTCGGGCTAGAAAGAGATTTTAAAGATTTCCTTGGAGTTGGATCCCACGTTAAGAGCCCAGAGAATTACATTTCACGACAAGGCGATTACTATGCTCAGAGTCAACCCGGAGGCAGATTAGAAAACCCTTTCCTTCTCAGCTGGGACTATCAGTGCCGCATTAGCCATAATACAGCCACGGTTGAATGGCTCCCTCACATCCTATTACCATGGACATTTACATTTAAATCAGAGCTAATCTGAAATTTCTCTGAAGATGCATTGCTGAGAAAAAATTCTCGGATTTTTTCTTTTTAGCTTCTGTAGGAAAAGAAAACAGGTTTGAAGAACGTTATCATTTCCTATGAACCTGTCCGCGTATCCAGTAGGACACCTGTACTTGCAGGACTCATACTTATCTGCCCACACTTATCTGACAAGTTGGGTCCTCTCTAGGAATTTTCTATTTTCTCCAGGTGCTTCTATGATACGTTTCTGCTGAAAATTGTCATACAATTTTGCTGGAGGACCTTGCAAATTCCTAGAGAGCTCCATTCCTAGACTCCAGAAATTTATAGGACCTATAATGGGACTCTATGGGCATGACTCCCAACCTTTGGTCCTCCAGTTGTTTTGGATTTCAACTCCCAGAAATCCCAGCCAGTTTACCAACTTTGGAAGACTAAAGGTTGAGAACCACTGTTCGATAGTAATGCTTGGCAGAAGTTTTTCATGTCAATAGGGCTTGCTATTACACCGGCCAAAGCACATTTTGGTGCCTCAAATTTGAACCTTGTTTGTTTGGTACATTTGACCTGCTGGCTTATTATTTATTTATTTATTTACATCATTTCTACCCCGCTCTTCTCAACCCCCCCCCCCCTTGGGGGGGACGGGACTCAGAGCGGCTTGACAAAAGGCAACAATTCAATGCCAATACACAATATAAATACAATACAAAGCAATAAACATTAAACATTCAGCATTAAAATACAGTTAACATTAGCACATAATATACATTCACTTAAGTTAATAACAGTATTCCGTCCACAACATGAGCATTGAGCCATAATATGTGGACAGAGGTATTAAGATGGATTTCAAATAAGTTAATTCAACTTTGTTCCCATTTAAGTAATCGGGAATGAATTCAAGTCAATGACTAAATTGTGCCATTGATTTCTCTTAGTGTGTCAATCTCAATTATTTTGGATCCAACACACTAGATGTACATTCCCTAAAGTGAAGAGGAGTCTCTTGCATCGCATGCGGCCTGACTTCTTTCCTTGCAGCCTTTGGCCCATCACCTCTGCTCCGTTCTCTCCCTCTCTCGCCACCAAGGTGGCGCCGATTATGATCAAAGGGGGCGTGTGGCGCAACACCGGGGATGAAATCCTTCATGCAGCTGAAATGAAATATGGCAAAAATCAGTGGTCTTGCATTGCCTTTAGTGCACATAAAATCTCCAAAGTAATGCAAAGCCAGATGGTATGAGAGGCTAGACCCAAGTATCAAGAAGACAGAGCGGTCATGAGAAGAAGAGGAGGAGTTGTTGCATTTGGCCAAACTTATGCCAACAGAGTGGAGGACCCCTGCGCCCATTATTGAGAGAAGAGTTTTTCCTGGTATTGACGTCCGGCTGCCTGGGTGGCAATTGCTAGGGTTGCCTCCCTTTGAAAGTGGGAGCAATCTTTTCCCTAGTTCACACAGTTTGGACTTCTCCATGTTCCAGTGGTTCTGAGACTGGAACTTTATTTCTATAGATGTATTAATATATTTTGGTGTTCATACGTTTTAAGTTACCTTGCTTTCCAGGTTCTGGGGAAAAACCGGATATAAAGGAATAAATCCACCACCACCACCGCCACCACCACCACCACCACCACCAATGCCTATTGAAGTGACACTTGCCGTGGAAGGAATGGACGAGAATTCCACGTAGAGGAAACGTGTCAGCTTTTGAAAATCTCTTAACTCCTCTGGATCATAAAAAGTGATCACTCATTCAAAAGCATTTCAAAAGATACACGTACTCAATGCAACTGCACAAGAAACACAGGCGATAGAAGGTCAGCTCATTTCGTACTTATTGTTTTGTGCCTGTTCAGGAGCGAGCACATCTCAAAGGAGAAGGAAAGCATTTACTTTGGAGTTTAGATTAGTGTCACGCGAAGAGATCTGAAAAGTGAATGAAACCTTTATAATTAAGAGACAAAAGAGAGTGAGAAAGAGCTCTCTAAGTGGGATATAATCAAGTTCTTCAGCAGATAAACCTCAACGTTGAATGCCAGGTGTATTATTTGTGAAAAGAAAGGCAATGAAATTATACCATTCCTGAGAGAGGACTCTATGGATAGGGCTGAGGAAGAACACAAGCTGAAGGGACTCTGAGAGAGAAGAGGTGTGGCTGTGCCCTTGGTGTCACTTGCAAACAATAAGTTGCAAGAAACCTAGTCAGGATCTTGACTAGTTCCTTCACACCAGTGATTTTCAACTTTTTTTTGAAAAGGTTGAAAATCCCGGGGCACACCACCAACCAAAATGGCACAAATTGACACTCTAACACAGTCATACATATAGTTAATATGTTTTAAATGTATTTATACACTCACTTAGTGTGAAACCTGGGCCTGTTTCAGTGAACACAACATAGATATCCTGGCAGGAATGGTAGAAAGCTCTTGCTCAACAGCTGTCAGTCTCTCTCTGTTCAAAAACTTCTCCATCACGGTCACTCGCTTGTCTTGCTGTGATCCCAAATTGACACTCTAACACAGTAATACATATAGTTAATATGTTTTAATGTATTTATCCCAAATTGCCACGGTCACTTGACGCGCAGCTGCAGCACTAACTCTAACGTTGTTTACTTAGCCGTGTCTGAGCGAATCCAAGATGGCACGACCATAGCGCTCTCGCATCACTTCTTAGGTGGCCACCCTTATCATCTCCCTCCTGTTCTTGTCATCACATTGGTAAGTAAATGTAAGATGGCTAGCGGCCATCATTTGTTACCTGTCGTGACATCAGTTGGGCTTCAGATCAAAGCGGGAAGGGTAGGAAAAGAGGAGGAATCACCCCCCCTCCTCTCTTCCTTTTCCAATCACTTCACCACTTTGGCTAGCATCATTCCAAGCAATGTGTGATAGACTTAACATGCCAAAGTTGGCACACATTTAAGTCTAATGAGGAAGCTCCCTGAACTATATCACTGCTCAGATTTTGAGAGGGGGCTGTTAGGGACTGAGTGATCGGAGGGTGCGTAATCCACAGGTGTGTTTGAGTTCAGAGTATTTATTTATTTATTTATTTACATCATTTATATTCTGCCCTTCTCACCCCGCAGGGGACTCAGGGCGGATTACAATGTACACATTACATTTAAACACACAAACACACAAGACAGACAGAGGCAATTTAACATCTGGCCACCAGGGGAGCTGTCGCACTCCTTCATTCCTCAGCGTGTTTTCTGGAGATCTTTTTTATGGCCTTGTAAATCAGGTAAATTTAGCCTCCCCACTTAGTGGTACCTTACTTTCCTACTTGACAGATGCAACTGTCTTTCGGGTTGCAAAGGTCGACAACAGGCTACACAATAGGTCGAGAGTCCACCTCGACCTGGGCAGACCTCGAACTCATGAACTTCTGGTCAGTAGAGATCTTATGCAGCTGACACCCAGCCAGCTGCGCCACATTCCCGGTGCTGTGTTGTTTTTCCTTTGGGGATAGATATTTTCAACAGGTTGCAAGTTGTTGCTTGTGGTCATGACTTTTTCATTGAGTTACGAATAACTAGTAAGTTAGAAAAAATAAGGGAAATTAGGGCATATTATGGTTATTCAGACAAATGATCTTTATTTGGACCAGAAATAACAGGGACATACCTTCCTTGCGCGATTCACATGCTTAACAGTGAACACAAGTGGTGGCAGATATCTCGTTGACCTCTCTGATTTAATGGAAGTCTGTTGCTATTTTGAACTTCAAGTTGAAGAGAGCTATGGCATTTCTGCTGGTAACATCCATGAGGTGGGTAGGCCATGGTTCTGAATGGGGAACCTGAGATATGCGACGAGGAATTATGTTGTTATATCTAATCCAAAACTGCAGAATAAGATGAATCCTATTGTTTAAGTCAAATCATTTACAGGCTGTATTATGCCAACAAATCAGGAATTCTCTTCCTTGATTTAAGCCACCATATCACACTGAGGAGAAGGTGCATCTACCAGCAAAGGTAACTGTTGTAATTCAGCCCTCGGCGTTGCCTGATAGTAGGGCTGCAGAAGACGCTGAGTTATCAGCGTCTGAGAATAGTATGCAATTAGGAGGGGCTAATAGTACTTCAAACGCGGGAGCAGGCAGACAGAGGGATGCAAGCAATTCCAGTAATGAGTTCTTGGAACAGAGGAAAAGAATTCGGCAGATACTTGCGTCTCCCACGGATTCTGAATCCTTTGAGGGCTTTCACAGAGATGAGGAACTGGAGTCAGAAGAGAGTGATACTGAGCTAGACTGGACCTTGGTACAAGGTGTTAAGGATGTGTGTAATGCTGACTCCACTAGTGATACGTTTATGGGATTTGACAGTGACAAAGACTGGCCCTCTGAAACTTCTGGGAATGACTGGGAAGCACTAAGTTTTGAGAGACACTGGGGGGCCTGGAGAGACTCACAAAGGGTGTCAGCTGCAGAGAGGGAAGCAGCTGCATCGCCTGATCCAGGGGAGTGTTCTTCGGGCGAGTCTGATCTTTAGGGCTATAAATTGTGGGCTTGGGAAATGACTCCTTGTGGAGGGCGCTATTTCCGAATACTTCCTAATAGCAGAATACATCCGAATCCATTTTGATAAAATCACTTTAAAAAATCGGAAGTGATTCACATCCGAAGCCAGAGCAAAACCAAAATCCGAACCGACTTCTGAAACGCATTTTTCCATTCGAAAACAGACCTATTACAAACTACAAACAATCCACATTATCCAATATAAGGATTTTGCAATCTCTGTCTGGTGGTTATATTGTTTTCTACACCCATTTAGTGAAAAGGAACTATTGCCACATCCTTTTTCACATAATAACATATGTGTAGTCCCCCAAAAAAAGTGATGGATATATCTCCCCCACACACACACACCTTGCTGGAGGAACGTAATAAATGGCCCCAAGTTTTTCTTAAGGTTAGTTAGAGATTGCTCTTTAATGAATGTAGTAAGTTTTTGGTAGTTTATTTCTGTGTATCTCCTTTATCATTCTGTAAATCTGAATTCAAACTCTTATTTACATTGTAAGCAGCACTTTCGGGCAAGGGCCTGATCATGGATGTAGCAACGTGTAACACTGACAGTAATGCGTAATGCATGATGTTCAAATAATATTAACCATAATTACAGGGAAGACAGAGAAAACTACTATGTATTTGGCAGGAGACTGAAATTTCCCCAGGTTCCTTGTGAGACCAACACTGCTTAATCTAGCATAAAATGGAGCACCCAGAGAAAAAGCACACCGAAGAGTCAGGAGAAGAGGAAGGAGTGCCGAAAGCCCAGGTGGCTCAGCAAAGGATCAGCTGGCAGCATAACACGCCAAGGAAACAGAATAAATCCCAAAGGGTGATACTAATAAATGTTCACAGTAGGGAAGAAACGTCTCCGGAAAAAGCTTCAGTCGGAATATAAACTGAAGCCAGGCAAAAGTTTATGCATCTCAACAGACGTCCTGAGCCATTTTCAGCAGGAGTTCCTTTGAAAGGTGCTTCCTGCTTCTGTGCTTTTGTTTTCCTAGCAAAAGTGCACTATTAAGACTTATGGGGTTTGTTTTGTTTGGAAGCAAAACCATCCTTTAAACTTTAGCCAATGAGGCTAATTAAGCATGGGTATGCACATTCTGAATGCATTTGTGTGTCTAATGGTTTCCTCCCTTTGTGACTGGACACGGAGGAGGAGCCAGGCTCCTGAAACCTACTTTGAAGAGAATTCTGCAGAAATAAGTGAGGCCTCTTGCAAATTAAGTCCACTTAAACTACTTCATCACACTAGAGCAGTGTTTTTCAACCTTTTTTGAGCCACGGCACATTTTTTACATTTACAAAATCCTGGGGCACACCACCAACCAAAATGACACAAAATGACACTCTAACACAGTCATACATAGAGTTAATATGTTTTTAAATGTATTTATACACTCAGTGGGAAACGGGGGCCTGTTTCGATGAACACAACATATCCTGGCAGGAATGGCAGAAAGACACAAACTTCCCACACAGAACTCCCATAACCAAGAGAAAATACTGTAAAAGTTTGGTGGGCATTGACCTTGGGTTTTGGAGTTGTAGTTCACCTATATCCAGAGAGCACTGTGGACTCAAACAATGTTGGATCAGGACCAAACTTGGCATGAATACTCAATATGCCCAAATGTGAACACAGATGGAGTTTGGGGGAAATAGACCTTGACATTTGGGAGTTACAGTTTCTGGGATTTATCGTTAACACACAATCAAAGAGCATCCTGAACTCTTGCAACAATGGAATTGAACCAAACTTGCCATATTGAACTCTCATTACCAACAGAAAGTACTGAAAGGGTTTGCTTGGGAATTGACCTTGAATTTGGAAGTTGTAGTTCACCTACACCCAGAGAGCACTGTGGACTCAAACAATGTTATGTGATGTTGTTGTTTGTTTTCTATCCAGAATCACAATGTTGGAAGGAGGCTCACCACTTTATCCAATGGGTAGATTTCTTCATTTCCTATTGTGTCACCCCATTCTTAACTATGAGCTGTTTGTAAGTCGGGTGTTTGTAACTTGAGGACTGCCTGAATATCAACAATCATGGAAATCACCATGAAAATGCACTGTAAGAAACATATGAGCCCTCTTGAAATCCAAATAATGTTTTTCGTTTTAATTGCTATTGAAACAAGAGATGATCCCTGATATTGATCCTGCATAAATCCTATTCAGGCATTTGGATTTACAGGACAAATAAAAGGAGGAAACACAACGTGTACAAAATGCAGCTGGGTTAACGGGAGATTTCAAAAACCTGGATGTTTCAAATCATTAAATTTCAAATCCTGGTTTCCCCCACTCATATAAAGAAAATAAAATTAGCCTGCTCAAGAACATGCAACTCGTATTAGGTTAAGCTCTGAAGTCAAAAACATTTCAAGCTTTTCTAAAGGATTAGGCCCAAATAGTCAACACCTGGTAGGAGCTCAGTGAATCAATATATGACATTAGAAAGCACTGGGAAAGGTGGGCTGGGTAGAAGAAAAGGTCCCACCAGGTGACCTGTCGGAAAAGTGCCGCTACCTACGGGAAAGAACTCCGGGAGCACAGCAGGAAATTACACACCACTTAGTTGGCTTCCCATTTGAGAGAAAGTGCCGGAATTCTTTTCAGAGATGAAGGAGTTTGGAGGAACTTTGACACAGCAAAGTACACTGCGAGGAAAGAGCCCGGCTTCAGCGAGTCCTTGGTCCAACACAGTTAAACTCCTCTTTGTTACTGTTTTGTTTTACTCAACTTTTATGTCACAATGAAAGTATTTTTGGACCCCAAACCAATGAGTAGCAAGTGATAACAATGCCGTTCAATACATTGCCATACCAGATTGTAACTAAGGAATGAATATTTGAAATATTTGGTCTCTCCCAAGTCCAGAAGAAAATAATAATAATAAAAATACTTTACAGAGGGGCCAGACGATGATGAAGGGTGATGACGATGATGAAGTGGGCTGGGTGGCCACCTGTGGGGAGGGCTTTGCTTGTGCCTTCCTACATCAAAGCAGAAGGGGGTTGGGCTGGGTGCCCTTTGGGGCTCCCTTCCAACTCTAGGAGTCTATTACTATCATTGGGCAGGGGCTGGATGGCCATCTGGGGGGAGGGATCGAGCGGTGCCTTTCCTTCCTGGCAGAAGGGGCTTGGACTTGGTCGGAGAAAAAGCGCGCAAAGGCTGTTTTTCCCTTCAGTCCTCCAGGCGCTCTAGGAGTCCCGGTTCTTCTCTATGGTTTCCCCTTGCTTCTATAGTTTTTCCATCTTCATTCTGTGGTCTTGTCACTCCCTCCTCCTTTTCTTTCAGCCTTTATTCTCTGCTTCTCCTCCTTCTATCTACCCTAATTTTCTGGATGTTTAAAGTGCTTTTTCCCCTTCAGTCCTCCAGGCGCTCTAGGCGTCCCATTTTTCCTCTATGGTTCCCCCTTGCTTCTTCACTTCCTCCTGGAGGCCTTTTACTGTAATTATCCTCCGACCAGGCAAAGGGCCGTGATATGTCTGTAAGTACCCTGAAAAGCTATTTTGGAGGAGATAAATATTCCTGTTAGAATAACTGAGAGGGGAGATACGATCTAATTACAATAATTAAGAAAATTGGCGGCCCCCAGGTTCCGTAAAGAAATTACACTACCGGGTTGAAGCACATGGTTCAAAAAACAATTAAATTAACTTTTTATATGAATTTAATCCGATTTCAAATAATTTTTAAACCGCAGAGACCAACCCTTTTATTTAGCACAATAAACTATTTTGTTAACTCTTTACTGGGTCTGGCTCTTTAAGAGGCTTCTGCTGCGACAGTAACTCCCATGTACTTGGGTGTGCTGCAATGCTCCAGTGGGATTCCTTCCCAGGTAATCCTCAGAGCTCGGGATGCTTGTCTGTTCTTAAGGTGAAAAGCACACATCTGTGTTTTAGATGGATTAGGAATCAGTTGGTTTTCCCTGTAACAGGCAATAAGAGCACCTAAAGCTTTGGAGAACTTCTGTTCAACCATTTCATCGCTCCTTGCTTGGGTGGTGATGGAATGATCGTCAGCGTAGATGAAACCCTCTGTCCCTTCTGGCAGTGGCTCATCATTTGTGTAAATGTTGAACATTGATGGAGCAAGGACGCTCCCCTGAGGCGGGCCGTTCTTCTGTTTTTGCCATCTACTTCTCTGGCCCTGGAATTCAACAAAAAGCTCCTGTTTTGTAGCAGATTTCCCATGAACTGGGTCAGGTGGTCGTCCTTTGTGATGTTATATGTTTTTCTCAGGAGAAGGCGATGGTTTACAGGGTCAAAGGCTGCTGCCGACAGGTCTATGAAGACAGCGCCTGCGATCTGCTGCCTTCCAAAATCATCTTCTATGTGCTGAGCCAGGTTCAACGCTTGTGATGTGCAGCTTTTGCCTTTCCCGAAGCCAGCTTGCAGTGGAATCAGACGCGGGTCTATGTCTTCCATAATTCTATGCAAAATTGGTCTCTCCAGAACTTTTAAAATATGGCACAACAAGGAGATTGGTCTATAGCTTTTTGGATCATTACAGTCCTTGCCTGTTTCAAGAAGGCGATGACTTTTGCTTTTCTCCAAATTTTGTGGATCTGCAGGATGCAATACTATTGTTCATCAGCTTTAGCAGCCAGCACCTTGCTTTTGGGCCAAAGTTCTTAATGTGTTCCATCTGTAGATCATCCAGGCCAGATGCTTCGCCATTTTTACATTTATTGAGAGCCATGTCCAATTCAGTCAATGTAAAAGATTCATGAAGGTTGCTGCTCCCATTATTGGGTTATGCTTCCTACTTTGGTGGCAAGGTTGGGTTTCTCAGAAGTTGATGCCCTATCTGATCTGCCTTTATGTTGGCATGGGTGTTGCATTGTGAGGGGTCGTTGCTCAACCTTCTGAGCCCCCATGCCTCTAGACTCCTCCTGCCCATGTTGACTTCTGTCATCAGCTTTACCCACTGTTCTACCTAATACTAAATGAAAGTACATCTGTCAATGTTTAAGTCCAATTATATACAGAGGTATAGCAAAATGGCATCACTCAAACATAAGGCCTTGCATGGCCTGGGGCCAGTGTACCCGAAGGACCACCTCTCCCTGCAGATTCCCCAGAGACCACTACAGTCCATGGACCAAAACCTATTGGGGGTTCCATCACTTAAGATCTGCCGATTGTCATCGACTCGGCAGCGCACCTTTTCCGTAGTAGCGCCTACCCTGTGGAAAGCCCTCCCGGCAGAGGCATGAGCAATCACGGAGCGACAGGCCTTCAGGAGGGCCCGTAAGACCACCCTCTTCCACCAGGCGTTTAATCTCTAAGGCTGTGCTTTCCATTCTGGTCCTAATCTGCTTTTATTCTGTTTTTAACTACGTTGTGCGGTGTATTCATTGTTGTGAACCACCCTGAGCCTTTTTGGGAAGGGTGGTATATAAATCGAAATAATAAATAAATAAACAAACGTGAACTATGAGGAAGGCTGGCAGGCTGATACTTCATGGATCAAAAAAAAAGGTTGACACATTCCTCGCAGTACGCACTGGTATTTAGTCATGTCAAACATATTTTATACAAAATATGAAAAGCTTCTAATTGGAACAAGGGGATAATGAAATTGCATTCTGGATTCTAGAAAAATTGTATATTGTATTTTGGCGGCTAGAATGACCTTAGCCAGAAGGTGGAAGGAAGACGTAACCCGAAGCTGGAAGAATGGAAGAGCAAGTTAATGGACATAATGTATATGGACTCTCTCTCTCTAGAGCACTTGCACAAAACAAAAGAATGAAGTATACAGATTGGTCTTCAATCAGAGACTATTTGTCAAAAGGAAACGTAGCATGGTTAATATCTATAGAATAATCCGGGTAGAATTAGTGATATGGTTCAGTGTGTTATTATATAATGTAATATAATGTAACTAGCTATACCCAGCACGCGTTGCTGTGCCCTATTTAGGAGATGCAAGAAAGTCTGAGTATGTAAGGGTTGGAATTGATGTTAGTTATGGTCTTGGTGGGGTCATGGCTGTGTCGTTGTGGGTTGTTCTGTTGGGTGGGATGTTGAAGTCCTGGGGAGTTGTTGGTGTGTGGTGTTGCTGGCGTTCTGCATAGCTTGTGGATATACAATGTTTTTTGTCTTTCCGTCTGCTGTGTTAATGTAGAGGTTGATGCTTGTGTGGGTGGGGTTTGGAAGTGAGTGGAGGTACTTGAAATCCCATCATCCATAGTGTGCCCTCCTCTAAACTGCAGTTGGATGGAGTGTGGGTCATGGGGGCACTGTGTGCCAAGTTGGGTCTTTATCGGTCTTGGTTCTGGGCCACAGTGGTCTGTGGGGAATGAAGGGTTTGAAAGTACTACAAATCCCATAATCCATGGTCCACCCTCCTCCAAACTGCAGTAGAATGTAGCATGGGTTATAGGGGCTCTGTGTGCCAAGGTAGGTTACTGTAAATTCAGGCCATGCACAATGTCCCATGAGCTGAGGGCTAGTCGGAAAATCAAGTTAATGAAGCCTTACTGTCAATTCAGGCCATACACAATGTCCCATGAGCTGAGGCCTCGTCAGGAAAATCAAGTTAATGAAGCCTTACTGTCAATTCAGGCCATACACAATGTCCCATGAGCTGAGGGCTCGTCAGGAAAATCAAGTTAATGAAGCCTTACTGTCAATTCAGGCCATACACAATGTCCCATGAGCTGAGGCCTAGTTGGGAAAATCAAGTTAATGAAGCCTTACTGTCAATTCAGGCCATACACAATGTCCCATGAGCTGAGGCCTCGTCAGGAAAATCAAGTTAATGAAGCCTTACTGTCAATTCAGGCCATGCACAATGTCCCATGAGCTGAGGGCTAGTCGGGAAAATCAAGTTAATGAAGCCTTACTGTCAATTCAGGCCATACACAATGTCCCATGAGCTGAGGCCTAGTCAGGAAAATCAAGTTAATGAAGCCTTACTGTCAATTCAGGCCATACACAATGTCCCATGAGCTGAGGCCTAGTCGGAAAAATCAAGTTAATGAAGCCTTACTGTCAATTCAGGCCATACACAATGTCCCATGAGCTGAGGCCTCATCAGGAAAATCAAGTTAATGAAGCCTTACTGTCAATTCAGGCCATACACAATGTCCCATGAGCTGAGGCCTAGTCAGGAAAATCAAGTTAATGAAGCCTTACTGTCAATTCAGCCCATACACAATGTCCCATGAGCTGAGGCCTAGTTGGGAAAATCAAGTTAATGAAGCCTTACTGTCAATTCAGGCCATACACAATGTCCCATGAGCTGAGGCCTCGTCGGGAAAATCAAGTTAATGAAGCCTTACTGTCAATTCAGGCCATACACAATGTCCCATGAGCTGAGGCCTCGTCGGGAAAATCAAGTTAATGAAGCCTTACTGTCAATTCAGAGCTTAAACAGCATCCCATTAAGTGAGGCCTAGTCAGGAAAATCAAGTTAATGAAGCCTTACTGTCAATTCAGAGCTTAAACAGCATCCCATTAAGTGAGGCCTAGTCAGGGAAATCAAGTTAATGAAGTCTTACTGTCAATTTTGGGTGTGGTTTGTAATTTGTAGGGGTTTAAATTTTCTGTGGGAAGTGAATTGGGTGTTTGTGTTGGTGACTGCCTCAGGCCTTTACCTTATCCTCCTCTGACAGGTTATTATGGGTCGGAATGTTCATGCTGGCTGGCCAATAGAGGCGTTATGCAAATACTCCCTCACTGGCAACCAATCATGTTGTCAGAATGTAGAGGCCGGGAGATTCGTTAGCGGCCGCGGAGCATGCTGGGAAATGTAGGGTTTTTTGTATTGTTGTTTGGGGGGCCTTCTAGGATTTGGGGGGGGAAGTTTCTTTGCTAAAAACCTACCTTACCTGAGGCCTATTTATGTTGCCAAGTTTGGTGTCTCTGCCTTGTAAGGATTCTCTGCCTAGGAAGGTCGTTCCATGACGGGACCTCCTTTATATAATAGAATATTCAAAGAAGGAATGGAACAGGGAAGGAAGTACTCAAGTTTAGTACTATGTGTGTTTGTGTGCTAGGTATGTTTATGATGTTTGTAAGATGAGTGAATTGAATGTATTGTAATGTAGTAATTAATGTCTTTAAATGTGTGTTTTATATATTTGAAAACTTAATAAAATTTGTTTTTTTTAAAAGGGGGGGGGTGGCAAACTTGGGCAATCGGACGATTCTTCCCCTGCCTGATGAGGTTGTGAATCTCTTCAGCCAAGAGATAAAGGAAGAGATTTTCTTTGTAACAGTAATGCCCTCTCTAGCGGGTTTATCATTCCTACAAGACAGGTCTTCAAGGAGACATTCGCGTTATCGCTTCTTCCTGTAACCTGACTGGCATTCAAGCCTAAAATGTTGGGTCTGTTCCCTGATTGTCTTCCTTGTTCACACATTGCCGGCCACTGACATGCTCTCAAGTTCCAGTATTGCCGCCCGCCCTGAAGTCTTTTAAATGTGCATCCTTGGTTTATATAAATGGTAAATAAATATTTACCCTGCTTTCACTGATTCTCAGGAAGGATGTTGGGTAAGAGAAATGTGGAGCTGTCACCAAAGGATTAACAGTTCTGTCTGACTAATCTCTTTATTCTTTTTCTTCTTCTGGACTTGGGAGAAACTTCTTCTGGACTTGGGAGAAACATTTCCCTGTCTACGAGGTCAGCCGCTTAAGAAAAGCCTTTTTGTATATGAATAGTTTCACAGTTCTCAATGGCACCAGATTTTACAGCGACTTCAAAGAATCTGGCCCTCTGATCAGAAAAAAAAACGTATATCAGCTGGCTGAGGCATTCTGCGCAGAATGACAAATGTATGCATCCTAGCTGGAAAAAATAGGTTGCGGCTGCAGTCTTCTATGGTCCACCGGAGCTAGTGCTGCCAAATGCCCCATAGTAAAATACATTTTTTATTTATTTATTTGTCACGTTTCTATACGGCCCCTCTCAGCCCGAAGGCGACTCGGGACGGTTTACACAGGCAGTCTCTGCCCTCAATACAACACAGCAACAAGTCAACTCCCCCCCCCAGAAAAAACATATAATAACAATTTAACAAATAAAAACATTCAATTGCTGCCTCAGCGTCATGTTGAAATCAGTTTCCATCACATGGTCGTCATTCCTTATATCCAATTAAGCCTTATATTTCATCAACAAATGCCTGCTCAAATAGCCAGGTCTTGATTTTCTTGCGAAACGTCAGGAGGGAGGGGGCCGATCTGATGTCACTATGGAGGGCGTTCCAAAGCCGAGGAGCCGCCACTGAAAAAGCCCTGTCTCTTGTCCCCTCCAGTTGCGCCTGCGAAGAAGGCGGGACCGAGAGCAGGGCCTCTGCAGATGATCTTAAACATCTCGATGGTTAATAGGGAGAGGTGCGTTCCGACAGGTAAGTTGGACCCGAACCGTTTAGGGCTTTAAAAGCATTTTGCCTATTAGGGGACCAGAAAACCGAATCCTTATTGCAAGAGGTGCCTTATTACAAGGGAGGGAGGTGGGGGAGGAGGAGAATCCCGTATTTGGATGTGTGGGTCCCACTTAAAGACAGAAGAGAGTCCTTATGTTAATATTACAGAGAAAAAACATGGCTCAGTGAACTGGATACAGTTGGCCTCCATGGCCATGGATTTTGTATCCAGGAATCTAATCATCCATGGTTTAAAAATATCCTCCTAACCCCCCCCCCCCCCAATCCAAAAAGCAAATGTTAACTTTGCCATCTTATTATTTATTTATTTATTTATTATTTCGATTTACATAGGTATACATAGGTATAATAGAAGTTTATGCCCAGGTTTGTCACTCACAGGATTCCCGTCTGCAGTTTCCATGATGCTACGTTTATACTTCTTGCATCCCCTCGCTAGAATCCAGAATGCAATTTCATTATCCCCTTGTTCCAATTAGAAGCTTTTCATATTTTGTATAAAATACGTTGGACGTGACTAAATACCAGTGTTTACTGGTAGGAATGTGTCAACTTTTTTTTTGATCCATGAAGTATCAGCCTGCCAGCCTTCCTCATAGATCCCGTTTGTTTATTTATTTATTTTCATTTATTTATTATTTCGATTTACACCCCCCCCCCTTCCCAAAAAGGCTCAGGGTGGTTCACAACAATGAATACACAACACAACGTAGTTAAAAACAGAATATAAACAGATTCGGACCAGAATAGAAAGCACAACCTTAGAGATTAAATGCCTGGCGGAAGAGGGTGGTCTTACAGGGTGGTCTCCTGGAGGCCTGTCGCTCCGTGATTGCTCGTGCCTCTGCCGGGAGGGCGTTCCACAGGGTAGGCGCTACTACAAAAAAGGTGCGCTGCCAAGTCGATGACAATCGGCAAATCTTGAGCGATGGAACCTCTAGTAGGTTTTGGTCCATGGAGCGTTGTGGTCTCTGGGGAATGTGCAGGGAGAGGCGGTTCTTCAGGTACACTGGCCCCAGGCCATGCAAGGCCTTAAAGGTTAGCACCAGCACTTTGAAGGCAATCCAGCACTCGATGGGGAGCCAGTGCAAGCGCTGGAGGACTGGTGTGATGTGGCATGCTAGTGTCACTCCAGCCAGCAGTCGAACCGCAGCGTTTTGCACCATCTTCAGTTTCCGGATTACCTTTCATTCTTCCCTGATGGAATTATTTCATTGCCATCATCTGTGTGTAATGAGATAGATTAAGTTCAAATTATCGCCAACTAATTACTGCTCATGTTTTATAACCTTGTGAGCATTAACCTAAATGTGTTATTCCTGGATTATTATTTTTAGAGAGAGTTTTTTTCTGAATCTCTTATTGACATTCCTTTCAAAGTAGACCATATGATCCAGTGAATACCCTCCCTCCCATTCCTCAATCATCCCCCCCCCCTTTCCCCTTAACTTACCTAAATTGCTATTACCCCCCTGGTTTCTCTTCAGATCGTATAAATCTTTCGCCTTTTACTAAATTGCTATTACCCCTGTTTTAATGTAAATTTTTCTCATTTGAAACTTATAATTTAAAAAAAAAAAGATGGGAGAAAGAAAACAGAAGATTCAGTGGAATAAAACATCAAAATCCGGTAAGGATTTTTATTCCTTATCCCCAGTATTTCAGAGCACGGATCTGTTGAAATTAGTTTACGTTTCCACCCCCTTTCATTTGTTGGAATATTATGGAGGGCCGCACCTGAAGGCTGAACTACATTCTAACCTACATTAATTATTTATTTATTTACTATATTTACTATATATTACACATTAATATTAACATATTAATATATCAAAAATATTCATATATTGTTAGTATTAATATCATAATTATTATATTATAGTGTATATATATAGACATTATAATATATTGAAATTATAATATAATAAACATTATATTATATTATTATATTATATCATTATATTATTATAATAAATTTGTTATAAAATAATAATAAAAACCACTAAATTAAATTAAATTCAAGAAAACAAGGTGCGAACCAAGATGGAATGGCCCAATGGACCCAGCCCAGAGGATGGCAAAGCGGCCACGCCCCTTCGCCGCGAGCCAGAACTCTCCCGAGTTGGTTCTGTGAGGTAAGGAGGAAGGAAGGTTCGCGCCTTCTTCTGCTTCTTCTGACGTCAAAGAGGAGGAGGAGGAGGGGAAGGGCAAGGGCCGGAGTGGTGAGATGTCGGCGGGAGAAGCTGAGGCGGAGACAGAGGCCTCCCTTTCGCCTGGGAGAGGCTCATGACAGCAAGGAGCGCGGCGGGAGAGGAAAGGAGAGGGAGGGAAGGGCTTCTTCGCCTCAGGGAGGCCGCCTTTCTCTGAAGAATTGGTTTGGAAACCTTCCTCTTGGCCCTGCCCCCAACACCCTTCTCCCCGGGCCGGACAGAATCGGCTGCCAGGAAATGATGAGGAGAATTTGGATAGATAAAAATCTACATAAGAAAGAACAAATTTTAAAATATGTTTTCTGGACCAAAAATATGCAGACTTTGCATAGAGCGAGTAATCTATTAGAGCATTTTTGGCACCGGAATCATTTTGCACAGAATATATCCCAAACTATCTTGAAAATTTATGGTTTTTGACGACTTGTTCACAGTAGGAAGCAAATTGCGAACATGATGTTGAGAATGAAATTAGTGGAGAACTACATCCTTATAACCTGCAGAAATGCACAGCTGACGGGCATTTCTTTTTGCATCGGCGGTGCATTTCAAATCTGAATTTTTCTGCTTGGGTTGTAAAGAAAAAAGACTGATTTGTACAAAGCCAGTGATATGCAAAACAGTTATACTCCAAGTGTTGAAATTAGGAGGGGCTTTTGCCCCCTGCTCCCAAAATGTATTACATCAGATCCCGGAACATTTCCTCCCTTCAATATATAGAAGAAAAAGCCTATGTGTTACATTGTGTGATGAACCAAAGGCGCCTTGTAATGATATTCTACGGGAGATGGAAAAGCAAGCAATAAAAACATTGTGACACTCTAATCCCCATGCAATAACAAAGACTTGGAGATAGGGAAATGACATACTCACCAATCTCTGCTGCAATGAATCAAGTGCCTGGTATGAAAGATAGCACCTCTTCTGCTAATCTCCAGAGGCACTGCATCTACTATACATGCACACAGTCATTGGAATAATTTTGCATATTTTTAAGCACTATGGCAGGTCTGACACGGGAGGGAAGGACATCCGCATCCAAACTGGGTTAAACACTGCGGATGTGGATTTCCTTCTCTCCTGCGCCAGTCCTGGGTGAGAGCCGTCTTTAACCCAGTTTGGATGTGGATTTCTGTCAGCTCCTAGTAGGGTTTACGAACAAACCACGCTCACACAGGATTCTTCCTGGGACATGTAGTTTATTCACTCCTGACTCCAAGGCAGCAAAGATAGAACTGAAGAATTCCCGCTCAAACCCTCTTTCAAATTCCCCCAGTTCCCCCCTCCTCCTCCTTCTCCCCTCCCACCGTTTGCCCTTTACAACATGCAATACACTTTCCATCTCCCAGTCTCCCTCCGGCCAGATGGTCTTCTTATCAGATGCCAGTCGTGGCCAGATAGTTTGTTTATATAACTGTCTCTGGCCGCAACTGACACTTCCCTTCACTTCCCCCTTTCTGGAATAAAACAACTACTTTCAAAGTCAAGACCACCCAATGAAACCAGAAATAACACTTTGAAACTATTAACGAAAGATTTGGAAGCCTCTGAAGTTTTGAACACTTTTGAACTTTTTTCCTGGGAAAATCGGAATTGAAACACCAAAATGAGTTTTGAACCATTTTTTTTTATCAAACAGGCCTTCCATGAACAATTCAGTTTTCCATTGTTTCATTGCATTTTTGGTGAACTTTCTAATATTTTCACAAACCCCAATGACATCTAGGCATTTGATAATCCAACAATGTGGCAGTGAGTCAAATGCTTTTTTGTAATCCATCCAAGTTGTATAGAGGTTTGTTTTGCGGTTTTTCCAATTCTCCAGTATCGTTTTGTCAATTAGAAGCTGACAGTTCGTGCCCCTTCTTCTTTTTTATTGCCTTTTCATTCTATTGGCAAGATGTTATTTTCCTCCAAGTAATCCTGGATTTGGTCAGCTATTATGCCTGTCAGCAGTTTGCACGTTGTAGTCAGACACGTTATGGGCTGTAGTTTCCTGGTCTTATCCCTTTTGCTGGATCTTTCTGTATCAAATATGTCCTCCCAGTTGTTATCCATTTGCCGATGTTTCCAGTTTGCAGCATCTCATTGAATTTTTCGGCCATTTTTGAGTGCAGGCGAATCAGATATTTAAGCCAAAATCTGTGCAGCCGATCATTGCCAGGCGATGTCCAGTTCTTGACTTTCATCACTCTTTCAGTGATCATTTCTGTTTTTATTTCCAAGGTTTTCATTTTGCTCTCTGAAAAATTATTTTCAAAGTCTTTTATCCACGCAGCGTTTTTGTTGTAACCTTTTTCTGTTTCTCACAGATCTTTCCAGAATGGATTTGCAGCTAGTTTTTCATTTTTCACAGCCACCTGCTGATTCAGACTCTGGTCGAACCGCCTCTGATCAGATTGGAAGAGTTGATTTTGGAATTCTTAAAGTAAATTGTTAAGGAAACCAGAATATTATCTATTAGGAATCTATGAGGGAAAAAAATCCTTCCAGAAATTAATAAGTTTTAAGTCTTCTATCAAGTTGCTTTTTAGCCTTCCCTATTCGGGGCTACATGTACCTAGTGGGGAGTATGAGACTACCTTCACCCACATCTAGGGACGATTTAAAAAAGAGGTAGCTATCCACAGGCTAGGTTGCTCCATTGTAGAAGGTGAGTAGAGAGTCCTTATGCCGTCGCACCAGGTGCTTTTGAAAAATAAACTCCAATGTGCTTCCTATAAGCCTGGTGGACTGCAGGATGCCTACTTGAGAAGCTCAGGGGTCCAGCAACCCAAAAACCACTCCAGGTTGAAGAACAAATAGTTTATTCAGCTACGGAGTCTTTGAAGAACTTGGCACAGAGCTTAACGGAGGCAAAATATAAAACGAGGGTAAGATGAAAATTCCCTGGGTTGCTGACTAAGACTGCGAAGTCTCCCTTTGCTTCCTCCGAATGGCAAGGAAACCTGAAGGCATTCCTCACCCTAGGTTACTGAATAGAAGGAACTACGCCTTCCCGATCTATGCCTAGGGCCGGTTCGAAGGCGAACTGATGCTTAAATGGCAGTTAGATAGCTACAACATACAACAAGCAGTGCCAATCACAGCAGGGTATCATTAGCCTATCTAACTCCAGTGGTCAAGCAATTTAGTCAAGCAGTTGCTCAAGCATTCAGTCAAGCAGTTGGTCATTCAAGCATAGTAAGTCAGTACTTAGGGTGGACTATACACAGCTAACCTGACTGGCCAAGCACCTCTGAGCTCTTCTCCTGCCTGGGAAGGACTAAAAAGAGATCTCAAAATGGAGAACTCATCCCCAGGGAAAAAAGGGGCTGGCCGCAAACCAAAGGGATACATTTTGCAAGGCTCCAGCAGCAAGCTTTGCAAAACTGGCTGCAAACCTGTAAATGATTAACTAACAGGGTGCCAGTGGGTCTATGACAACCTGTGGTGTTCCAGCCTAGTGGCCATAGACAGACACCAGGGGTCCCAGCTGATCAGGGTCCGATCGGGGATGATGGGTGGCCTGATGGATATGGGTCTGCAGAGGAAGACTTAGCCTGGGGTGATGGATGGTTACATGGGTATGTGACTGCAGGTGAAGATAATGACGACTCCATGGAATTTAGTTCTGAATTAGACAGTGAGGGCCCAGCGACCTTGAGTCTCATGAGAACTACTCCACTCCCTTGCCAGGCGAGCATTCCGAAGATAGGGAGGATCTGGTTTCCCAGCATGATGATAATGCACCTGGGCCGGCTAATGAGCAGGAATTTGACAGGAGGGCTAGTATCAGATCCTCCCGGAGAGATTGGGCTTTGAGAAAGGGGGCACGATGGTCACATAGACCTTAGTTTTCTTTATTAGAATGTGCCCAGGAAATTCTAGTCAGACCTGAAGCTACGTTTAGCTTGGAAGGTTCAGGATCCAGGACTCTAAGTTCCCGTTGACCGCAGGAGCGGTTTGCCTTGCCTTCCTACTCTTGGGTTGTTTTGGTTTGACTTGCCAGCTCTTAGGACTATTTTTGGTTTTACTTTTGGGACTATTGAATCACCTATTCATCTTTCCACTTTGGACTATTCTTTATTCTAAATAAAAGTACATTTATTGCATCTACCTGATGTGTCTGATCTAGGGGGGCTGTTCGGGGTCTGAGGTGCAACACAACCCTAAAGGAAAATGCAAAAGGAAGTTGCCATCCAGAACTGGGAGCAACACAAAACAGGTGTCTGGAAGACGGAACAGTCCTCAAAACAAAATTAGATAAGACTGAATGTGATGCTGGGAGAAAAAAAAATCTTGCCAGTTCCTATTTTTAATTTTATAATTGGTTCCTATTTTTATGGCATCATTGCGTAGTGCGTACCTTCTGGTAATTTAAGACTTAGATGAACCCACCATGAGATTTTCTCAGCAGGATTTGGTCAGAAGAGATTTCCGCTGCCCAAGATCATCCAATGGGTTTCTATGTCTGAGCAGCGTTTGAAACGCTGATCTCTAGAGTCTTCGCTCAGTGCTTGAACCGCACTCGTTCTTTTCACTGTGTGCACGCATTAAAAGCCCTAGCAACAACAAAATCCTAGATTCCTTTGTTTGTGAAAGGATTCTCGTTTTGCCTTTCTGTGAGATAGTGCTTCCCGTGGCTTCTCAGCGTGTTGTTTCTCTTTGTTTGTGTTTCTGAAACATTAAGGCTGAGGATCAGAACGAGGAACCTTTGCTAGGTGGGCACATGCTTATTGGTTACTACAGTGTTTCCCAACCAGTGTGCCGTGGCACACTAGTGTGCCGTGAGCGATCATCAGGTGTGGGAAATTGGAACCTCCAATACCCTTTCTTTCCCCTCCTGCCCACAGTGATCTCTGGGTGTAGGTGAACTACAACTTCCAAACTCAAGGTCAATTCCCAAGCAAACCCTTTCAGTACTTTCTGTTGCTAATGAGAGTTCAATATGCCAAGTTTGGTTCAATTCCATTGTTGCAAGAGTTCAGGATGCTCTTTGATTGTGTGTTAACTATAAATCCCAGAAACTGTAACTCCCAAATGTCAAGGTCTATTTTCCCCAAACTCCATCTGTGTTCACATTTGGGCATATTGAGTATTAATGCCAAGTTTGGTCCTGATCCAACATTGTTTGAGCCCACAGTGCTCTCTGGATATAGGTGAACTACAACTCCAAAACTCAAGGTCAATGCCCACCAAACTCTTATAGCATTTTCTCTTGGTTTTGGGAGTTCTGTGTGGGAAGTTTGTGTCTTTCTGCCATTCCTGCCAGGATATCTATGTTGTGTTCATCGAAACAGGCCCAGGTTTCACACTGAGTGTATAAATACATATAAAAACATATTAACTATATGTAGAACTGTGTTAGAGTGTCATTTTGAGTCATTTTGGTTGGTGGTGTGCCCCAGGATTTTGCAAATGTAAAAAATGTGCCACAGCTCAAGAAAGGTTGAAAAACACTGGGTTACTAAGATGTTTTGTGCCATTTTGGTCCTTATCTCGAGAGCTGGTGAAGGACATAAGTGTGCATGTGGACAGTCACACTCAATAATATAATTTGCCATTGAAGCAAAGCTTAATCATTTCCAGAGGAAGGCACATTAATGGACTTTACCAACCCCAGACGATGTTTAAGGTACATGGGAAGACCAGCAAACATCAATCTGTTTCGCCGAGCGCCAAAGGCCTCCGGCTCTCTCTTCCACTTAATTTGATTCCTGTCCTGGGAACAAATTGACAATGCATTAACCTAAGTGCTCATTTTTACAAAGGCTTGTAAAGGAATGCTTTTGGATTTGTAAAAGCCAAGATAACAGCATGAAGAGAGCTTTATGAAAATTTGCAATGCTTTTAACCGTAATGCAAGCCATTTGGGTGGCACCCCGTTCTTTTGATTATGGTACGGTCAGTTTATAACCCAAACCTTCAATTCTTAAACGGGTAAATGTGAGATTCAAGTGCAATGGACAGACATCAGTTACGCTGCTTTGTTTGGAAACAACATTGAATGAAGGAAAGGAACGACACAACGTTATCCAACTCTTCCGGTTCTGAAAAAGCACAGCTTTGTGTGAGAAGTTGTTGAACAACATTCAAAATAAGGCAATGGAGCTTTAAAAAAAAGACAATTTCCTTGAAGTAATTCAGCCATTCCTCTGAACTCTGGCGTGGTTCTTTGATGATAAATGTCAGGACTACTATTGTATGTAAGCCGCCCTGAGCCACATGGGAGTGGCGGCAAATAAATTTGAATAAATCTATCTATCTATCTATTACATATAATAAAAGTCAGTGTTTGCGGGCAGTGGGCGGGTGGGCCAAGCGACGGGAGGAATATGTGCCAGCGTTTCGATTGGCTGCCACTCCGTGATTATTTGCATAAATGGCTCTGACTGGCCAGCCTCAGAAATCCAACCCTCTAAGGCACCAGACAGAGGAGATTGGTTGCCACTGAGGGAAAACTTGCATAACGGACTCTACATGGCCAACATCCAAAATCTCAAAGGTGCCAGAGAGTGCACTTTAAAAAAAGGCTTCCTTCAGCTGATTTAACAAACTAGGCCTCGGCCTGATTTGCCAGTAAGGCTTCCTCTACTTAATTTCCCAGACTAGGCCTCAGCCTGATTTGCCAGTAAGGCTTCCTCTACTTAATTTCCCAGACGAGGCCACAACCTGGTTTGCCAGTAAGGCTTCCTCTACTTAATTTCCCAGACTAGGCCACAACCTGATTTGCCAGTAAGGCTTCCTCTACTTAATTTCCCAGACGAGGCCACAACCTGGTTTGCCAGTAAGGCTTCCTCTACTTAATTTCCCAGACTAGGCCTCAGCCTGATTTGCCAGTAAGGCTTCCTCTACTTAATTTCCCAGACGAGGCCACAACCTGGTTTGCCAGTAAGGCTTCCTCTACTTAATTTCCCAGACTAGGCCACAACCTGATTTGCCAGTAAGGCTTCCTCTACTTGATTATCCTGACTAGATCCACAACAATGACAGAACAAGACCAAACTTAGCCCACAGACCCCCCAAGATGCACTCTACATCTTGGTGCAGTTTGAGGTAGGATGCTCCATGGATGATGGAAATTTAGGACTACTGGGGTAGAGCATATCCACACATGTCCATCAAGACATCATGTTGAAATTCCTTGCCTGGAGAGATTAGGAGAGCCCCCACTCTGGAGACCTGTAAAAAACACCTGAAAACCTGGCTTTTCCACGGTGCCTTCAGTTACTTAATTTCTACCATTGCTCTCCTCAATGGCCCCACTCTTGGAGTCCACCCCCCTACCCCATAAAGGATGTTTTTGCCCCGTAAAGGATGCTCCTCCGCTGATCTCACCCTGAGTTTGTAACTCTTTATATGTGTGTCTGAAGCCACCCTGTCTCTGTGATTTTAGATATCTAGTTGTATATTGTTTTTTTATTTATATGGATGTATTTTTATTGTGTTTATTGCTGATGTTCAATTTTATTTTATTGTAATTTGTTGTTTGGGAACAACCTCATGTGGCATGATGTTGTTCCCAGGCTTTCCAGGTGTTTAATTAATGCAGAGTAAACTGGGGAAACTCTTTGGATGCCTAAGGTAAAATGAGAGGCAGACCCAGCATTTGGGGCCTATCTGGAATGGCCCTCAGTCCTCCAATATGACTCCACTGGGCCATAGAGTTGTCACGTGGGATTGAAATCATCATATAAAAATACATTGTTCAAAACAAGAAGTAAGAATCCACGGGCCAGATGAACTCTGGAAATATTTTCTCAACATTTGATCACATGATTATGACTCAGATTATCTATCTATCTATCTATCTAATAAAAGTCAGTGTTTGCGGAGGTGCGGAGGACGGGAGGTGCGAAGGAATATGTGGCAGTGTTTTGATTGGCTGCCACGGTGGGATTATTTGCATAAAAGACTCTGATTGGCCAGCCTCAGAACTCCAACACTCTAAGGCACCAGATTATTTGCATAAAGGACTCTGGTTGGCCAGCCTCAGAACTCCAACACTCTACGGCACTAGACAGAGAGAATTGGTTCCCACTGAAATAGTATTTGCATAAAGAACTCCGATTGGCCATCCACATTCCAACATTCTAAGGTGATGCAGAGGGAAAAGGAAAGGCCTCAGGCAGTCAGACACTGCGGCCCACAGCAGTGACGGATCAGGACCAAACTTGCCACACAGGGGCCCAATGGCTCACTTCACAACGCGACCCTCACCCAATGACCACTACAGACCAAAAATAGCACACACTTGACCTACTCTACACCCCGGTGCTGTTTCAAGGAGGATGGACCACAGAGGATGGAGCTTGAAATACCTTCACTCACCTTCCGAGACCGCTGCAACCCTCATCCAAGGAATGATCAAGACCAAACGTGACACACAGAGCCCCCAAGACCCACTCTACATCCCGGTGCTGTTTGGAGGGGGTTGGACCATGGCCAATGGGACTCGCAGTATCTTCACTAAGTTCCTGAGACCACGGCAAGCCACATAAACATCTAATAGGAACCAACCTTGGCACACAATGCCTTTCTCACATAACCCGGGCACCGGCGGGTCCCTAAGCTAGTATATATATAAACATAAAAGTTGATATGGAGGACTTTGAGATTCCTAGAGATATTTAACCATTCCTTAATTTGAGATTTTCCCACTTTCCTGGGGGTCATGCCCCCTTCGCTCCTGAGAATGTGGATCGCTAGCTGTAACGACAGGAGTCCTGCATCAGACATAGAACCACAACATAATTGTGTGCTGTAACTTTACATCTAACTTTCCATACTAATGGAAGTCTGCCAAAGGAAGGAAGGAAGGAAAACTTAGATTTCCAAGTGCTGTGCAGAAAGGCTGAAGCAGAGTGACTTATCCAAAAACATTCATGAAATATATCGTTGCAGAGACAAATATTGAAATACCTCTAAAACTCCGCATTGACAGGACCTCATTTGTCACTATCTAAACCAGCTTTTTGTGCTGCAATAAATAAGTCCTTGAGAATAATAGCATTTACGCAAGTGACAACCAGGAGAGGAAAGACCCCTGGATATCCATTGTGTGCCATCTATGCCGTTCCATAAAGTACAATTTTAGATGTCACTGATTATTTGGGCAATAAGACACACTGAGTAATGTGCACCTAAGCAATTATTGCACAGCTCGAGCGGTATTGTCAAACTCAATGCCTAAGGTACGGCGCAGATGCTCAAGTCACCCCTGGAAGAACTTGCCCCAGAATCTTGATGAAATGAGATGGAAATAATCAGGGAGGAAGCCTGTCTGCGCATACGTTCATGGGCTGGGAGTGACATGAGCTTGACGGGACTGACTGACAACCCCTGCAGGAAACTTCATTTGTGTCAGGTTTTGAAGCTAGCACATAATTGAAAAGACAACCTGCTGTGTTAAACACACATTTCACCTCCAGCTCAACCATGCTTTTCCAAACCAAAATTTCTACATTTCTACATTTATTTGGACTTCTTGCTTTATTTCCAACATTTCTACCCCACTCTTCTCAATCCAGACTCAGAGCGGCCTCACAAAGGCAACAATTCGATGCCGAAACACAGTATAAATACAATATAAAACCAAAAACATTGAGCATTAAAATACATTAAAATACAATTAACATTCATACATCATATACGTTCACTTAAGCTAAAAACCGTGTTCCGTCCACAACATGATCATTGAGCCATATCCATCAACTTGCCATTACGATCAATCCAAAGTGCTGTATTGTGCTAATGTGCAAACGCCTGGTCCCACAGCCAAGATTTCATTTTTTCCTGAATGCCAGGAGGGATGGGGCTGATCGTATGTCGCTTGGGAGCGCATTCCACAGACATGGAGCCACCACCGATAAGGCCCTCTCTCCCGCCCCCACCAACCGCATTTGAGAAGTAGGCGGGAGCGAGAGCAGGGCCTCCCCGGATGATCTTAAATTACAAGGTGGGACGTAGCGGCTGATGGATTCGGACAAGTAAGCTGGGCCAGAGCCGTATAGAGCTTTAAAGGTCAAAACCAGCACTTTGAATTTAGTCCGGAAGTGGACAGGCAGCCAGTGGAGCTGACACAACAGGGGGGTGGTATGCTCCCTGTATGTAGCTCCAGTTACTAATCTGGCTGCAGCCCGCTGGACTAGTTGCAATTTCCGAACTGTCTTCAAAGGCAGCCCCACGTAGAGTGCGTTGCAGTAATCTATTCGGGATGTGACCAGAGTGTGGACGTCCATAGCCAGATCAGACTTCCCAAAGTACGGGCGCAGCTGGCGCACGAGTCTTAACTGTGGAAAAGCTCCCCTGGCCACCGCCGAGACCTGGGTTTCCAGGCTCAGCGATGAGTCCAGGATTACTCCCAGGCTGCAAACCTGCGTCTTCAGGGGGGAGTGGAACCCCATCCAACACAGGCTGTAACCCTATGCCCTGTTCGGCCTTTCGACTGACCAGGAGGACCTCTGTCTTGACTGGATTCAGTTTCAATTTGCTAGCCCTCATCCAGTCCGACCCAGCGGCCAAGCACCGGTTCAAAGTCTGGACAGCCTCCTTGGTGACAGGTGGGAAGGAGTGACAGATCTGGACGACATCTGCGTACAGATAACACCTTACTCCGAAACTCCGAATGATCTCTCCCAGCGGTTTCATGTAGATGTTAAATAGCATCGGGGACAGGACTGAACCCTGAGGTTCAGTTGTGGAGCCGAACAGGTGTCACCTAGTAACACCTTCTGGGTAGGACCCTCCAGGAAGGATTGGAGCCACTGTAGAGCAGTCCTTCCAAGCCCCATCCCTGCAAGGCGTCCCAGAAGGATACTGTGGTCAACAGTATCAAAAGCCGCTGAGAGGTCCAGCAGAACCAACAGGGACACACTCCCCCTGTCGAGTTCCCGGCGTAGATCATCTACCAAGGCGACCCAGGCTGTTTCAGTACCATGTCCCGGCCTAAAGCCAGACTGTGCCGGATCAAGATAATCAGTGTCTACCAAGAACCCCTGGAGTTGGAAGCCACCACACGTTCCATGACTTTGCCAAATACGGGAGATTGGAAACTGGCCGATAGTTCACTAATTGAGTGGGGTCCAGTGATGGTTTTTTCAACAGCGGAGGCATTGACCACCACCTTAGATTTGCAATGTGTGTAAAAACACAACATTCATACACACACACACACACACACAAACACACACAGAAGACAGAATACAAAGATAGTCGAGGGACATGTGTGGAAGCATTGTCATTTGACGTCCATCCAAATATGACTAATTAGAAAATATAACAACATAAACAACAACAACAACAAAACAACACTTTCCTCTTCCTGTGGATCGAGGCAAGGGTCAACAACAAATAACACAACAACATCACATCATATCAGTTTAAAAGATCATATTATAACAATGCATATTAAATTAATCAATAGAGTGCTGGAAGAGGCTGGTGGTCATTATAGTGATTTAGAATCAGATAACACCTTGAGCTGGCACATCTGTTCCAGAAGGTCATACACAGTCCGGGGCAGCTGAAGGAAATGTCCTCTCGGTAAGAGAAATTTTAGCTTTGGCTGACTGAAGTCGATGTCTCCCAGACGACATGAGTGTGCAGGGATGTTGTGTATTTGGGGAACGAGGATCCTGCGGGTAATCTGGGCCAAATCATGTAAGGTTTTAAGGTAATAACTAGGGTTGGATATCTCCGGTTTAAATTTATTTGAAATCGGTTTAATTTCGTTAATAAAGTTAATTTCATAGTTTTTTGGCCCACGTGGCCTAACCAGGAAGTGTAATTTCTAAACCGAACCTGGGGACTGCCATTTTTCTTAATTTTTGTAATTCGGTTGTATTTTCCCCTTCTCCTCTCGTCAGCTCAGAGATTCTTCTAACAGGAATATCAATCTTCTCCAAAATTGCTTTTCAGGGTGACCTACAGACACACATGAGAGTCCTGTGCTGCCCTTCGGCCTGCTTGGAGGAAGGAGGAAAAGCACGCGCTAAAGCTTCTCCCAAAACAGACGCCGCAGACCCGAGCAATCGATTGCCAGAGAGAATGGAGGGAGTTCCACAAGATTGGGGCTGCGACTGAGAAGGATCTCTGTCTTGTGGGCTCCAAACGGACCTCTCTAGGGCCAGGGACATAGAGGAGATTCTCATGAGCTGACCGTGGCAGTCTCTGGTGGTGGAGTGGCGTTAAACGGTCTCTTAGATATGGAGGACCCTGACCTCGGAGGGCCTTGAGTGCTAGGACCAAGGTCTTGTAGAGGACTCTGTGTTCAACCGGCAGCCAATGCAAGCGCTGCAGGGACAGCGTTATATGGCACCTCATTGATGTTTTTGTGAGGAGTCTAGCAGCTGCATTTTGCACAATTTGGATCTTGCGAATTGCTGCTCGAGGTAAGCCCACATACAAAGCATTGCAGTAATCCAGCCTCGACGTAACCGTGGCATGGATTACCATAGCCAGCGCCTCCGTTGGTAAATGAGTCGCCAACTGCCTCGCTTGGCGTAGATGAAAGAAGGCCCTTTGACTCGTGGAGGCCATCTGGGCTCCCATTGTCATTTTGGAATCCAGGATAACACTGAGACTCTTCACAGTGGGGGATGAGGCTAACGGCTCCCCTTCAGAAGATGGTAATAGACCGACCAATTCCAATGGGCAGCCAGGCCACAAGATTTAAGTTTTTGCTGGATTTACTTTCAATTTATGGGCACGTAGCCATCTTGTCACCGCTCCAGTTATCTGGTACTGGAGTTGTTCCAGGTTCTAGTTTTAGGAGAAGCTGGGTGTCATCAGCGTATTGGAAACATTTTAATCCAAATCTCTGGACTAGCTTGGCGAGAGGTCGAACATAGATGTTGAACAGCATTGGCGACAGAATAGCGCCTTGGGGTACTCCACAGTCGAGAGGGGATTTCTCAGATACTTGGCCCAGCCACTCCACTCGTTGGCTATGCCCTCGCAAGAATGAGTTGAACCACGTTATTGCTGATCCTTGAATTCCAATCGCAGCTAATTGTTGGATCAGTAGATCATGGTCTACTGTATCGAAAGCTGTGGTGAGGTCAAGCAACACCAGCAGTACCGATCCTCCCTTGTCTAGCTGGCGATGGATGTCATCAGAGATGACCACCAGAACAGTCTCGGTCCCGTGTCCTGGACGGAAGCCAGATTGAAATGGATCTAGGCCCTCCGTGTCATCTAAGAATTTCTGAAGTTGGATCACTGCCGCACGTTCAACCTTCTTACTAAGAAACGGGAGGTTAGAGACCGGGCGGCAGTTGGTCAACATCGCAGGGTGGGTTTCTAACCCCTATCCATAATATCAGGGGCACATCTACTTTACTGCATTGCTCTCGCAGCCATTCCTCTTTCTTCCATTATCCTGGACTTATGCATTCGTATGTAGCACATTGATGACAGCATTTCTATATGCCGAGGGCAGTTATTGATGTGATTTGGAGAGAAAGAAAAAGGTTGGCGTCAATCATGATTTGGACACTTCCAAATCATGGGTGCATCTCTACCATAGAATTGATACAATTTGACACCATTTTACCAGTCATGGCTCAGTGCTACAGGATCACGGGAGTTGTAGCTTTACAAGTTCTTTAGCCTTCTGAAAACAAGTGCTGGTGCCTGACTAAACCAAGTCCCATGACACCATAGCATTGAGCCATGGCAATAAAAGTGTGGTCAAGCTGCATTCATTGTACAGTGTAGATGCACTTCATTCCAGCAGCCATATTGAGATTTTATTCATTTTTCAATTCATTCATTCATTCATTCAATTTAGTATTTGTTAATCGCCCTCCATCCCAGATGCTCCGGGCGATTTACATAAAGATACAGCATTAAAACAGACAAGTATTAAAATCAGGATGATAAAACAAAAGCTCTATTACAAAGCCAGGTCTTAAGTGCCGGCGCAAAGGATCGCAGATCGCGCATGGCTCTCAGGTAAGGGGGCAGAGGGTTCCATAGAACAGGAGCAGTGATAGAAAAGGCCTTGCGTCTCGTACTATCAAGACGTACTTCTCTGGGACCTGGTACATACAAACATTTTTGTTGAGTGGAGCAAGGTGACCGTTGATGGTGGAGAGAAGAGAGGCGGTCTCTGAGGTACGCTGGCCCCTGGCCATACAAGGCTTTAACAGCCAGGACCAGCATCGTATACAGGGCCCGATATTCCATTGGGAGCCAATTGAGATGTCGCTGCATAGGAGTTATATGGCCTTTCATTGGTGATTTAGCGAGTAGCCTGGCTGCTGCATTCTGGATGATCCAAATTTTCCGGGTTGTTGACCAAAGGAGGCCAACGTACAAGGCATTGCAATGGTCCAGCCTAGCTGTCACCATGGCATGGATGACTGTTGCCAAGGCCTCACTTGAGAGGTAAGGAGCCAACCGCCTTGCCTGGCGCAGATAGAAAAAAGCCTGCTTGCTAACAGCAGTGATTTGGGACTCCATGGTTAGCTGTGTGTCTAAGACCACACCCAAACTCTTAACAGTAGCAGATGGAGATAGGGGAGCACCATCAAAGGTGGGCAGATGGTGCAGCACACCTACCGGGCGGCCAGGCCACAAGATCTCAGCCTTGGCCAGATTCACCTTCGATCTGCTGGCAGACAGCCAATTTAACACAGCTTCAAGACACAATATGAAATTGTTCGGTACTCATCATCATCATCATCATCATGTTTCTCACTTGTTAACCACCCTCCATTAAAATGCTCCATGCGATTTACATAAAACAATAGCATTAAAAATACACAATACCAAATAGACTGCATTAGACATTAAAAGCTCTGCTAAAAAGCCAGGCCTTGAGTGCCTGAGCAAAGGGAGCAGGTCATGCATGGCCCTCAAGGGGGGAGGCAAGGAGTCCCACAAGACAGGGGCGGAGGTGGAGAAGGCCCTGCGTCTTGTGCTCTCAAGGCGTACTTCCCTGGGGCCTGGAACATACAGTGAGTTTAGTTGGAGGAGTCGTGGCGGCCACTGGCGGCGAAGAGGGGAGGGGCAATCTCTGAGGTATGCCGGCCCCTGACCATAAAGCGCCTTAAAGGTCAGAACCAACAACTTAAACAGGGCCCAGAATTCCCTTGGAAGCCAGAGCAAGTGTCACAGAGTTGGAGTTATGTGGCATCTCAAAGGGGTTTTTGCAAGTAGCCTGGCAGCCGCATTCTGAATAATGCGGATCCTCCAAGTAGTCGACAGGGGAAGGCCAACATACAAGGCATTACAATAATCCAGTCTAGATGTAACCATCGCATGGATGATTATAGCCAAGGCTTCCTCTGAAAGGTAAAGTGCCAGCTGTCTCACCTGCCGGAGATGGAAAAAGGCCTGCTTACTCACATTAGTGATCTGGGCCTCCAGAGTCAACTGTGAATCCAGGACAACACCCAAGCTCTTGACAGTGGAAGATGGATGAAGGGGGGCACCAACGAAGTTGGGCAGGGAGGGCGCCTGCAGAATCAGTCTGGAAACAAGGCTTCAAGGTGCAAGGTGACAGGATACAAGATGCAAGAGTCCTAGGATCCAAAGGCAACTCCTTGCTAGCCACAGAGGTCAGTCCCAAAATGCCCATCTTTTAAGCTCAGTACAAATCAGATCCACTTAATGAGGTCGACGCCCTCTCATCATCATCCTCGGGTGTTACTCTCCCAGCAGCTGCTGCCCTTTGACTGACCCTCCAAGATTTCCACCTGTGGTTAAGACTTAGAACATCCCACCCATTGTCTGGGGACTCTGAGGGCCAATCCCGATCATCAGTGAATCCTACCCAGATGTCTGAACTTGTGGGCTCCTCACAAACCCTCTGAATTTCTCTTACTTGAGTCCAATCCATTTCAGTAGAAATGTCCTCTGTACTCTGACTCCCATCATTCCCAGAGAATCCCTCAAATGCCTCAGCATCTGTAGATGCTGTAATTATTTGCTTGACTCTCCTCTTCACTAGACTCACTTGACTCACGAGTAAGCCTCTTTCTGCAAACAGCAGTACTCCTGTTACAAACAGCCCCACCCAGTTCCATATTCTCCCCAGATGCTGAGCCATCAGAGTCTTCTGAATCACTACTATCAGTAGCAGCTGAAGGCTCAGGAGGCTCAATCACAACAGTTTGTGTGTCTTCTGGTGTATTTTCCTCACAAATAATACCATGCTCCTCTATTCTATGTATCCCTATTCATTTCCACCCCAACCAAACAGTAACAAACAATATAATATTTTGTTCTATCCAGCTGTTCTTGCCTTCAACCCTCCCTTTACAGAATATATCGTATATAGATTAAGAATTCATTTCCCCCCAAAATACTAATTATCCGACTACTGATAACTTTGGCTATTACTGGCATTTTGTGCTTAGTGGGAAATCTGCCCAGTAAAAACATGATGATGAACAAACATCAGCACAATATTATGCATAATACCACTGATGCATTGCATAGTTTTACTTCAGGAAATTGGTGTTTGGATTACATGTTTGAAGCACAGAAGTTTATATCCCTTATAAAATTTTAATCCCAGCTAGGTTAATGCTTCCTTAATATGCACACAAACACCTGAGCTTTATTTTTGCCTCAGCTTTCATTTCTTACTGTAATAAAACTGCCACCTGAAACCGAGAAAGATTCAGCTGTAGCCATTCCAGACACCGAGGCAGGGATTGCTTCCTCTCAGTCACTTCTCACGAGGGGCGTGCTGCATTCTCAGGCATAGAGTCACTGTCTGCGTTGGATCCTGGCGGTCTCTATGTTTTTCCGCTCCTAGTAGATATTGTGAAGTAAACCCAGTTTAGCCCCACATTAAGAAAAACTTGGGGAGTCAGATTTTGCTGCTATCAGATGGCCACAGACCTCCATGAGAGCTCCCGACCACTGTGGGTGCACGATCCTGGCATCATCAAGATGCATTTGCTGATGTCAATGTAAACAAAATAGGGAACACACTTAGTACAACAACAGAGCAGTTAAACTATATCTACTACGTGATCTATTAGTATAATGATATCATATAACCATAGCTCAGTCTTGCATGTGTGAATAGTTTCAAGCCTCGCAACGCAGATGTTCCATGTGACTCACTGCGGTGTTGTGTTTCCATATATTCCAGGCAGGGAGGTCTGCGATGTAGTAAATATATAATCCATAGTCCAGGCCAAATTCCAGTTCAATAAGACAATCTCCCCAAGATGTACAATAAATTCACCCAACCAGTAAAGGAGGAAACTTATTTTCTTTTTAATCCGGGTTATATCCACAAAATATGGACAGTATTCACACAAACACTCGGTTTGAGTTGATAATGTTCAAAATGCATCCAATAATCACAGCAGTGGTAATCCACATGTAGTTTCCAATGTTCAGGATATATATATATATATATATATATATATATATATATATATATCCATATTTAGTAAACAGACGTCATTTTTGGTCTTCCCTCTGTTCAGATCACCACACAGCCAACGGCTCAGTAGAGTATCAAAAATAGATCTGTCCCGTTTCGTCTCACGGGGAGACTTTCTCAAGGCTGGTAATTATGGAGGGCTTTCCAATCTCGACCAACGTTGCATATAATCATATTAAACCTTTAAACATAAAATACAATAATCAATCATATGTACACATGGGTCAAATAAACCCTGCTAACAGCATTTATATTTACTACATCGCGGACCTCCCTGCCTGGAATATACAGAAACACAACGCCACAGTGAGTCACACGGAACATTTATTTATTTATTCTTTCGGCTTCTAGACCGCTCCCTCTAGAAGCTCGGAGCGGTTTACAACAGGTAAAAAACAGGCGTAGAACTGACATCTGTGTTGCGAGGCTTGAAACTATTCACGCACGCAGGACTGAGCAATGGTTATATGATATCATTATACTAATAGATCACGCAGTAGATATAGTTAAACTGCTCTGTTGTTGTACTAAGTTTGCTGATGTCAACACAGGGTTTCCATTACATTCAGGAGCTCTCCTAGAGCTCTGAGTTCATCTGGAAATGATGACACCAATTGTAATTGACTTTCCAGAAGGACCAATGCTCTGGATTAGACCCTCTAGGCCAGTGGTTCTCCATCTGTGGGTCCCCAGATATTTTGGCTTTCAACTCCCAGAAATCCTAACAGTTAGTAAACTGGCTGGGATTTCTGGGAGTTGTAGGCCAAAACACCTGGGGACCCACAGGTTGAGAACCAGTGATCTAGACTCTGACCCATCACCGTTGCAGGTTCAGGATGGTGCATGTGACCGTCTCCAGGGTCAGATATAGCATTATTGTCTGGGCTGTCACCTTATTAACCAGCCAGTGTAGATGAGGCTTTAGAGTGCATTTCTATGTATACATGTGCTTATGCATCCAAAATGCATTTCTCTAATTTGTAGTGGTAGTTATAATAGTTTGTAGTAGCAGTAATTAGGTTTTAAATTGTACATTATTAGGCTTTAAGTTATATGTTGTATTGTTTTTAGCATTGTTAGGCACTCTGAGTCTCTTTTAAGAGAGAAAAAGCAGGATATAAATAATAATAATAATAATAATATTGAAGGAATGTTTTAGAAGAGTCAGAAAAATCTTGAAATCAAAGCTCACCAGAGGAAATACAATAAAGGCAAGCAATACGTGGGCTGTACCTGCAGGCATAATTAACTGGACACAAACCAAATTGGACCCTCTGGATAGAAAAACATGAAAAAACATGACCATAAATCAAACACTACATCGAAGAAGTGACATAGACAGACTCTCCTTACCAAGGCCTGAAGGAGGAAGAGGGCTGCTCCAAGCCCAGCCATTGGTAGAGGAAGAGAAAAGGGGCCTGAAAGAATACACCCAAGAAAGCCAAGAGCCAGCAAGTCCATAAGGCTGAGATACTAAAGGTCAAATAATCCAAAGAAGAGTACAGAGCTCAACAGTTTACAGCATGAAAAGAGCAATGGCCAAGCAAGCCACTCTGTGGGCTGTGTTTTAAGAGCATGGGAATGGCTTAGAAAGGGAACCCTAAAAAAGGAACCTGTGTCAAGGATAAATTCATCAGCAGAGCCACGTTGGAACTATAAATAGTTCTTTTATTAGTTAATAAAACAAAACATACTGCCAGAGTTTTCCAGCGCATGGCTCACACAGCATAAATCATGGCGAACTGGAGAGCATCCTTATCTTCAAAAGTTTACAATCCAGAGGTTGAAACATCTGGGACCTTTTGCTTTCATCACAGACATAAGCTTTTCTTCCCAAGTTAACCCAGTAATTACCTAACCAAAAACACAGCTCAGAAAATAGACACCTTTTACAGAAAGCATTTTAAACTCATCTCTGTCATACATGTTAGTACTGACAAACTGGAGGCCTGGTTTTTGCTGCACAAAACAAGCCTTAAGAACAAATGCAATATAAACAAGAACCGAAAAGTCCAACAATGACCCAAAGGGCTCATTTGCAGCTGCAAGAAAATAATCCAGACTGACTACAGTATATTGAACATCTCAGAAGGTGAGCAGAAATTGTGCCCTGGAACCTTTGCCCACCCTGTAGTAAAGACCACGGAAAATGAAGAAGCAAAAATACTCTGGGATTTAAAAAACCAAACAGATGAACACCTACCATATAACATACCAGATATGACAGTTGTGGGAAAGAAACATGTTTTTATTATAGACGTTGCAGTACCAGGAGGCAGTACAAGACAAAGAGCTGGAATTTTTTGTATAATCCTATGTAGATTTTAGATAAATAAATAAATAGAATTCCAATGTGGACCTGGAAATTTGAAACAATAGTCAACCAATGGAAGAGTTTGGATCAGAGGATCACAGAATAATGTCAGTGTTATTGTTTTAAAATAAAAACAATAAGTCCAACGGTGATATAATTTAAACAATCAAATGGGATTTCAAGAATAAACATTTCAATTATTGTTTTTTAAAGTAATCATGACTCAATTTTGTTCAAGTATGACATTTAAACATTCCCTATGCAATGTATGTTGGGACAGGAAACTCAGAAGTTCTCTGCCTGAAATCCGAACCCCTTCCATAATTCTGTAACACGGACAGTGGTTTTTATGTGCCAATATAAGATGAGCAATTTCAAATACAGTTTCCCAAAGAAAATCACTAAGTTATGCAGCACCTCACTCAGAGTTAAAAAGTCAATGTTCATAATACGGAATGAAAGATGTTTCTATAACTCTTCCTCCCAATTTAAAGTCTAATCTATTGCTCATCAAACACAATGGAAACACCAAGCCATGCCTTTGAAACGCTGGTTTAATGGCTTGCAAAATTGAACGAGGAACGGCCAACCGGGTCTGGTGAGTTTCTTTGTTAATGTCATGGCTTTCTTTTAAAAAGCCGAAGAAGAAGGAAGAATAAGGCTTTCCAAAGTGACCCCCAACCAACTTCCTTTCTAATATTTTCTGAATGTGTACCACTGATATCCAATGTATATAGCCTTAGGGTTAGAGTTAGCGGTCGCATTCTTCGTGTACTTCATGTATTTCATGAAGGTACTGAAACTATTGACATTTCCAGTACACCTCTGTCGTGGTTGAGCAACCTGAGTCTGTAGTTGCTACAAGTAGTAACTCGGCAGAGGAGAGTTTGTGGGACATGACCTTGGAAGAGGGAGGTTTGGGCAGTCCTCCTGCAGCTGGGAGAAAGAGGGCTGCAAGTGATGAGCATTTGGAAGAGGCAGAGCATAGGAGGAAGGTCCGACAAATACTTAGGGAGCCTACCAGTGATGAGACTTTTGAGGGGTTTGATGTGGAGTTAACTTCAGAAGACAGTGATACTGAGCTGGACTCAGCGCTGGTACAGGAGGTCAGGGATGTGGTAAACGCTGAGTCCAGCGAAAGCTCATTTTTTGGTTTTTCTAGTGACCTTGACTGGCCTAGTGGGGATGTGGAACGGGACTGGGGTTCTTTAACTGAACAGCAAAGGTGGAACACACCCAGGACTGCAGCTGAGAGCACTAGGGCGGATTTGGGTGGGGAGTCTGATGACTCTGATTTGTAAGGGTATAACAGTAAGACCTGGGGATTTGGGAATCTGCGGTCGGCCAAGGTGTTGCTGTGGGTTGTTGGGTCCTGTATCGTGTATCTTGTAGGTTCCTGTCCTGGTCTTTGATTCCCAGCAAGCTTGTCTACCGCGTCCTGTTTGAACATTTCCTGTGTTGCTCTCCTGGAATGTGAAGCGCTCTTTCTTTCCTTCTTTTGGACGGGTCTTCACATCATTATCTGCCAGCCACGTTCCTGTTCAAGATTATTTATTGAAGACGGACGGCTTCTGCTTTGTTTTTCGGGTGTGGGTTATTTTTGGAACGCCGGACTAGGCTATGTTTTTGTTGGCAATAAACTTTATATGTTTTTACTAGCTTGGTGTTGTCTTGCCATCTGTGGGAGTCGTGACAACCTCCAAATGCAAGTTGCTGGCTCTGATGTTAATGTGATGGTAAATCTGCTCATAAAAACGTAATAATATCGTATACAAATTATGGAAGCCGTTACCAAAAAGTCTCAGTCTTTTATTGGAGGTGAGATCTTTCAAGAAGGCTGGAGGCTCTTGAAGATACTGAATTGATGAGTTTTTATCAAATCCCTAGTTAATATTTCCAAACTGGTGAACATGTGTAGGTTGGTTCATCAAGTAAGGGTATTGTAAGACGCCTAGTGGGTGGCTGTATAAGAGGTGTTATCACTCAAGAATGGTAGAACCTATGAGCAAGCATTGGATGCTTTTGTAGCTTTATAGAATGTGGTGATGGTGGTGGGTTCTTGGATGCTGTGATAGTCAAAGACCACCCTTGACACCCGTAAGGATGTGGCCCAAGGGATGAAATGGGTTATAATACAATCACTCATTCTTCTGAGCAGGGTGGCACTCATTCACTTTAAACATATCTCCATCGTCAGCGGAGTAGCTTTTTACCAACTCCACCAGGCGAGGAAGCTGGCCCCCTACCTGTCCCGTCATGACCTAGCCACAGTGGTCCAAGCCACGGTCATCTCAAGATTGGACTACTGTAATGCTCTCTACACTGGCCTTCCCTTTCAGTGATCCAGAAGCTGAAGCTGGTGCAGAACGCTGCAGCTCGGCTGCTGGCAGGTCTACCATCCTCCTGCCACGTGACACCTGTCCTGCGCGAACTGCACTGGCTTCCGATTGAGCACCGGATCACCTTCAAGGTGCTGGTTCTAACCTTTAAGGCCTTGAATGGTCTGGGGCCAGTGTACTTAAGGGACCACCTCTCCCTATATTGTCCCGCAAGACCACTGCGTTCAGTGTCCCTTAACCTTCTTGTGTTTTCAAGCGTCAAAACCCTCCACGTGACTTCGACACGGAGGAGAGCCTTCAGTGCCATCGCTCCAACTCTTTTGAATGCTCTTCCTCCCGAGGTCTGCGCACTCTCCAACTTGCTAGCCTTCAGGAAGGCCTGCAAAACCTTCCTATTGGACAGGCATTCGGCTAACAACTCTAGCCCTAGGCCTGAGGGCATCTACTGGGTGCTACGTCCCATTGTATGTTTTAATTTTATTGTAAATTTGTGATGCTTTTAAATCTGTTTTTATTGTGCTTGTATTTTACTATGTTTTTATCATATGTAAGTCGCCCCAAGCCTGATGGGAGTGGCAACGAACAAATCGAAATAAATAATAATAATAATAATAAACTAGCAGCTAGCAGTCTGTGAGGTTGCAGAATTTTCAGGAAAATGGGTTTCATTCAATTAATATGTCAACAGAAGCTTTTCGTTCTCCTTTAAAATAGTTGTACTTCTCATACTTTTCTTTGCCATGGGATACATTTTCTCACTTTATTTTATTTGACTCCATGTTTTCAGATTGTTTGTTTTTAGCGACCAGAACCCAGTGTCTTTAATAAACTTGGTTCAATTATCTGAAGATTATCTCTTAAAGTAGGGTTCCCATATGTCCCTTATTCTAAGGGACGTCCCTTATTTTGGCCCTAAAATTTGTGTCCCTTTTTTTCAGGCCCTGTCCCTTATTTTTGACTGGCAGGACAGGACTGGGCGGGGTTGACCAGAGGAAGGTGTGCGCTGTGGTTTCCACGGCAATGCCTGCCCGGGGATTCCAACTCGCAGGGCAGCCTGCGCCCCCGTTGGAAGGAAGAGGTGGTATAGGACTTTTTCAAAGTACAGTAGACTAATTAACCGTTACCCAAGGGGAATGTTGGATCATGATGGATAAAGATAGTTTCTGGTTGCTTGAGAGTTACTCTTAAAATAGGCCTAGCTGTGCATCCCAATACTATACAATGCTGTGCATCCCATACTATACTATACCATTAACTATTGACATAATAATCATGAAGATGTACTGTCTTATAAGATTTATTTTATTTTAATGTTTAGACAGGGCACTTTTAAAGTCGGCAAAGTCAAGGACTAAATACAGATGGTAGATCTAATAATGTTTTTTTCTGCATGACAAAGCATGCAGAAACATACCACGTCCTGTTAAGAGGGTGTACGTCAGTTTCTTTTGTGAGTTTCAATCATTATCTTATTCTGTCAATAAAACTATTTCTACCTAACGTTTGAGTTTCAAGTTTTTAATAAAGTGTCCCTTATTTTTGTGAAAAATCCCGTAAATGTTCCTTATTTCTTATATCAAAAAGTGGCGACCCTATCTTAAAGTCTTCTAAAATGTACAAAAAACAACAAGACATTTGGAGTGGGAAAGCATGGTTATAGCTGTGGCTTGCGGATGCATTTAAAACCACTTAATCTCATTAAATACTCAGCGATCTTACCTTTCCCTGTAAGAAACCAGTGTCAGGGCACTTGTGTTGCTCAACCAGGTCTGAATCAAAGGCCGACTGCTGTGCTGTGCATCTCGGGCATTTAGGCACAAAGCAGGGGTGAGATTTAATTTCTTCTGAAGAGAAGAAAGGGGAAGAGGGAATAGACCCCGGGCCTAAGGAGAGCTTAGTTCGACTGCCGCTTACCTCTCAAGTTGACACCATCAGGCAAATGCTCCCTAGACAAGCGAAGCATCCAATGGAATTGCTAAAAAGGCAGCAGCTCAATATGGAAACAGGTTCGCGCGCCTTGTTTCACAAAAGGGGCCAGAAGTCCAGAATCCATCTCAATAGCCTTTAATTTTTTCAACAGATGCACTCATTTGCTGTTATATTTTCTCCCACAGTGAGCTCGAGTGTTTGACTTCAAAGCTTATGGCCTCAGCAGAGCTGTAGTTGAAAGAAAACTCAGGGAAATTAAGCTCTAACATATTTTTGTGTGTCCAGGATTTAGGCTTATGGGTAGAAATAATATTCATAATTATTCCTTCCTAGGTCAAAAACAGACGTCCCAACAGCACAAATCCATGCCAGGAAGAATAACCAACTAGTAAAAGATGGAAACATGACAAGTGCATGAACTCATAACAAACAAGACCAGAGACAATACATACATCTTTCAAAAATTATAGTATTTAATAGGCCTGGGTAAGTCCGTCGGAATGTTCCTAAAATCGGAATGAATTCGGATTAAATTCACTTTTGAAGCAATTCTGAAGTGATGTAAGCAACCTGGAAGTGAATTTGCCATTTCGAAGCCGCCGCCGTCATTTTTGGAAAGGAATCAGGGGGTTTCCCTTCCCTGGCCTTCTTTCCCTGGATGAAGAGGGGAAGCTGGAATGGGGCAGAGTTTGGGGTGACAGGTTCCCCCATGCCCCTTGGGCAGGCACGGCCAAGACGCAGCAAGGCTGGCTGACTCTGCCGGCACATGTGTCGTTTCTAGTATTTTATATTTTCAAGCTGTGCAAAGCGGAACTTGTGGGTGTGGAATCCACAAGGAATAACTAGGTTCTGTTCTGCATTTGATGAAGTGGGTTCATATCCATGAAAGCTCATGCAAAAATAAGAACCAGCGAGCCTTAGAGGCACCGCTACGTTTTCCTTTCTGCTCCTTCCAATTTTTCACTCAGCCTACAAAAAAAAATTGAAGAAAACGAACAGCAATAATTACAGGCAGTCCCCAAGTTAAGAACAAAACTTTTTTTTTCAAAATCCAGTTATCACAGAGACAGAAACTGAAGCAGCACAACAAACACCACAGGGGTGTTAACTGTTAACCATTCCTTATTCTATTCAAACCCTAATATGTGTGTGTGTGGGGGGGACGGGCCAGGAGTTACACTTAATACATACAAATTCAGCTTAAGAATTAACCTACAGAACCTATCTTGTTCATAACTTGGGGACTGCCTATATATGTGTGAGAGAGTGCACACGCACGCACGCGTGCACACACAGTTTTGGATAGCATAGAGAAAGGGTAACACCCCCATGGAGGTTGTTTTGCTCTCTGTGCCTCTGGTCAGAAGATTTCACCTCACTTCTTGTGGTCTCATCCCTGTTCTTAACTATGAGTCATTTATAAGTCGGATGTTTGTAACTCAGGGACTGCCTATATCAGTGTTTTTCAACCTTTTTGAGCCGCGGCACATTTTTTACATTTACCAAATCCTGGGGCACACCACCAACCAAAATGACACAAAATGACACTCGAACACAGTAATACATATTGTTAATACATTTTTAAATGTATTTATACACTCACTTAGTGTGAAACCTGGGCCTGTTTCGATGAACACAAAATATATAGCTATATAGTAAATTATTATTATATTGCATTACATTACAACATTATCAATATTATATGTATAAACAATATACGTATATGACCATGATATCAAATACAACATACTATGTCATTGTCACAGTACAACAATTACATACCACATTGTATTATAACAATTATATCGCAATATTGGTTGAAGTCCAAAACACTTGGAGGAAGGCCCAAGTTTGACCATATCTAGTCTAAACCTTCTTCCAAGCCCTTAATAGAGATGCTGCCTTCCTTAACGTATAGTCAGGGTCTCCATGCCCATCTGTCGGGAGGGCCTGGGTGGTGCCTTCCTGCTTGGCTGAAGAGGGTCAGGCTGGATGGCCTTTGGGGGACCCATATTTCTCCCACAAGTTCCCTTCCCTCCTTTCCCCCGTTAGCTGGCCGACTCCCTGCCTGCCTTCAGCGCTCGGGCTCCGCTGCTCTCTGACTCACACCTCGTATAGCGCCAACAGGGCTGGGCTGGACCGCAAGAGCTCCCTGTCGGAGCAGAATGGAAGGAAACGGGCCCAAACAGGTCCGCCCTACTGTGCGGCCCTCCCGGAAACAGGGACCCGCGCGCTGAGGTTCCGGAGACAGAGTAGCAAACTGTATACATGACATCAGATAGATAAGAATCTAATTTCCCACGGCACACCTGATGATCTCTCACGGCACACTAGTGTGCCACGGCACACTGGTTGGAAACACTGGCCAGTACATGGGACATTTCACAATTGAAGCCATTGATGACATATTTCTCAAGGATATTTGCCACTTCCCTCAAATATTGGATCTGGAGCTTATCTGCTTAGTTCAAAGTAAGTAAATATAGCTGCCCAGTTGCATATATCTGTCCACATAAATATATGTTGGAAGGTGATAAACAAAACAACAACAAAAAATTGACAGGCATAAGGACAAGTCAATGTTAATGTATTTATCAGACAAAATACCTTTCATTAAACCTTCATAGTTTGTAACAATGTTATCAATTAGCAGAGAGCACTGATTAAGTAGATCAATACAATTTGTGTTTGACTAATCAGATTCATGTTCTGATAAAGACATTCTTCTGATCTTGACTTTCTCGGAAGGTCTATCTATTTTCTCAAAAGATTGGGTTGTCGTTTTTGCATAGTAAATGGGGCTGAGCCGAGTAAATAAATGGATCCCTTCAAGTCTGAGGCTGTAATAGGGGATTATTTCAATCAGTACATACATCAACTGAAGATGTAGATCCCTCAGTGATAGAGTCCATTTTTAAACTGATCAATTGATACGCTGACTAGACCAGTGTTTCCCAACCGGTGTGCCGCGGCACACTAGAGTGCTGTGAGTGATCATCAGGTGTGCCATGGGAAATTGGAACCTCTTGAGTCTTGAATAAGCCATGCCCCTTAACTCCCCATGGGCCAATCCCATTGCGGTGGCCTTGAATTCCCGCCCAGCACCAAGATGGAGGCGGCGGGACCGGAAGCGCCTTCCCTGAGGGGAAGCCAGTGGAGCAGAAGTGCCTTGTCTGAGGCGATGCAGCGGCGGGTGTGCCTGGCGGTGCTGGGCTTGGCGGCAGGCCTGGCGCTGGTCCAGCTGGCCGGGGCGGTGAGCCCTTGAGCCTGGCCCTGGCCAGCGCCGGCGCCTCCGCCTTCATGGGCTTCCTCTCCTACCCGCGGCTCTACTGACTCTTCTCCCACTGCTGCCACGACGCGGGGAACAAAGGGGCCCACCTCTGGGCAGGTACGCGAGCAGCCGACCGGGCCTCAGAGACTGTGATGTGACATGGAAGGAACCTCATGGGCTATATTATCATTACTATTATTATTATTATTATGAACTATGTATTAACACAATATTATTATTTTCCCTTAGTATATGCTATTATATTGTTATATTATCAGTATTTGTCATAGTCCTGGTGTATATCGTTATTGACTGTGAGAGTAATGATAACAGTCAGGATTAACTCCTGTGCTTTACTGATAATAAAGGTCCCGGAGCGACCTAGCCACGGTGATCCAAGCCACGGTCATCTCGAGGCTAGATTACTGTAACGCGCTTTACGTTGGCCTGCCTATGTCGGCGATCCGGAAGCTCAGGCTAGTGCAGAACACTGCCGCCCGGCTCCTGTCTGGGGCTCCAGCAGGTTGCCGTATAACTCCAATCTTGCAGGATCTGCACTGGCTGCCTATCGAGCACCGGGTCGCCTTCAAAGTGCTGGTTCTTACCTTCAAGGCCATTCACGGCCTGGGGCCAGCATATCTGAGGGACCGTCTCACTCCATATTGCCCATCGAGATCACTCCGGTCTGAGGAGGCCAACCTCTTGGTAATACCATCGGTGAAGCTGGCTCATTTAACATCTACCCGCCGGAGGGCGTTCTCTGTGATAGCTCCCACGCTCTGGAACGCCCTCCCGGCCGAAGCCAGAGCCCTGAGGGACCTACTCCCGTTTAGACGGGCCTGCAAAACACACTTGTTTAGGCAGGCCTTCGGTGAGTAGGCTCGTCTATACATCCACTGGGCCATTATATTGCTGCTGCTCTTGTTTTAATTATTGTTGTTGCATGTTTTAATGATGTTTTTAAGTGTTCTGTTTTTAACCCTCTGGCGCTGTGCCATTGGTTCTTGTGAGCCGCCGCGAGCCCCTGGGAGTCGGCGGTGTAGAAGTCCCAAGAAATAAATAAATAAAATAAATAAATATTTATTGATGGAGTTTTGGGATGGAGGCAGAGGAAAAGAAATAGAGGTACCACCAAATGGATAACTTAACATTCAACAGTCACCGAAGGGTGATAAATTCACCTTATATCATACTCATCAGATGTTGATATTTATATATGCCAGTATATATTCATATCCTACCTTTTTAACAGGTTGGGCCCGTAGTTTTCTTACAAGAGAGAGAAAAACATGAGAGAGCAAAACACAAACCTTGAGTAAATAGCTATTCCACCATAGCCTCCTTCAGAGCAGCTTCTCCAAACTGCTCCCCAGAGCAAAGCTTTTGAACATAGAGCTCCTCAGAGCAAAAGCTAAACTGTCTTCTAAACCCATACAGTTATACCCCTCCGGGTGTGGCCCAGGCATGCTGGTTGACCTACATTACCCATGATAGTTAGCATCATATGGTTTTTCTTCAACACACACACACACAGTTGGTTCTGCTACGACTTACTGTAACATAGTTGACCACCTGAACCCACAGATACTCTGTTCATGGGTTCAAGGGCCCGTTGAGGGCAGCCATAAGGCTGATGTGGTTCTTGATGAAAGAGAGTTTGACACTCATGACGTAGAGCATTTACAGGTATTTAATTCCAGATCATTCTGGCTCAACATGTTTTAAAGCGTTCATTTTCATTTTTAAAAACCACAGAGATTTGACACTGAAAACACCAATATGCATATAGAAATTAAATGACAGTATAGAAAACTCTGTTCACAATATTGTTGTTTGCTTTTCCAAGTCACTTCCGACTTATGGTGTGCCTATCATGAGGTTTTCTTGGCAAGATTTATTCACAAAGGGATAGACCTTTCCTTCGTCTGAGGCTGAGACAGCACGATTTGCCAAAGACAGCCAGTGAGTGTCCAATTGTCCATCGCCAAGACAAATGTCCTAGTCCAACATTCAAACCCCTACACCATACTGACTCTGAACAAGATTTCAAAAAGCAATGGGATCCAGTCATGCAAAACGTGCAGTCTGTTGCTAACATGCTGGCGGTATTTTTCTGCTGTCACTCAAGCTCTCTGCAATGTGGATGAGTAATTTGCATTTTGAATATTGTATAAATTGCATGTGGTGATTGATATAAAGATAGTTGAGTTGTAATTGCGTCTAGTTGAGTTGTAATTGCTTTTCACTGAACAACAATCGAAAGTTGATTGCTGACATTTGACAGCACTTGATCACTGGCATTATGGCGTTTACACTTCAGCAGTATTGACCACTCAGAGAAATGCCCCAGTGATGCTCAGGCTTTCGCCCTTGAAGGAGCACACAGGTATCCTGTTACAGACAAACGTGGATGTGTGTGTCTGTAAGAGAGCCCCTATGTATTGCAAAGAATTCTGCAGTGTGATCTAGGCTGCACATTTAGTGCATAGAGAGCATTTCTAGACCTTGTTGTGGTTGTGGAAATCTCTTCCAACATTTAATTGGACGGCACTGAATCTCCTCTTCATCCACGGTCTGTTTTCCTTTTAGATTGCAGGGCTGGGGGGCTGTATCCCACTGATCCATAGATCCCCTTGGAGAGGATTAATACAGTAGAACCAATAATTACTAACGGGTTCATATTGCATTTCAAAATCATGGAAATATATTTTGTGTCCACGAAAATAGTGAAAAGGTTTGGCTATCTTTTCAGGAAAATGTTACATCTTACTGCTTTTGGTATTGAGGGTTTCTTGAAAAGTTACTACAGAGTATTAGGGTTCTTGCAATACAGTTATGTCATTGTCATTGTCCTGAACTGGGACTTGGCCAGGAGGAGGGGATGGCCGACGAGCTACCATCCTTCTCCAAATATCTGCCACTGACAACTGGGTCCTACCTGGGCCCCATCCCGGTGCTCAGATGCCTGCGGTCACCGGGGAGTGGTGCTGGCCGGACCAGTTGCCCTGCCTCGGTTTCGCCGCTGGACATTACGGGGATCTTGGCCTGCGGCCGGGACCCTCTCCCCCGCCGCCGTGGCTTCTTGAGGGCGGCGGGGTGGATAGGGGTGGGGGTTTGTCGGAGATGGCCAACGACCTTGAAGACACTGGAGAAAGCCGGATGTCTTCATCCTCCAAAGACCAGGTGTCTGTTGTGAACCTACAGGGGAAGCCACCTAAGCGCCCCCGGAAGCTGAAAGGATGCCGAAAGAAGAGAAGCATCCAAGACCCACCTTCCGGCCCCCTAGAGAAGCACCCAGAAACCCAGATCATGCATCAACAGAACATACCCCTACTTATTTTTTCATTTTTTATTTATTGTTGGACTTCTATGCCGCCAATCCCAGGAGGCTCGGGGCGGCTCACAAGCGCCGGATAAAACAGCATATTAAAACAAATTAAAAACATGGCAGAGTACAACACAATATAAAACAAACAAGGTTAAAAGCCTGATGTGAAGGAGGCACAACACAACAGGCACAGAACTTACACACATGGCGGGCTGTGCATAGGCAAGACCTACAGGCCGAAGGCCTGTTGGAATAGGTAGGTCTTGCAAGCCTGCCTGAAAGGCAACAGATCCTGGATGGCGTGCGTTTCAGTGGGGAGGGCATTCCACAGAGTGGGTGCAATCACGGAAAATGCCCTCCTACGGGTTGCTGTTAATTTGGCAGACCTCGCAGAGGGGACATCCAAGAGGTTGGTACCTTCCGACCGCAGTGATCTCGTAGGGCAGTATGGGAAGAGGCGGTCCCTCAGATACGCTGGCCCCAGGCCATGCAAGGCCTTAAAGGTGATCACTTTGAAGGTGATCCGGTGCTCGATTGGAAGCCAGTGCAGATCCTGCAAGGTAGGTGTTATGTGAGTACCAGCTGGCTGTCACGATGCAAGGACTCGGCCGGCCCCTTAATCACACACACAGAGACGGTAGTCAGCTAACTATTTATTGTAGAATAAAAACACAAGTAAAAAGGCAATTGTCCATAAGATAGAAAAGTTCAGTTCAAAAGCAAGGAATCCGTAGTAAAATCCAAAGGCCAGGACTTGGCAAAAGGCTAGGCAGAAGCTCCGCAAAACCAAGCGGATCAAGGAACAAGGCAAGGTTCAAACAGGGTCCAAGAAACTTCTTGGCAAGGCACGAGCCGGTAACTAGGCTCCGTGGTTCTTTGCTCGCTACACCTCCTTAGGTTAGAAGTGGCCGAGTACTGAGGATCCGTTCCCACGGATCCTATACTTAATTCCTTGGCGAGACCCCGACGCCTAGACTTCGCCTCCAATCTGTGCTTCGGGCCCCGCCCCTTTGGCCGGTCAGGCTGTGGTGCCAGCCCCTCCTGCTAGCCTCAATGCTCCGTCACCTATCAAAGCTTCGACCTTGCCTCCCAGCACCTGGTTCCCTATCTTCGTGAGAGTCAAACTCCCTTGCGCTTCCATGGACTCATCCTCCTCCGTTTCCCACATTCGTTCCTGTGAACCTAGACCCCGGTTTCTCATAACCTTCGCTATCACTGCTATCTGAATCCCTCTGACCTTCCACATTCTCATACGGGTCAGGCCATCCATCATCCCAGGCCAGGCTCTCTGTGGGAGAAGAAGGCCCAGGGAACTCATTAACCCCTTCTTCCAATCCCTCCAAATCCTCCTCAGAATCTTCCTCAGCTGCCGCTGGTTCTAATGCAAGTGGGACCCCCGGTGCTGCCCCCTGCCCCCCAGGCACGAAAGAGAACTGGGTTGCTACACTGGCGTACCAGACAGGAGTCGGGCGGCAGCGTTCTGCACCAGCTTGAGCTTCACCAACAGAGGAAGGCCAACGTAGAGTGTGTTACAGTAATCCAGTCGTGAGATGACCGTGGCTTGGATCACCGTGGCCAGGTCGTTATGGGATAGATAGGGGCCAGCCGCCTTGCCTGTCTGAGATGGAAAAAAGCAGACTTGCTGACCATGGAGACCTGGGTCTCCATGGTCAATTGGGAGTCCAGATGAACTCCCAAGCTCTTTACAGAAGGCGATGGGCATAACGCCACACCGTCCAGGGTCGGAAGCTGGGCATCCCCATCACCCGGGCGACCCAACCACAAGATCTCCGTCTTAGCTGGATTCACCCTCAACCTACTGGCTCGCAGCCATCCAGTAACGGCTTCGAGGCAATGTTGGAAGTTATCAGGGACGGATCCAGGCCTGCCCTCCATCCTCCATCCTTAGCCAGAGGTAGTCCCCCATCGAGAACCCTCAATTAGGATTGATAGATAACCTCCACTAGTTAACCAACTTAGTAAGCTCTGTAATTTAGCCATTAGTTGTCAGTAGTATTGTTCCCCATATGATTGTATTTATTGTATCTTGTGTTTTTGTTTTTGATTATATTGATTTATGTGCAATGCTGTAAAACGCTCCGAGCCTTCGTGGAGTGGCAGTTATATAAAATTGAAACATAAATAAATGAAAGAATAAATAAATAAATAAATTGTCATCACCACCATCATCTATCCATTCAGAAATTGGAGTATAGTAGAACTGCTTCACTGGCCTTTTATTTTGTAAAAAAAAAGAAAAGAAAAGAAGAAGAAGTAGTAGGTGCCTCCCTCTTTTCTCTCTCTCTCTCTCTCTCTCTCTCTCTCTCTCTCTTTAGTCAGAGAAAAACACAGCTACTTTACCTCATGAGTGGTGACCTCAATATACATTAGAATCTTTAAGATTAGGGGCAAAAGATGACTCACTATCAACTGAAACAGTACAAACTCTTAACAAAAATTTGTAAAAAGGCTATTTTTCCATATAAGGATTTTTGTAGCTAAAAGTTCTTTTGAAAAACCCTTCATGACACTCTAAAAACACCTTGAGAGGAAAGCCACGCTGTCACCAGGCTCCCAAGGGCTTTCTCCTTGTCACACCCTAAAATCACCAAGTTAAACCAAATTTACTCCCCATTGTTACCTTAGCCTCAAGTTAATCAGTCTGTAACTCACCAACTCCTGACATTATAATAGTCAACTCCTTTTGAATATTCAACTGTAAATGCACAATATATTTTTTTACAAAACTGGATAGAACTAAAGATTCTGAGAGCAGTCAGCATGGTCTCACCAGGGGTGGCCTCGAGCCGGGAGTTTAGCACAGCAGTTAAATCAGCAGCTGTAAGCTATAAGATCCAAACATGGAAAGTTCGAGTCCCAGGCTGACCTGGATAAGTCAGCTGTAAGCTCTGCCCCTGTTGACCTAAGCAGTCGAAAACAGCTAGTTGCAAGTAGAAAAACTAGGTACTACATAAGCAGGGGAAGAATCCTAAAGGACTTTTAAACTTCAATAAATATTGAAGACGAATACCGGAAGTGGATTCGGCTGGCTGGCAGGCTCTTCGTCAAAAAAGGAGAAGGAGGTAGCAGGAGGATGGAACATCAGCGCCCCCCCGTGATGAAATGGAGTGGCATCACCCAGTGACGAATATAGCAACAATACCCGGTTGGAAGCAAAAGAAAGAACAATGGCCGGTCCAGAAGATCTTCCTGTTACACGTGTGTATGTCTTGTATGTCAAAAACGGCAGGGATTGTCTGCTGTATGTGTTCTGTGATCCGCACTGAGTCCCCTTCGGGGTGAGAAGTGCGGAATATAAATAAAGGGTATTTTTATTATTATTATTATTAGCCCCATCAAGGAATGCTAAAGTGATAATTGCAAATGATAATCTCTCTAGCAAAAGTACGAAAATCCACTCTGAACTTTAGTACCACCTTTAGAGCAGCTAATATCAACCCTAGAATATCTTTTAGTTGGATGAGCCCTAAAACTGAGATAGGAAACTGAAAGATAACAAACAAGAACTGTCCAAAAGGTCTACTAAATCCTTTATTTATTTAGTTTTATATACTGCTCCTCCCTGCAGGCTCGGGGCGGTTTACACAGCAATCAATTAAAATACACATAAAACACATAAAATACATATAAAAAACATTTGATCAGATAAAAGGACATGGTCAAAATTAGACGGGAGAACTTAAGTTGAAGGCGAGCTTAAACAGAGTTGTTTCTCATGCCCTCCGGAAGGGAACTCACTCCGTGATAGCATGAGCATCGTCCGGCAGTGTATTCCAGAGTGTCGGAGCCACCACGGAGAAAGCTCGTTGTCTTGTCACAGAGAGGTGACAGGAGCGGACTGATGGGATCGTCAGCTTTTAGTCCCGCCTACTCACAGCACACGTTGAGATAGATATATTTTATTTCAAGAATCAGAGTTATTTATTCATTTGTTTATTATTTCGATTTCTATACCGTTCCTTCCCACAGTCTCGGGTCGGTTTACACAAGTTAAAACAACATATAGTCATAAAACATAAAATCAGCAAAATCGACAGATATAAGATGTTAATTTTTTTTAAAAAAAAAATTAACAATATTACATAGGACCACTGAGGCTGAATGCTGGCTGTGAGAGGGTTGTTTTGCATGCCCTCTGGAACGAGGACGGCTCTCTAATCGATATGCAAACAACTATTTATTATTTTTATTATTATTATTATTTATTTCAGCTTGGTAGACCGCTCACTAAGAAGCTCAGAGCGGTTTACAACAATAAAATACCAATAAAAACACATAACAACATTAAAACAGTGTCAAAACCAATTCCACCCCCCCAGTAAAACTGTAACAGGACAGTAGTGATGTAGCGGCAGTGACGTGGCGGGTGGCAGGTTATGGCGGGCACCGGTTAGAGCCGAATGCCTGCCTAAACAGCCAGGTCTTAACAGCCTTACGAAATGTCATCAAGTCCCGCGGGGCTCGCGTCTCTTCAGACAACGAGTTCCATAGCGTTGGCGCGGCCACTGCGAATGCCTTCTGCCGTGTACTGGCTAGCCTGTAGGTCTTTATGCCAAGCACTTCCAACATGTTGAGCCCCTCTGAGCGCAGTGATCTTCTGGGCACGTGTGGGGTAAGCCGCTCCCTCAGGTACACTGGCCCCAAACCATATAAGGCCTTGAAAGTTAGAACTAACACTACAAAGTTTGAGCAATGCCTCTTTTAGTTGTACTTTGTTCTTGTGTTTAGAATTGTTTTAGTAGTGTTCAATTTTTTACTTGTTATGTTTTTAACTGCAATGTTCTTTTACACTGTGAGCTACTACTTTGCTTTCCAATTTTGAGAGGAGTAAACAGATAAGGAGGAGGTGGAGGAGGATGATAATGAGTTTGCCTCAACGGTTATAGAGCCCTAAAAGACTATTGAGGACAAACAGATCAGGACAAGCTATTTGAGACTGACTAGGAGTGGAGCTCCATACTTGCAACAGTGCGTAGCCCCGCTCTCCATGCCTTGCACATAACATCTGGCAGTATTCAGCAGTTGACATGTAACAGCGTTTTTAAAAAATCTGTCAGCATTTGATAGAAAACATGCAATTGTATTTAGAACATAACTGCATTTGATAAGTAGCAAGCATAACAGCGTTTGACAAGTAACAAGATTTGTGTCTGGCAGTTGGCAGCTTATGAGATTTCGTATCTGAAACCTGTCAAAACCAGAACAATCACACAAAAAGCTTTCTGCCTTTTTAAGCTAAAATTTTCAGAAGCAGATTTTGGATTTATTGCCTAAGCAAATGGACTGTTAAAAGACATCAGCTGTGATCCTGTTGGTTTGCCAACACTTCCATAAGTTCCCGTACGTGCGCAGGAGTCATTTCTTTTGGATCTACAGTAAGCACATTTACTGGGGTCAGGAGGACAAGAGCAGCACAACAATCAAGGAAAATGTATATATATACATTCCTGGATATAAAACAGAGTGAAGGCCTGCCTATGGATCCCTTGGTTCTCCAGTGTGGTCGTAGGGTCAGCTTGGATTCTGTGTTCAACTTTCCGCTGGAGGACCTGGAGGTTCTTAGAGAGAACATTTTGGTCAAATCCATGAGTGATGAAGTCCACCAAAGTCAGGCATGCCAATGTGAAAGGCTGGTGGTTCTCAGTTCCAGTTGCAGAGTAGTGCCATTGTATTAATTCAATTTACTTATTGATTGATTGATTATTTCGATTTATATGCTGCCCTTCCCAAAGAGGGTCAGGGTGGTTCACACTGTTGAGCACTGTTGTCTCAAACAATGTTGGATCAGGACCAAACTTGGCATGAATACTCAATATGCCCAAATATGAACGCAGATGGAGTTCAGGGGAAATAGACCTTGACCTTTGGGAGTTGTAGTTGCTGGGATTTATAGCGCCCCTACAATCAAAAAGCATTCTGAACCCCACCAATGATAGAACTGGGCCAAACTTCCCACACAGAACCCCCAGGAGGCAAGAGGAGGTCTCTACTTGGGGAAAGGGAGGCGGGCCTTCCCAATGCATGGAGAGGGAGAGACCAAGTAGACAACGGGAGGGGGGGGTGTTTGTAATTTTGTACCTTTATTGAGGTAGGTTTCTTAGGTTTTTATACTTCAACACACTAGACTCCCCCCCACAGTGGAGGTTCCAATTTCCCACGGCACACCTGATGATCGCTCACGGCACACTAGTCTGCCCCGGCACACTGGTTGGGAAACACTGCAATAGAGAAATAGTGATTATTTGCAAGTAAAATAAATGTATATTGAAGAATAAATAATAATAATAATAAGCAGAGTTACAAATTCCATCTTCAAGTACCATTTTACATATTTGTGGTGTTCAACTTGTCAAAGCACAGCGTTGCCCATCTAACGGCATCGTTTAGTCCTGTTAAGCGTGTGTGCATTTTTTTGAAGAAGAAAAAACAAATGCAGAAATAGTAATATTTCTAGAATTATAAACTGTTGAATGTGTGTAGATTTTGGAGCGTCACAAATATAAAAATTCACCATGCCTGCCCTTATTATGCTTAAAAGCTAGCTCATCTTTTAATGCTAAAGCTTTCATGGTTTTGATTTAAATGCCACACAATCCTAAGGTGTCGCACTCCTCCTCCTCCTCCTCATTTCTCCAGGCGGTTAAGCTTCAAAGAGGTCGGCCTAAGGGTTCCTATTTTATTAGCTGTTAGATAAAGGAGTCGCACCCCGAAAGCATGTAATTTCTCCTGCTGGTAAGTTAATGCGCCTATCTTGTATTCCAATGGCAATAAATTAGAGCCGGCAGGATACCGTTGCCTTCAGGAAACCAGGCATTTCGGCAAGAGACTGAGACTCTCATTCATGGAAACCTACTGGGTATTTAACCTTGGGCAAATCACATGCTCTTCATCTCAGAGGGAAGCCAGAGATCGCCTTCGATACACATCTTGCAAAAATTACATACGAGAGGCTACTTTAGGGTTGCCATAAGCTGGAAATGACTTGACAACACACAAAAACAATAACTATGGCATCATAGTACATATCGGTTGTCATTCTACCATCTATGGACCTTTCGGTAGATCACTGTTTTTCAACCTTTTTTTGAGCCGCGGCACATTTTTTACATTGACAAAATCCCGGGGCACACCACCAACCAAAATGACACAAAATGACACTCTAACACAGTAATACATACAGTTAATGTGTTTTTGAATGTATTTATACACTCAGTGTGAAACCTGGGCCTGTTTCAATGAACACAACATAGATATCCTGGCAGGAATGGCAGAAAGAGTTTGGTGGGCATTGACCTTGAGTTTTGGAGTTGTAGTTCACCTACATCCAGAGAGCACTGTGGACTCAAACAATGTTGGATCAGGACCAAACTTGGCATGAATACTCAATATGCCCAAATGTGAACACTGCTGGAGTTTGGGGAAAATAGACCTTGATATTTGGGAGTTACAGTTTCTGGGATTTATAGTTAACACACAATCAAAGAGCATCCTGAACTCTTGCAACAATGGAATTGAACCAAACTTGGCATATTGAACTCTCATTACCAACTGAAAGGAGTGGTGGCCAATAAATGTGAATAATAAATAAATGAATGAATAAATAAAATGATGTTGTCATGCAGCAGCCGCAACACTTTGTTGTGCATCAAGGTGATGTGTGGCAGCTGAAGTTTTAGGCTTTCCACAATGCATTCATGCAGCATTCCTTCAGAAGAGCATGTGAATGATGTAATCATAGAAGTGGAAGGTGCACAGATGCCAAGTGCCTTAATATCCCGCACAACGACGCAGGATCTCCAGCAAGAGACCGCCCAAGAGGTAGCTGCCCAGCCTCTTTTTGAAGGAATTCAGAGGAAGAGACCCCGACTGGCCTCTAGGTAATTGGTATCATCATCAAGAAGTTCCTTCTAATGCTCAATCGAAATCTTATCTCTTGTGACTACAGAGAGGAGAGGCATGGCCACCTCCTTTCCGCAGCAGGCCTTTGGGTATTTCAAGCGTGCCAATATGTCACTCCTCAATCTCCTCTTCACCTGGATGAACAAGGGAATTTAAAATGGTGAGCTGCTCACGCCTGCCTGCTGCCTGCTGTGGAAAAAATGGAGCCAGAAGAAAAGGGAGATGAGTGGTCCTCATTCTGGTCCACCTGTTGCTAATCACATTCAGAAGATACATTGCTGATGTTGGTTTTCGTGCACCGCATGGTGCTAATGCCTCAATTTAGGAGAGTACACATGTATTAATGTCACTCCCTCCTCTCAAAAAAAATCTACTCAAAGTCGCCTAAGCATAGCAGGTTTATTTTTTGGGAGAGGAGGGGGTGACTCACACTTCAAACCTTCAAAAACGCAGTCACACATTTGTATATTTTCAGGCTTTAGCTCCATCGATGACATGAAACCGTAATGTGCTTGAGAACATCCATGTCTTGGGGAAAACAATACCATCTCTCCCCCCCCCCCAAATACACACATCTTTCTAAAATCTGCAGAAATACTTTTTATTCAGTGGAAGCATATTTATTTATTTATTATTTCGATTTATATACCCCCCCCCCTTCCCAAAAAGGCTCAGGGTGGTTCACAACAATGAATACACAACACAACGTAGTTAAAAACAGAATAAAAACAGATTAGGACCAGAATGGAAAGCACAGCCTTAGAGATGAAATGCCTGGCGGAAGAGGGTGGTCTTACAGGGTGGTCTCCTGAAGGCCTGTCGCTCCGTGATTGCTCGTGCCTCTGCCGGGAGGGCGTTCCACAGGGTAGGCGCTACTACGGAAAAGGTGCGCTGCCGGGTCAAATGACAATCGGCAAATCTTGATTGATGGAACCTCCAATAGGTTTTGGTCCATGGACCGTAGTGGTCTCTGGGGAACGTGCAGGGAGAGGCGGTCCTTCAGGTACACTGGCCCCAGGCCATGCAAGGCCTTAAAGGTTAGCACCAGCACTTTGAAGGCAATCCGGTACTCGATGGGAAGCCAGTGCAAACGCTGTAGGACTGGAGAAATGTGGCATGTTAGTGTCACTCCAGCCAGCAGTCGAGCCGCAGCGTTTTGCACCATCTTCAGTTCATTAAGTTGTCCATTTGTACATCTTTTGTTTAAATATGCACACAAAAACAATGCGTGTGAATGAATAGTATCAGGGATGGTCTCCCCAAACCTCAGAGTTCCATTAAATCCCCATGTTCTTCAGTTTTTGTTGTTGCTGTTTTTTGAGGGAAGGAATCAATTTTTTTGGGAAAAATTGTTTCAAACGGCTGCAACGTATACTTATTCATACTCCATGACCTCCATCTCCACAAAAACACATTGAAAAATCCTTGTTCAAATCATTCTTATGTTAAGCAAACTAAAATGAAAAGCTGATGCACTGATTTGAGACTGAAAATTAAATAAGCCAAAGTGACATTAAAATTGGTTGTTATAGCTTGATGGAGTCGAGCCCCCCAGAGGACCCCCTGCTTCCAAGTTGGATTGGCCTGCAACAGGGTTCCACAGCGCCCCATTGGGCCAGCGTGGCTGGGTAGCATGACCTCAGCGGCAGCCTCAGCCTATCCTTTCCTCTTTCCTAAGGTTATAGCAAATCCTCCGATAAAAGGAAACCTCTATTTGCAACTTTTTCTCCTTTCCATAATGATACCTTGTGCCCCGGGAATAACCTTTTTCAAGTATTATCTTTCAAAAATGCCAGCTGACTGATCATGTGGCAGGGAGTTCCAATGTCCCATCTTTGGATTCTGGGTCCCCGAGAAGTCTGCGAGCTCGCTATGTAGACTCCCTAGGGGCTCCATGATGCCAGGGATTTGCAGTTTCCAAGTACCAAGGACTCTCCTGAGGCAACAGAACATTGAACTTTTTCCTGCAACTATATGGACTTATGAATTTTCCCTTCCTGGGCTTTATCTAAAGACTTCTGCCTACCTGAATTGAATCCACTGAAGCCCCCTTTCCCCCGCCCCTACTCAAAAGGGACGTTTTGTCGCTCCCAAATCCTGGACTTTCACCCCAATATTCTCTTGGACTCTCTTTATGAAATAACTGGATAAAATGGACACATGACATGAAAAATAAAACTAGGAATGAGATCCCCTTTCCCCAAGCTTCATTGTACTTTCCCTGCATGCCCCCTCCTCGTGAAATGTATTTTAAAAGATAGCCAAACTGACCAAAACTGCACGGCTCAAACCTGAAATCCCAAAAGACCATTTGCATGAACAATAGGTGGTGATCGGCTCCCTTCCCTGTTCTATCCCAGGGCCACAAAGCTGATTAATCACAAAGATCCACAATCTCTGAATTCCGAGTCGGAAGGTTGTGGATCACCTGGCAGACTTTGATTATTTGGTTCAAAGAGGTATCTTGCCTGACTGGTCAGTAGTAAGAAGAAAAAGAGCCAAACAAAACGTTCATTCAAAATGATAGTATATATTGTGCATTTCAAAAATCCACATTAGTGTCCATGCATCCAAATCAAAGCGGTCTAGGCCTGCATAAATAAAGTCTTGAAGGAGCACTCCCGAAGCGATCAAAACAAATCCCAAAAAGATAATTGCCAGTGGTAATCCGATTTAAATCACTATTGTCGCTTCGTTCCGGTCGACGGCTTTTAAATCCCATGCGCAAGCTCCGTTTCGCTGTCGCTTCTTCGGGACCGGGAGTTTCCAAACATCATAGGACATCCAGTTTGTGGTTCACTGTTCAATTTAAACATAAATCATAAATATTCACAATTCTAGTGGTATTGTAATACATGATCATTATATGTTTCTTTAACATAAATTAGCTCGAAAGCAGTCAAGGCAACAGGCATGTTTATATATACATCAATGTAATAGACACATCAAAATTAATAAGCAATAATCATTCAACATAAACCCTAGAAGTGTGTACTGACCTTATTATTCAATCAAAAGTATATTAACGCGGCATAGGCCTGCGGGTCGGTACATCAGACAAAGGTTCGAAGTAACGTTACAGATATTTAAAGGTGCATGCAATCATTACAGAAACCTGATCACAATAAAACATCACTTAATGCGCATGTGCAAAAGACTTTGATTATGTATCAGGAAGGGCCATCTCTTGAGAGTTGAGACTCAGGATTTAGCCACAATACAAATTATTGACTCTCTTACACATTGTAATGACTCACACCACAGAATGTCATACCTGCAGTCTGGACACTGCTGGAACTATCAGGAAAAACATTTACTCCAAAATCAGCGCAACAGGTGACAAGATTGAGGACTCCAGGAGGTCTTCTCTTGTCAATCAAATCTTCATTTACATGTTATAATCTCATTTGTAAAGTTCCGATCTCATATTGCCCCCGAGATCACTACGGTCTGAGGAGGCCAACCTTCTGGAGGTACCTTCAGCGAAATCCGCGAGATTAACATCTACTCGCCGAAGGGTTCTCTGTCATAGCTCCTACGCTGTGGAACGCCCTCCCGGCCGGAACTCGGGCCATAAAGGACCTGCTCCCGTTTAGACGAGCCTGTAAAACTTATTTGTTTAAGCAGGCCTTCGGTGAGTAGGTCCTGCCCATGCCCCGCCATTGGCCCGCCCGCTCTGAACAATATGCTGCTTATCCTGAATTCTGTTATTTTGGTATGGTATTACTGTTGTTTTTAACTGTTTTAATTGGTTTAATTGGTTTTATTGCTCTGTGTTTTTACTGTGCCTTTGGCTCTTGTGAGCCGCCGCGAGCCCCAGGGAGTTTCTTCGGGCATAGAAGCCCGAAGAAATAAATAAATAAATAAATAGTCTCTTCACCTCCTCCCGCCTCTCGCCCTCATTGGTCCAAACAGCCAGGCGAGGCAATTCTCCCATTGGCCAGAATGCAGGCAGCGCTAGCACATCATTGGCTAGAGGAAGCCGGCCGGCGTCCCGCCCCTCAGCTGTTGCAAAGATTCCAACCAATCAGGATGAAGTGCGGGAACAGGGGCGGGCGGGAGATTTGAAACTGACTGTTCTGAAAATGTATAAAAATACTGGAAAAATTGAAATAAAACATGTCAGTATGGCGAATGATTGCTGCTGTCATCCTTTCTCAGCTGGGATAGAACTCTCTCGGTGCGCACACTTCCAGATCTTGGTGAGAACCTACTATTGGGACTTAGGGGCTATTTTGGCATTTCTTACCACCCACCAAGATTTTCCATCAAGGACCCTTGCTTTAGAGCAGGGATGCCCAGGACGGTGATCGCGATCACCCGGGTGATCTTTGGGCCTCATCCGGGTGATCTTTAGGCCCCTGACCAGGTCAATCGCTGTTGGTCCTCTTCACGCGCCCTGCACGCTTCAAGCGCGCCTGAGACTCAAGAGGGAAAATGGGCACTTCTGCGCATGCGCGGGCAAACTGAGCACCGCTTCATCCAACGCCGCCTTCCTCCTTTGCTCTGTGACGTCTGTGAGTGGCCGGGGAAGGACGGAGGGAGGAGGAATGCAGAAGGGCAAAAGAGGGGGCGGCGTGGGTGACGCGATGGCATCCACGCCGCTCCCTCTTGGCTATTCCGCTTTCCCTCCATCCCTCCCTCCTTCTCCAGCCTCTCAGAGTCATCACAGAGCAAAGGAGGAGGGCGTCGTCGGATGATGTGGTGCTCAGCTGGCCCGCGCATGTGCAAAAGAGCCCATTCTCCCTCTTGGAGTCTCAGGCGCGCTTGGAGCGTGCAGGCGGCGAGTCAAGAGGAGCAACGACAGAGAAGGAAAAAAGGACGCTTTGGGAGCCATTTCCTGTCCAAATTGAAGCACAAAGGTCAGTCTTCTTACTTTCTGCCTAATAACATCTGTGTATATATTATGCCAGGGAGGGAGAAATGGGTGCCTGTGTGTATTTTAGCACGTCCCATTCTTTATATTTCTGAGAAACAAATGGCTTTGCAGCTACCAGGTCTCTCTGTTTACTTTCTGCCTCATTATATCTCTGGGGAAATGGCAGGGAGGGAGAAATGGGTGCTTGGGTGTATTTTAGCATGTCCATTGTTTATATTCTGAGAAAGAAAGAAGCCCCGTGCGGATGGAAGGTGGCAGCAGGAGCGCGCGCGCGTGCATGCGCACCAGGTGATCTTTTAAACTTGGTTCTTCATATGGTAGCTCCCATGCTGAAAAAGTGTGAGCACCCCTGCTTTAGAGGAACCTAGGGTCTCAACCTCTAAGGCAAGACTACCCTAAATTCATATCTTCTATCATTGATGTGGGGCATGGGTGAAAATTATGCCATACTTCCTCTTCAAAGGCCCATGTGAATGCACATCTTGCATGGAAGTGGCAGGGAACAACGTCATGATGAGAAATGCAGGAATTCTGCGCAGATCGGGAGTGAGCCATTGTAGTTCTCCCAGTGCTTCTCACACTTTCCGACCTTGTCTGTGTCTGATGGGAGTGGTAGTCGAATAACGTTTGGAGTGCCACAAGACGCCTGCTCTGACGCAAAGACACTCGGCAGATTGGTTCAGTCCTCACCACAACATCAGGGAAGCTCACAAACATCAGACGAAGGTACATTTCGGAGTGCTGATTACGGGCCGGAATATCTTGAGAAACAAGGAGAGACAAACAGGATGGAGGAAGAACACGTTGCTAATTATGTCATTCCACTTCTTTGTGCCGTCAACATGATGTCCCGAAGCCAGTGAGACGTAGCTCTCTCTCGCAGCCAAGCAAAAAACAGAATCCAGGTGTCCTTTCCACGATCTCCTCTCTGCTCAGCATTGAAAGCGAGCTCTTGCAATGCGCTATTAAACCAGAAACTATGCCATATCATAAAACGAATGGCTTCCTCTTTGTTTACATGTGTGGAACATCTGCCATTAATCACATCGCAGGGGCCTGATCTCAAGTTTTAAGGGGGAAATAACAAATAAATAAATAAATTTGCAAATTCGTATCTTGGTGGGAAATTGATTTATTGCCAAGGAGAACATCCCAAACCCTTTTGCGTTGCTTGTTCATCTGTGAAAAGCAAATATTGCACATTCTAATTTTATGTTGTTATCTGTCATTAGTAGAATTTTCAATTAAGCTGAAACGTCGTAAAATAAAGGACTCTTTAACAGATTTCATTGGTAAAATTATGTGGAACATGGGTTTAATGTTGTTGTGACAGCCAAATAATGAAATGAATCTTTACTCAGGCTTCGACGGGCATCATGGAAGTTTTTTTCTTTGTTGGCTACTCTCTCGGCAAGTTTTCTAAACCTAATAATGGGCACTAAGATGTGAACCAAAAACTACGCCAATATTGCCTTCGGGGTTTGCTCTAGAACAGTGTTTCTCAACCTTCCTAATGCCACGGCCCTTTCATACAGTTCCTCATGTTGTGGTGACCCCCAACCATAAAATTATTTTTGTTGCTACTCCATAACTGAAGTCACCGAGGACGAGAGGGCAGCCAGGGAAGAAGGCGCATCTGCGCAGGCACAGCTAGGACCCAGGAGGAAGGATCGCCAGCGCAGGCATAGATGTCAAAGTCAGAACAGGAAGCGGCGATTGCGGTTTCCGGCGCTGAGCCCCCGGATGCTCCCCCTCCCTCCTTAAAGGAGGGAGATCCAAAGAAGGCGGAAGGACCTTCTGAGAGGGCGGAGCCAAGACACGAGGACTCAGCCCGGCCTGCTGCCATGCTGGGGGTGAGCGAGACAGCCACCGATGGACACCAGGCTGACCGACCGGGATCCCCCAGGTCAGCTAAGAGACGGAAGAGGTTCCGCACCAGGACTATCTGGAACGTCAAGTCCAGGAGCTGGGAGCACCCTCTGGTGAGCCCCTAGCCTTGGAAACAGGACAACTTGACAGTCAAGAGGCTGATCCCTAAGTCATTGGGACCAAAAGGCAAAGATGGCCCACCCTCCCCTGGACTAGTGACTTGTCATGTTCTTCTGGAAGCTCCACAGCGCCCCTCCTTCGATGGTGTAACAGACGTCACTGCTAGACGACCCCTTTGGCAGCACATTGGTCTGTGTGGGACCCGAGTTGTACCCCAGACCTACGTGTCACCACTGATTCCTTGAATGTTGTGTTTTCCCTCTTTTCCTTCCCGCTTTCTGTCTATGTAATTCACTTTTCTACTCTATCTTGCTGTTCTCTGTTATGTGCCAAACTATGTAAACCGCTCCGAGCCCTCGGGGAGTGGCGGTATAGAAGTTTGAAGCATAAATAAATAAAATAAATTGAAGCATAAAGTGTAATTTTGCTACTGTTATGAATCGTAATGTCAATATCTGCACCAATTTTGGCATAAATACCTGATACTCCCTAAACATTTTATTTGTACATGTGGCCCGCCCTCTCGTCTTCTTTTTTTTCCTTCTGTTTTAGATGCATTTGTTATAGTGTTTTGTTAGATGCATTCATTTTACTGTGTTTACTGTTTTTATTGTGTTTATTGTTTTTTGATGTCTGACTTTTTGCGAATTGTGGTTTGGGCACGGCCCTATGTAAGCCGCTCCGAGTCCCCTTTGGGGAGAGAAGCGACTTATAAATAAAGTTTATTATTTATTATTATTATTAATTTTAATAGGGGCGGATTGATTTTGCCATTTATGAATTGTAGTTACTGTCATTTATAGTTCACCTATAATCAAAGAGCATTCTGAACTCCACCATCGATAGAATTGAACCAAACTTGGCACACAGAACTCCCATGACCAACAGAAAATACTGGAAGGGTTTGGTGGGCATTGACCTTGAGTTTTGGAGCCGTAGTTCACCTACATACAGAGAGCACTGTGGACTCAAGCAATGTTGGATCTGGACCAAACTTGGCACGGATACCCAATATGCCCAAAATGTGAACACTGGTGGTGTTTGGAAACAATAGACCTTGACATTTGGGAGCTGTAGTTGCTGGGATTACAATCTACAATCAGAGCATTCTGAACCCCACCAATGATAGAATTTGGCCAAACATCTCACACAGAACTCCTATGACCAATAGAAAATACTATGCTTTCTGATGGTCTTTGGTGACCCCTCTGACACCCGAAAAACAGTGTGGAGTAACACAATGGTGACCAGACTGAGGGGAACTAAGTGCAATGGCAATGGAAACACTACACAGTATTATTCAAAATATATCTATTGATTTCACATGGGAGAACATGCATCAATATAAACAAACATAACCATAGGATGTATACATATTTAAATTACAAATAGAAAGTGCGTTCCTGTGGTTAAGAGGATTGGGGGGGGGGGGCAGAGTACTTGCCCAGCAATAGGATAATAAGAGGAAGGATCCTAGCCCGTGCAGGCTCCTAGGGGAAATCCAGAAGATAGAAAGGAGCCGGTATGCGTGTGGCGTTTGCCTGCATACAGCTCTGGAGGCGGGCCCGATGTGCGCCCTGAGGCTCGTGGTTCCGGGTGCCAAAGTAAAGCGCCGGCCTCAAGCAGTGATCCGGATAGCCAATTGGGTGAAAAAAGCACACGGGAGGGGGTTCCCGGGATCCGTGGTGGGAAGGCGATGAAGCGATGGGGAAATCCCCAAAGCGCGCACTCCGGAGGGGAGACCCGGCGTCCTCTCGCGAGGCTGGGGAAGTCTCGCGGCTCCGTCTGCAGATCAGCCAACTGAACAACACAAAATATTATAAAAGATTCCTGCATCATTAGGAATCCAAATTAGTGGCTGAAGCTGATCCACAAGGTAGAGGAGTATTACGTATTCATTATTCGTAAGGTTTCTCCGTTAAAGTTGTATACTCAAAGCTAAGTGTACAGTATAGAGAGCACATCTTAGAGCCAGTGGTTTGAAAAAAAATCCCACAAAAGAATAAAAACTATAATTGATATACCCTGAAATCTATCTGAAAGAATTCGATGCTTTAGAAAGATGATTAGATCCAAGTCCGTCCCTATCTCCAGCGTTCCTCCCAGAAATTACGGGGGCAGCTCGATGTCTTCGGTGGACCTCAATGTTGTCTCTATTCGCTGGAGAGGAACCCATCGTCCAAGGAACCCCTGCGCCCTGGGCGGTCCGTTGGCGGACTGGAAGTTGGGAGTTTCTTTGCTTTCCTCTCTTCCTGTGTCTGTGTGCTCATCTCTTCTGGCCGAAATCAGGAAAGGAAAGACCACCTCCTCTCGGCGTTGTCAAGGTCATCAGCCATTTTGACCATTCCCTCATGCTCCCGATTCGTCTCTACCTGGTGGTCACGGCATCGGATGGGGGATCCCCTGAGGCCAGGCCAGAATTCCCGTGGTATCCAGGCGTGTCCGGGCACGTGGACATCCCGCCGGCACAGGGCAGCTGAATTGGTCAGCACTGCATACAATCGGACATGGGCAGCAGGTCTCCATCTCGGCACCCCAACCAGGGTCAGGTGTCATGGGAGAACAATCTGGTTGTGGGCATACATATTTGGTGATGACCCTTAAACCTTGAACAAAGTGATATATTGGATGGCCATGGCTTTGCTTGGCAAATCAAACCATCTACTAGGCCAGTGTTTCCCAACCAGTGTGCCATGAGCGATCATCAGGTGTGCCGTGGGAAATTGGAACCTCCAGGAGGAAAGGGAGGAGAGTCTAGTGTGTTGAAGTATAAAAACCCTATGAAACCTACCTCGATAAAGGCACTCCATGTGTGTTCATAGTTGGGCATATTGAGTATTCATGCCAAGTGTGGTCCAGATCCATCATTATTTGAGTCCACAGTGCTCCATGGATGAACTACAATTTCCAAACTCAAGGTCAATTCCCAAGCAAACCCTTTCAGTACTTTCTGTTGGTAATGAGAGTTCAATATGCCAAGTCTGGTTCAATTCCATTGTTGCAAGAGTTCAGGATGCTCTTTGATTGTGTGTTAACTATAAATCCCACAAACTGTAACTCCCAAATGCCAAGGTCTATTTTCCCCAAACTCCATCTCTGTTCACATTTGGGCATATTGAGTATTCATGCCAAGTTTTGTCCTGATCCAACATTGTTTCAGTCCACAGTGTTCTCTGGATATAGGTGAACTACAACTCCAAAACTCAAGGTCACTATCCACCAAACTCTTATAGTATTTTCTCTTGGTTATGGGAGTTCTGTGTGGGAAGTTTGTGTCTTTCTGCCATTCCTGCCAGGATATGTTGTGTTCATCGAAACAGGCCCAGGTTTCACACTGAGTGTATAAATATATTTAAAGACATGTTAACTATATGTATGACTGTGTTAGAGTGTCACTTTGTATCATTTTGGTTGGTGGTGTGCCCCAGGATTTTGTAAATGTAAAAAATGTGCCGCGGCTCAAAAAAGGTTGGGAAACACTGTGCTAGGCAATGGATCTTGTGAATTGAACCATTACCTTATTGCAGTGGTGGTGAACCTATGCCCACATGCTTGCTGTTCTGCCCCCCACTCACTTGCCCACTCCCTCACTTGCTCCCCCACTTCTTGCTTGCCTGCCCCACCACCACTTGTTCACCCACTTACCCACCCCACCCCACTTGCTCATTCAACCACCCACCCCCTGAGCCTAAAGCCAACCTCTTCTCCAACCTGTCCCCATCCCTCTCCACCAGGCAAGGAATGACTACGTGGAAACCTGAAATGGCTCAACATGGGCCTGGAAACAGTCCTCACAAAGTGGCACTGTGAAGGTATTCCACTCCCAAGTCCACAAGGTTTTTGTGGCTGGCTCCAGGGCAGGGAAGACTGGGTCCCTCTTATAGCTTCCCTGAATCATGGCCCTTGCTGTCAACAAAGGAGTCTGCTCTTTGAGATAAATCTCCTGATGCTTCTGAAAAATGACAGAGGCCTTTCCCTGGTGGCATTTTTGCTATTCTGAGCTGTGACCTTGTTTATAAAATATTGTGGTGTAAATGAGAAGTCAGCAAACAGATCAGCCCCAGTAATCCAATGGATCTAGTCTACTGATCCAGTGGATCTGGTCTATTTAGAACTAGGAATTGAACTGAGACCAAATTTGGACCTTTCCCCTCACCCAACTCAACCAGAATTTGATCTGATATCCAGATCACTTGGAATTGTGTTTGTATTCAGTGGGCAATTATTTTTAATAGTCATTACACTGAAACGGTTTGTGAGTAATGCCAGCCCTCAGAATTCAAGGGTGAACTTGCACCTCGATGCCATTACACCAGAAGTGAAAATTTGAGTGCGCAGCAAGCAAAAGTCATGCACTGCGATGACCCCCATTTCCTCAATTAGGCAATAAAGAAGCACTTAAGTCCAATAATCTCAGCCAGATGAATGTTGTCTCAGAAGGCTAATGAGGCTCGTGTTATTTAAATTGACAGCATCCTGCTTTTAATTAAATGAAATGAACATATGGGAATGAGATGTTGTTACATCGCTGTCAGTGTTTGTTTGCTTGTTTGGGAGATTTCTTCAACGGCTTGTAAAACTAATGCTGGCATGGGAGCCGGGTCTTTGCTTTCCGTATTTGGTTTGGTCAGAAAGTCTCCCCTGAGGTGGTTTTGTGAGGCCGTTGCTAAAGCTTCATCAACCTACGCAGGAAATGAAGACAACGCATTTCCTAGGGAACACAAGAGGGAGCGGCCACAAAAGGGCCACATTAACTATTCTGCTTAGAGTGCGCAAATATGAACACAGGTTATAACCAATCTGGGATTTTAATTATAATATCCAATGTAGTGGCTAAGAGGAAATAATTCTGTACAAGACTATCCTCTCAAGCAAGTCCCTGGTTGACATCTTACATTGTGCTTGCTATGTAGGAATCTAAGCGCACATAGTTACACAATATATCTCTTGAATATCAACTTATTGTATCTAATTGTGAATCTGTTTATTGTCCATTGTAGAATGAACAATGCATAGTGTTGTTATTGAGCCTCCAGTTGCTCTTGATAGTAGTGATTCAGAAGACTCTGATGGCTCAGCATCTGGGGAGAGTATGGAACTGGGTGGGGCTGTTTGTAACAGGAGTACTGGTGTTTGCAGAAAGAGGCTTACTCATGAGTCAAGTGAGTCAAGTGAAGAGGATCACTTGCAACTCAAGAGAGTCAAGCAAATAATTACAGCACCTACAGACTCTGAGGCATTTGAGGGATTCTCCGGGCATGATGGGAGTCAGAATACAGAGGACACTTCTACTGAAATGGATTGGACTCAAGTAAGAGAAATTCAGAGGGCTTGTGAGGAGCCCACAAGTTCAGACACCTGAGTAGGATTCACTGATGATCAGGATTGGCCCTCAGAGTCCCCAGACAATGGGTGGGATGTTCTAAGTCTTAACCACAGGTGGAAATCTTGGAGGGTCAGTCAAAGGGCAGCAGCTGCTGGGAGAGTAACACCTGAGGATGATGATGATAGGGCGTCGACCTCATCAAGTGGATCTGACTTGTAGTGAGCTTAAAAGGTGGGCATTTTGGGACTGACCTCTGTGGCTAGCAAGGAGTTGCCTTCGGATCCTAGGACTCTTGCATCTTGTATCCTGCCATCTTGCATCTTGCAGCCTTGTTTCCAGACTGATTCTGTTGCTTCCTGTTGTGGGGTTTGAACTTCACTGGATTGCTCCCCAGTTGGACTGTGGGTTGTGTCTTTGCTTCTACGTCTATCTCCTCTCCTTGACCTTGGCCTGGCTCCTGGATTACGTCTCTCCTACGCCCCTTTGGATACCTCCTTGGACAACCCGTTGATGACTTCAATGCTGATGACCTTGGATGGATTCTGACGACGACATCTTCTCTGCTGCCCACAGCGTGCCTTTCTCTGTTTGTTTTGCTTTGATTTTGCTAAAGAGTTTTGGCGTTTTGAATGCAGGCTTTTTCTCCCTGTTTGTTTTCATGCCGGTTAAGGCTTCCTTTTGTGAGCATTTTCACTGACCATTAAGTGCTTTTGCTTTGCAAATACTTATCTCCAGAGACTCTGTGAATATTAAAACAAACTATTTTCAGTTCAATTGGGTTTGTGTCTCTGAACTGGCGTCTGCTGCCACACATAGGGGCTGTTGTTGCTGACCCAATGAATTGGCACACTGAGGATATCAAGGAATGGAGATTAGTTTGGAATGTGTTAGGACAGAATTGATCCTATAAAACTACACACAGGTTGAATGTCCCTTATCCAAAACATTAGAAAACGGAAGTGCCTTGGATTTTGGATTTTTTTAGGATTTTGTAACACTTATATTTGTGCATATATATATATATATATATATATATATATATATATATCCATAATGAGATATCTTGTCCAAACATAAAATTCACTGATGCTTTATATACACCTTATACACATAGCCCAAATGTTATTTTGTGTGCAAAACAAATGACCACAATAGGCGTCCAGCCTGTTTTCAAGATGACCATAATCCCCAGGTGTCCTTATTTGGCAGAGTCAAGCCCATTAATTTGCTGTTGGCTTTTACATCTGCTTTTAAAATGTCCCTCTTCGTCTATTTTCCTCCCATGTTTCCCCTTAGTTGCTCTTAGTTTATTTCGGCTGTTGCAAACTGAGTTCTAGTTTGCACTTATTTCAGCAGGGACGAAAGGAGAGGAGGGGAAGAATCTTCCCAGTAGGCCCAGAGAGAGGCAGACTGTGAGGGACATGAAGCAGGGTATAAATAAATATAATGAGGATGATGATGTTGATAATAATAATAAATTATTTATGAATTTTACTGTTTTATTGTTCTGTTCTTTCATCCATTTGTGTTTTTATCTTTCCTTATTGTAAACCGCCCCGAGCCTTTGGGAGTGGCAGTGTACACGTCTAATAAATCTTCTATGTATATAATAAAAGTCAGTGTTTGCGAGCGGTGGGTGGTGCGGAGGGAGGAATATGTGCCAGCGTTGCGATTGGCTGCCACTGTGGGATTATTTGCACACGGATTGGCTAGAACACCGGCACCAGATTATTTGCATAAAGGACTCCGATTGGCCAGCCTCAGAACTCCAACACTCTAAGGCAGCAGACAGAGGAGATTGGTTGCCACTGAGGGACAATTTGCATAACGGACTCTGCTGGCCTCAGCCTGATCTCAAAGGTGCCAGAGAGTGCACTAAAAAAAGGCTTCTAGCTGATTTCCCAAACTAGGCCACAACCTGATTTGGCAGTAAGGCTTCCTCAACTTGATTTCCCAGACTGACAACCTGAGGTCCACAACAATGACAGAACAAGACCAAACTTGGCTACTTGATATCCCAGACTAGGCCACAAGATGCACTCTTCCATCTTGGTGCAGGTTGAGAACAAGACCAAACTAGGATGCACCATGGAGTGACGGAATGGATGACGGGAATTGCAGTACTTTAACTCACTTGCTTAGAGCACAGCGGCCCACACCAATGATGGATCAGGACCACCCTTGCCACACAGAGGCCCAATGCAGGACCAAGCTTGGCACACAATGCCCCTATGACCCACTCTACATTCTACTGCCGTATGGAGAAGAGTGGGGCTTGAGGTACCTCCATGGATTATGGGATTTGTAGTACTTTCAAAGCCTTCATTTCCCACAGACCACTGCAGCCCTGAACAAAGACCTTAAAAAACTACACTTGGCACCCTGTGCCCCCGTGACCCAGTCTCCATCCTTCTACAGTTTAGAGGACGACAGACCATGGATGATGGGACTTCAACTACCTCTACTCATTGCCCAAGACCGCTGCAGCCCCAACAAAGACCGATAAAGACCATACTTGGCACAAAGAGCCCCCATGACCCACTCTATCTTCTAATGCAGTTTGGAGGAGGGTGGACCATGGATGATGTGACTTGAAATACCAAAGGCCAACCTTGGCACAAAATGCTTTTCTCAAATAACCCGGGCACCGCCGGGTCCCCAAGCTGGTCAATAAATAAAATAAATACCCTGTCACCATCTCGCCGAAGGGACTCAGGGCGGCTCACAAAAGCACTCCAAGTGCTGCACATAAAATAAAAAAATACATAAGCTTATAAACAACGACAACATAAATTTAGGACAGGGAACACACACAAAATGTCACATAATAAAGTTATGAAATTTTAAAATGGATAAGATGCAGCAATGCCTGCAAATAAAACTGGCTGTCTTCAATTAACAATCCAAAGTGTCGGAGTGAAGCAATAATAGTAATTATTTTTATTATTATTAATCAAGTGTTATTCCTTAATAATAACTTTGACCATCTCAATCACACATGCTTGACCATGCGTCTTTTTTTAAAGTGAAGTATTATGGGATATCGATGCTTTACGCTGTATCCTCACCTTCAGAATACAAATGTAGTTGGCCAAGCCAGCCAGTGAGGTGTGCCGTTCCCTCTGCCTTTGGAGTAGAAAGAGCTCCCTTTTCCCGCATTCCTGCCATGAAGATTTAATCATGTCTCCCCCTATATATATTTTACCCGTGTACCTTGCCTAAGGAAAACTTATGAAAAATTCATGGGGTTGGCATAAGTCAACAGGCGACATGAAGGCACATGCACACTCTCTAAAAATTGTGTGTATGTGTGTGTATATATATAATATATATAAAAGCTTGTGCATGCAGCCCAACTTTGCTCCTGGGCCTGTGATGCACTCTGGCTGTCATTATCTCTAGGCCTTGTTCTCCAGCTGGGGCAATGAAAACGGCAAAGGAAGCATTTGTCTTGGCCATAAAAGGATAATAAACATCCCGTAGCACTCAGAGTGCCAACGCAACCTGGAATACACAAAAGGGAGAAGGCGAGGATGTTCCCATTTTGACCATTCCAAGTTAGAAGTAGTACTTACCATATCAACCTTTGACCCAGGCTGTGCTAACATGGGCCAAATAAAATGCTTTCATGTCCAACTTCCTGCAATCTGTCCAGGTGATGTAAGGTTAGTTCTGCAGCAAAAGTGCTCCTTCTAGCCATTCATCCATAGGTTACTTGCAAACATCCCAGAAATTCCCGAGTGAGTCCTGGTGCTTTTGACATGTGGACAGCTGCCTTCGAGATGTTCCCGTGTCCAAAGATCTGGCATGGTTTCACCAGCCAGAAGCAGCTCTCTGTAGAACCTTACTAGTCATGTCATTTCTGTTAGACACATAGCTACGCATCCTGTTCTGACCAGGCCCGGATTCAGAGTTTGTGGCGCACTAGGCCACACTCTGGAAGGCCGCCCCTGGGGGAGAGGCTGCTTGCAGGGGGCGGGGCTGTTTGCGGGGGGCGGAGCCACTTGCGTGCAGGCATGCGCAGCAGGGCGGGAGCGTCTGGGTGCCCTCCATCATATTTCTGGGTGCTGCATCGGCCGCCCGGGAGCTTATCTTCCTTTCTCTTCCTTCGAAGAAAGAAGGAAAACCCCTGGGCAGCCGCTGCAGCACCCAGGAACATGGCAGAGGGCGCCGCACCACTTGCGCCCTGCCGCCCTTTTCGACGAGGCTGGGTGATGTCAGGCGCCGCGGCAGCGGCAAGGAGGAAGAGGTGGAGGCAGAGGCCGCGGCTTCCCTTCACCTCTTCCTCCTCGCCGCCACAGCCGCGCCTGACGTCACCCAGCCCCGCCGAAAAAGGGCGGGCGCCACGCAGGACGGAATGTGCGGCAGGGCGCGAGTGGCGCGGCACCCTCCACCATGTTCCTGGGTGCTGCAGCGGCCCCCCCAGGGGTTTCCCTTCCTTCTCTGAAGGAAGAGAAAGGAAGGTAAGCTCCCGGGCGCCCGATGCAGCACCCAGAAACATGGCGGAGGTCGCCCAGCCCCTGCCGCGCATGCCCGCGAGTGGCCCCGCTCGAGCGATGAACAGGCAGGGGAAGTCCCGCCCCTAGGGCGTCTGACGTGGCTTCCCTCCGCCTCCTCCTTGCTCACGTCGGCCCCGCCCCTCCTCGCGTTGCCCCCCCCCCCAGATAAAACTTTTTTTAAAAAATTATTTTTTTTAAATTTTGGGGGGTCTGGGCCGGCCGCCCCCCCATGGGTGCCACCCTAGGCCATGGCCTGGGGTGGCCTTATGGGTAATCCGGGCCTGGTTGTGACCTCATCAGAAGCAACATCACCTGCAATGCTCTGCCAGGAAGCTATTTCTGGCCATCAAAATCACAGTGATCCCCAGTAAGACAAGGCACTGGTGCAAAGAATCTGATTGGCCAGCTGCTTGTCCAAATAGAAATTGGCTTTGGGGCACCCCTGTGGTGTATCTGGAACAGCCTAAAAAACTAGAGCAGGGGTAGTCACAGCAGTCCAACTACAAAGGTTAGCAATAAATAGTGAGTCTATAATTCATATATAGAACCAACCAATTATATTTCAAATAGGAAAGACCGAAAACGCATACAATACCACATATATATTGTCGCAGCAGACGCCAGTTCAGAGAGCCAAACCCAATTGAAGAGTAAATAGTTTGTTTCAATATTCACAGAGTCTCTGGAGATAAGTATTTGCAAAAAAAAAGCACTTAATGGTCGGTGAAAACGCTCACAAAAGGAAGCCTTGACCGGCATGAAAACAAACAGGGAGAAAAAGCCTGCATTCAAAACACCAAAAACTCTTTAGCAAAATCAAAGCCAAACAAACAGAGAAAGGCACGCTGAGGGCAGCAGAGGAGATGTCGTCGTCAGAATCAATCCAAGGTCATCAGCATTGGAGTCATCAAAGGGTTGTCCAAGAAGGTATCCAAAGTGGCGTAGGAGAGACGTAATCCAGGAGCCAGGCCAAGGTCAAGGAGAGGAGGTAGACGTAGAATCAAAGACACAACCCACAGTCCAACTGGGGGGCAATCCAGTGGAGTCCAAACCCCACCACAGGAAGCAGCAGAATCAGACTGGAAACAAGGTGCAAGATGACAGGATGCAAGATGCAAGAGTCCCAGGACCCAAAGGCAACTCCTTGCTAGCCACAGAGGTTAGTCCCAAAATGCCCACCTTTGAAGCTCACTACAAGTCAGGTCCACTGGGTGGGGTCGACGCCCTATCATCATCCTCGAATTTCCGACCAGTGTGTCTGCTACCATTGATTATGCTGTCTAGAGCTGATAGGACATGGATTCTTACGAAATGTAGAGGGTCACACAATGTCCACTTCTTCTGTTTTGTCCTGCTTCTTCTGTTCAAGTGCTTGATTATATTGTTCAGACAGGGACACACATCCTCCTCTTGGCCGAGCCTGCTGTGGTACTTCGTGGACAAGAAGAAAAAAAATCTATGGACAGAAACGTTCCAAATTTATCTGCAGGTCTAAGTTGCGTGTCAGTGCACCAGATGTGAGACTTAAATATAGGACATTGTCAAGTTAAAACTGTAAATTAAAGACCAATGGAACATAATTTCCCCTCCCTCCTCTTACTATCCATCTGTTTAAGGCAAATTGTCTTTGGGTCTCCTAATGGACAGTTGAGACACACTGCCAATGCTTTATTTGTTTTGGGCTTGGGGAAAAAAATACCACCAGCTATATAATTTAACTTGCAGTCAAAGCATGATAAATAGGTGGCTATAGCTTAATAATAGAGCTGGCGCGATAAATAAGTGCCTATAGCTTAATAACAGAGCAAGTGAAGTGTGAGCCAGAAAATTGTCAGTTCAAATTTCTTCCCACCCATAAACTCACTAGGTGGCCATCGGCAAGCCCCTGTTTCTGTTTCCCACCCCGTCAATCCTTTGTTTACTTTTGACACAAATCACAAATCCAAAAAAAATGTGTAAGAATCACATATTTTGGGAAACTTGCATACAAAACAAGACACATATGAGTCGATGGCATTAAAGATATGTATGTGTTGGGGGAATCAATAAGAGAAGGGTAGGTTTCGTAGAACATTAGAAGGAACTTTGTGACAGTAAGAGCAGTTGGACAATGCAACCCATGGCCTAGAGAAGTGCACATAATTCTTTGGGTGTTTTCAAAAGTAGGTTGGACAGAAGGGGTGGATATCTCCAATTTAAACACTTTGAAATCCATTAATAATTCGTATTTGAAATTATTTTGACCCTATATGGACCCTCGGGGTCCAACCCAGAAGTGAAGTTTCAAAACCGAACCCGGGGTCGCCATTTTTTTGGTAAAGGTCACGTTATTAGTTCGTTTTTTCCCTCGTCAGTTCTCAACTTGCGAGAGGAGACTGGTGGGCAGCAGCATCCGCCTTTCTCCTCTCGCCAGCTGAGAGCTGAGCCGTTGCGCTTTATTTCCAAGCAGGGAAGGAAGTGCGGAGGCATCAAACAACACAGTAAAAAACTCACAAACTGTACAAAGTTGAAGCCATAAAGGGTCCAGGACAGTTGTTATAAGTCTTGAGTCAAAAATCAAGAAGTCTGACGCTATGGTAATCCACAAAATGAATGTAGATAATGGTAAATAATGGTATATAATCCTATAGGACTTTAGTGTAGTAAGTTGAATGATAGAATAGCCCAAATTCCAGCGTCCAATGAGGTCCCAGGATGCAATGCGAGAGATGTGAATTTTGGGTTTCCCATAGCGTGGAAGAAATCACGGGGAACTCTCAAGGCTTTTTGACTTACTACTCAAGACTTATAACAACTGTCCTGGATGGACCCTTTATGGCTTCAACTTTGTACGCTTTGTGAGTTTTTTTTACTGTGTTGTTTGATGATTGTGTGATATTACAATATATATATATGGCTTTACCCTTTTGTGAATTTTCACTGTTGACATGTACACTTTATCTTGGGTATCTATTTAGAAGCCCACACCTAGTGTATAGATATGACATATTTATTTATATATAATGTTTGTAACATAGATGCAATACAATATAATCATGTTTTTATTGTATTTTTAGATATGTTTTTAACCTCGTTTTAATCGTCGTTTATACTTGATTGTATGTATATGCTGTGAGCCGCCCCGAGCCTTCCAGGAAGGGCGGCCAATCAAGTGTGAATAAATAAATAAATAAATAAATTTATATGCACAGCTGTGATTGATGCTGTCTTGATGTGTTAAGCTATTTTTTGCTTTGGACTAGAGCTTTGTCTTTTGTGCTGGTGCTTTCCATAGCTCACCCTGTGTTTTGGCGCTTTAGTTCCAAGCAGGGAAGGAGGTGCAGATGAGCCTCCACACTTCCTTCCCTGCTGAGAACTAACAGGAAATAATAACGAATTTTCGTTATTAATTACGTTTCAATTACAAAATGTATTTTAAAAAATTGTAATAATTTCTATAACGACCCAGCAATGGAAATCCACCCCTCCCCCAATGAGTTTAAAATCTTTTTTTTATGTTGGACAGCTTCTTACTAAGGATATTCTACTTGAAGATATTACCTTGAGCAGGGAGTGGGGCCTGATGGTGTTATGGCACAGAGACGTAAGGAGCTGAGTCCAGGAGTTTAAAAGGTAACAAAAGTTTATTTGAACAACAAATGGGAGGAGGACTAACAAAAAATAGCCAAGTCTGGCTTTAAAACCCCCCAAAATCCCAGGAAAGCCCAAAAGGAAATGCTGTGGAGAAGAAACTCAAAACAAACACAAGACGTCCGCCTGCGTCATCCAACAGGGGGGCATACACGAAGAGAGGTCCAACAGCCAGTCCGAAGGTCGTAGGGTAGGAGAGTGACAGATGAGAAAGGAGGAGACTTGCCAGGGTCATCAGGAGCTAAGTATACAGAAAGCACATAATTCACAGCCCCCATTAAACACAGCGTCTACCCCCTCCATCTCATACGACACCAACACTCTGCAGCAGGAAGTCACAGTAGTCATAGCGAAAGTCAAGAGGTACACGGCAGCAGCTAAACAGAGAAGCAGACATTGAATCCCAAAAAACCCCACCTTTTCCCAATATCAGCTAGAGCTGCCATAGCAGCTCACCCAAGGAACAAAGTGGTGAAGTAACCCATAAACTCACGAGTAACTGGAACCAGGATCAAAGGTACATGAAGTCAGGAACACAGGATTACGAACCAGAATAGCAACTCCTTGACCACCGTGAGGGCCAAGTCAAATACTCACTTCTTTTATAGCACTAAACATCAGTCATCAGAAAGCCCTCCCTGTTCCAGAGCAACAGTATCCTCATTCCTTGCAGCTGTTGAACTATGCCCAGACCTCCAAGCTAACCAAAGATCTTGTTGACTTAAAGGGTCCCACTCAGCTTCTGAATGTGTAGATGGGCAATCCCAGTCCGTCTCAAACCCCAGAAATGTGCTGTCCCCAGAGTCTGCATTAAATACATCTCTCACTTTCTGAACTAATGCCGAATCTAAGTCCCTATCACTTTCTTCTGACTGTAGTTCTGCATTCCCAGAAAACCCTTCAAAGGTATCTGACTCAGTAGGATCCCTAAGTATATGCTGGATCTTTCTCCTCTGTTCTCTGTCTTCATCAAGGCTTGAGTCACTAATAGCCCTCTTGACTCCAGCTGCAGGAGCCTGATCATCCAAAGCCATGCTACTGTTTGATGCTACTGACTCAGCATCTTCCCCAATGCTACTAGCTGTAGTAGCTGAAGGCTCATTCACAACAGATGGTCCATTGAGTTCCTTTCAACATTATGATTCTATGAAATGTGAAACATGACCCAAAAAGAGAGAAAGGAAAATATACATTCATCTCCGTGCGAAGCACTTTGCATTGTGAGCAGGACTGCAAAATCTCATGGCCATTGTTGTCTTCATTGCCTTCCTCCTCATCTATCACTGCTGCGCCAGAAAAAGAGTGCCTAATAAATGAAATCACCTTTTGGATCATGAAACCTATCTAACACTCTTTGCTTTCTCTGTCCAAGAGTTTAATTGCTTGGGACTACCAGGAATAGAAGACTGATGACCTTCATTGACCATCCATTTGTCTTTCGGGAAGGAGCATGCACCTTCTAATGATCCAGATCCTTCCTCAAGGCCTTGATGACCTCAGTTGCGCAAGGGAAGCTACGTGAAATATATGATGGGCTCAAGTTAATCAGCACACCGCTCCCGTTCACTTATCCTCCTCGTGAGGGAGAGTGGATTCTAATAGGTTGGTTGCAAGGATGTCAATAATTTATAGACAGTGTATTCTACAAAGCTCCCATTTCCTCTGACATCCTAGCTTGAGAGGCTGAGGCGATTCGTAAATTTTTTATGGTACAGGAAACCTTAATAACTAGATTTTATAAACTCCAATTAATTTAGCAAGACAAGGAATGTCGATTTCCCTGTTGTATTCAAATGCCATTTCTCCTCCTCCTCCTTCTCCTTTTTCACAAGAGTGTTGGCCAAGATTACAATATGCTCATCTCGGTCACTCTTGAAGCTGGCTTCCCTTTAACAAGAAGCAAGGGCTATCTTCCAACCACCCCTCAGTGCCATGGTCTATTCTTTAGATTCAAAAGATCCCAGGTTAAATCGCCAGAAGGGGAATCATCTTGTCTGAGAGTCTGGAGCAGGGGTAGGCAACCTAAGTCCCGTGGGCCGGATCCGGCCCAGTAGCCGATTCTGTCCGGCCCGGGAGAAGGGCATCGGGGGGCAGGGCCAAGAGGAAGGGGTGCCGCTAACGCCACCCCATCGCGGGCTCTGTGAGGCCTGTGTCGGCAGACATGCCGGAGGAGCTGCGGCTTTGGAGTGCCTCAATAAACACAAGTATCTCCAAGGTATAACCTCAAAAAAACACAAGGTAATGCAATGAGGGAACACTATTGCCGGGTGCAGTAATATCAGGGGACACCAGGTGGGGCTAATACTAGTAACCTCACGTAGTCTCAATAGGGGGTAAATACGCAGCAAATTAAACAGTATACAAATGAGGCAATCCCAGTGTACAATGTCCTTCACTTGATATGGGGTTTTAAGCGGTTGTGCTCTAAGCTGCACCCTTCTTATTCTCTGATGCTGATGTGGTTGTTTTGTGACATGCGAGTCCTGAGGAAGCATCTGCCACATATACGTGGTTTCTAGCGAAACGGGCTGGTGCCTCACACTGCCTGGGATAATACTTACCTGGGCGATACCCGTTGACTCACGCCATGCCCTGTACCCGCATCTGGATGAATGTATATTGAATTGATACAAAACTGAAACTTCAAATATAGTATTATTTCTACGGAGGAACGACTGTGATGGTTTGATTTAAGAACATTTGAGGATACACCACTGCCCACCTAGCATAGGGGGTGCACCCCTGCATCATTTATTTTTGGGCCAAACGGAACTGAACATATGTGTATGGGACACTTTAAATCCTTGCATTACCAGCATTCTCATCGGGGCAGCAGCTGGCCGTCATTTACCTTGGAATCGATGCACGGCTGCCACTAGCGGGGCTACGACCTGAATATACCTTCGTGGACATAAGACACACATTGATACTGCCACTTTTATATCATTTACGGTGCTGAACATTGTTTATTTCACATTTATTGCCCTTTTTCCGTGTTTGGATCTCTTCCGGCGTACTCTCGCGAGATCACGCCACCGTAGTCTCGCCCCACGAGAGTTGCCTTTGCCTGCCGTCACATCGCGAGACTCTCCAGGACTCACCCGCGGCATATCGCGGAGACTCCGGCAGGGCGAGATTTCGAGGACTCCTCCTCCGGCGTGCCGCTTAGCCCTCTGGAACTTGTAGGCCCTGATAGCGTCACCCCGGCACCACCAGGAAGTGACGAACAATGGTTATATTATACGTCACTTCCGCCTACGCCTGCTGATTGTTGGGAAATGTAGTTCATTCAACTGTTATCATTTCTACCTTTAGGGATCTTTACATGTATATAGCGGGCAGTTTATATCTTTGACTATACGTCCACCAGACATTGTACACTGGGATTGCCTCATTTGTATACTGTTTATTTTGCGTATTTACCCCTATTGAGACTACGTGAGGTTACTAGTATTAGCCCTACCTGGTGTCCCCTGATATTACTGCACCCGGCAATAGTGTTCCCTCATTGCATTACCTTGTGTTTTTTTGAGCTTTGGAGTGCCTGCCATCCTTGGAGGTGATCCAGGCCTGCAGTGGGAGTACTCAGCGGCCTGCGGGAGCTGATCGCTGTGGCGACCCAGAAGACTTGATCGTCTTCCGGGTCGCCAGGGCGATCAGCTGCCTCAGAATGCCAACTGCTCCCCCTGCAGACCTAATTCACCTCCAGGGATGGCAGGCACTCGAAAGTCACCGCTCCTCTGGCCTGTCTGCCCCACAGAGCCCCACAGAGCCCACGATGGGATGGCGACAGCGGCACCCCTTCCTCTTGGTCCCACAGGGCGATCAGCTGGGGAACGGCTGGGGACGAGAGCGGGCGGAGGCCTGCAGCCTCCGATTGCCTGCTGCTCTGCTCTCCTCTGCTGTGGCGGTTGGGCCTGCTTTGCCATCCTCTGGGCTGGGGTCATTGGGCCATTCCATCTTGGGATCCTCCCTCTCTTCAGGATGTCAGCCTTCATCTTGGTTCACACCTTACTTTCTTGAATTTTAGTTTATTTTAGTGGTTTTTATTATTATTTTATAATAATTTCATAATAATAATATAGTAATATAATAAATATATGTTATATTATATTATAATTTCAATATATTATAATGTCTATATATACTATAATATAATAATTATGATATTAATACTAATAATATATGAATATTTCTTGATATATTAATATGTTTATATTAATGATGTGTAATATATAGTAAATATAGTAAATAAATAAATAAATAAATAAATAATGTAGATTAGAATGTAGTTCCGCCTTTAGGTGCGGCCCTCCATAATCTTTTTGGCCCTCATTTGGCCCCTTGGAAAAAACAATTGCCCACCCCTGCTCTGGAGAGTAGTTACCAGTCAATGTAGACAACATTGAGCTAGCTGGGCGTGATTTGGTATAAAGCAGTTTCAATGTGAGCTTACTATGGCCATCTGTTAGGATCATGCTGCAGCCATAAAGTAGAACCAATACACATGAGTGACATGGTGTAGTCAGGAGCTCACATTATCAGATGGCTCACCATAGTCAATGCTGACAATGTAATGATTTTAGTTAGGACCGCAGATAAGAGGGTCCATGCCCAGTGAGCTTCCGTTAAACTGGATCAGCCCGGACAGAGAACAAAGCACTCTGGGTTGAAGGCAAACTACAGAGGAAGCAAATGCCCGAGTCACTGCTCAAAATAGGCAAGCTTACTTTCACAGTGAAATAGAAGACCCCTTATATACAGGCAGCCATTCAGACTTCCCATGCCTCTTCCTGATTGGTGAGAAACAAGCTGGCTAGGATCCATTGCAGGGATTGGCTAGGGGTTTCCTTGATGTCACAGACAGAAGGAGGGGATCCCCATGGTGAGAAGAACAGCTGGTTACACATTTAAAGTCCAGTCTGTCTCCAGTCTGTTGGAGAGACGGTCCATGGAGGACATGAAACTGAAGAGGTTGATGACGTGGGAATGCAGGTGGCTCCTTGATTGATTTAAGTGCCCAGTTCCAAAGGAGACAAAAGTGTAAGGCTGTTACACTTCAGACAAGGAGCACCCCCCTAGTTCACACACACAACAGACAGTCTCTGAATAATAGGCTTTTATTGAAATAGTGTCCAACAAAAGGGTTAAAAGAAGATCAAATGTAGAATATATCCAAGGTAATCACAGTTCGATTAGTCCCAAGATCTAAAGGCAAAGGTAAAAAGCTTGATGCAAATTCCAAGGATAATACAAGGCAGCTATAGAAGCAAAACGTGCACAAAGGCCTAGGCAAAATCAGGAGCTTGGAGACAAGGCAAAACTTGGCATGGTATTCTGAAAGAAGCCTGGAAACTGAAGACAATTTCCCTAGCACTCTAAAATAAAGACAAATCAGTTTCGGTTTGCAAACCGGCTGCTGCGTCAGAGGCTGGCAGCCTGCCTAGATTCTCAAATGCTATCTCAGCGATTGAATGGAGGCTCGTTAACATTCCCAGGTGTCCCGTTATCAACATTAAGACCTTCAGAGTCCTGAACACAAGAATTCTCATCTAATGAAGCCCCCGGAAGGGAACTGTTCCCAGGAAAGCAAGCCTAATCTGAAAGTTCACTTTGCATCTCAGAATTCTCACTAAGCATCCCATCATCAGCATTTTCAGGAACAACCCCATCATCCCTAGCATGCACATGAGCACCAGGCTGAAACACCACAAAGGCACAGAACACAAAGGTGGTAACCCAGCATCTTGGCAGTCCTTTCAAAAGGCTAATTCATTTATCTTTAGACTTTCCGTCCATATGTGGATGCTTCCTGTCAAATAAACAGCGCAAACTCAACACTGGTGATAAAGGGGTTATATGTCTTTCACGTATTTCCAAAGGAGAGTACGTATTATATCAAGCCTGGGAGATCACTCAAAGGGAGGCCTTTTGATCTCTGTTCCCAGAGGGTTATGCTAATCAAGGACACTGGGGGAAATGGGTGCCTTCACAATATATTTGATATGTTTTATACACATAGAAATTAACATATTTATTTATTTATTTATTTATTCGTACTTGTTTGCCGCCCTTCCCAATGGCTCGGGGCGGCTCACGGCATATTCATAAAACAGCCGAACACAGCGAAATTAAAACCACAGTTAAAACATCAAATAAAAAGCACAATAGGCCACACATTGAAACAATGCGGCACAAAAAGGTAGAACAAGATGGCGACACGCAACATGCAACAGAGACTACAATTCATCCAACGCCGAAAGCCTGCAGGAACAGCAAAGCCCTGCAGGCTTTCCTAAATGGGAGGATGTTCTGGATGGCGCGAACGTCGGTGGGCAGTGAGTTCCAGAGTGTTAGAGCCACAATCGAAAAAGCCCGGCGATGGGTTGCGGTCAAGCGAAATGTCTTAGGGCTGGGAACGGCCAGGAGGTTATGTTCTTCAGAGTGCAACGAACTGGTGGGATGGTACGGGATGAGGCGGTCCCGCAGGTACGCAGGCCCCAGACCATGTAAGGCCTTAAAAGTCAGAACTAACACTTTGAAGGTGATCTACGGGTAGCCAGTGCAGTTCGCGCAGGATTGGCGTGATGTGACAGCTTGCTGAACTCCCCGCAAGGAGTCGGGCTGCAGTGTTCTGCACCAGTTTAAGTTTCTGGATCACCGACAGAGGAAGGCCAATGTACAGAGCATTACAGTAGTCTAGCCTCGAGATGACCGTGGCTTGGACCACTGTGGCCAGGTCGTGACAGGACAAGTAGGGGGCCAGCTTCCTTGCCTGGTGAAGGTCGAAAAACGCCACCCTGCTGACAGTGGAGACATGAGCCTCCATTGACAACAGAGGGTCCAGGGTTACCCCAAGGCTCTTGACAGTAGATGACGGATGTAATGTCACGCCGTCCAGGGTCGGAAGCTTAATATCCCCACCGCCCGGATGGCCAAGCCACAGGATCTCCGTCTTAGCCGGATTCACCTTCAACCTACTGGCTTGCAGCCATCCAGTAACAGCCTCAAGGCAGCGATGGAAATTATCGGGTACGGATATTGCAGAAGCAATTCAAGTTACACAGAACATATTCTTTGGTACATTTAATAAAGGGTTCAGTTCTGATGTAGTTCAGGATACAATTGCTTCTGGGTTTTCCCAGAGCCTCCAGCGGCTTCAAAATAGCAAAAATACAAAAGAGCAGAAAATGTTTTAAAATTAAATTCATATATTTTGCTTGGAGTCTTTCTGAAGGTCTAGATCAGGCCTGGGCAAACTTTGGCCCTCTAGGTGTTTTGGACTACAACTCCCACAATTCCTAACAGCCTACAAGCTGTTAGGAATTGTGGGAGTTGTAGTCCAAAACACCTGGAGGGGCAAAGTTTGCCCAGGCCTGGTCTAGATTCATTTGGGGAGAGGGGGTGCTATCGCGCAACAGCAAACTTGTTCATCATTGGCAGAAATATTTATTTTATTTATTATTATTTATTTACTTTATTTATATTCCGCTCTTCTCACCCCGAAGGGGACTCAGGGCAAATTACAGGTACACATACTTAGCAGACAATCCCTGCTTTTTCACATATACACTACACACTGTACACAGTACACATAGTACACAGTACATACATATAGACAAACAGAGGCATACTTTATGGCCACCAGGGGGAGCTGACACACTCCTCATCTCTCAGCGTCCCTTGTTGTTCCTTCCGCATTCCTTAGCGTTTCCTGGAGTTTGTTTAATGGCCTCATAATTCTGTCAAAATTTGCCTCCCCACTTAATGTGGTACCTTTATTGTCAGATTATCACCTAGTCAGCACAAGATATATTTTCGGTGTGACATGTTTGACACCAGATGGTGCTGGAACAAAGTCAGTTGGGATTTAATATCTGTGAGGAAAGGATGTTTAGAAAGGTAGCTGTGATGGCTGTTGTTTTTCGATGTTTTGCCAGTTATTGTTAAATACAATTCAATACAAAGTTATATATTTACCTTGTGAATTGAATGAGAGTTTCATTATTCACTCGAACAGAGACTGGAGTTTTTGGGCCGATGGGGAATTAAACTTCTATATTTCTGTTGCCTATCTGCTGTGACATAAATACTCGACGTCGAAGATTTATCACCTACTTGGCAGATGCAACTGTCTTTCGAGCTGCAAAGGTCGACAGCAGGCTCAACCACCCACCTCGCAGGCTCACAAACTCATGACCTATTGGTTAGAGAGATCTTATGCGGCTGAGACTTAGCCAGCTGCCCACATTCCCAGTGCAAATATACCCAATTGTCTGGTGATTATGTGGAAAAGTGAATAGTGGTAGTTAAAGAGCACATTGGAAGGATTATTTCTGCGTTTGATTTATTAAAATATTCCCATCCAAACCCAAGTAACAAAGGTGGAGGCATTACTTTTCATTCAACCCTCCTATTTCTACATTTCTGTGTTTCATCTTGTTTTATCTTTATCTTTTACCTCCTCTATTTCTGATTTCTTCAGGACTGTCTCCTCATGACTGTCTCAAAAGTTGTGATTTTCCTTCCTTGGGGATGTTGGACCACTGTCTTCCAGGCTGGTTTCAGTGGGGGGAGGGGGGGCTGGTCTAGATGCTTTTGGCGGTCCCTTTGAGTTCTACGGTTCTACAAAACTCCTATCATTCATTGTTACAAAACAGCGTGAGCGTTAATTTCCATTCCCCATCCCAGAGTCAAACCCTCAAACAATAAACAAACGATCCCTTAATTTATGGCCTTGCTAATTTGAAATGGATGTCACTGAATAAAACAGCCCCCCCTGGAATAAGCCATGAAGGCTCGGCACAATTAACCTATCAGTTACACTGCGGAGGTTTAATATTAACATTTGGGATTGACATTTATTATCGCTGAGGGCAAATGAGCCAAAAACTCTACAAAGGTTTTTATGATTCTCTTGGGACTGAGATTACCATGGAAGTTCTCCTAAAATCACATCTCAAGATAAATGGGGTGATGCCTCTCAGAGAGAGAGAAAAACGCAAGTAGAAGAGGAGAATTTGAGATAAGCTTGGTAATATGTATCTGTCTCTTTCAACCATGGGATTTGTAATAGTGGAGTCAGTGCAACTGAGAGTTTTTTAATATATATTTGGAGGACTCTTGTATGACCATTATGGGCTAGCTCTTTTTATTCAGGCAGGCTTTTAAAAAAAAACAACCACGGTGTCATGATGCAGACGCCAATTAAAGCCAAGCCCAAGTGTTAAAAGGGATAACACAAAGTTTATTGCACAATAAATGGGAATGGGACTAACAAAAAAAACTAGCCTAACCGTGATGTCCTCCGAGGGATGCGCCAAATGCGTAGTCAGTAACCGGTCCGGAGTCGTGGGCAGGAGAATGACAGAGAAACGAAAAGACAATCCAAGGTCCACAGGAGCTAAATGTATAGGGACAATACACATCGTAATCCCCATAAAACACATTGTCAACCTCCCTCCGTGTATACAATACCATTCTTGCAGCTTGAAACTCACAGAAAGTCCAGCGGAGTTTAAACCCCGCCACTAGGAACACGCAGAACATTGAACCCCAAAACCAGCCACCTTGCTCAACTGCAGCAGCAGCATTTCAGCCCAAAAAGGGGCAGAGTAAAACCTCAACTCACAAGTAAACTGGATCAGGAACACGATGCAAGATAACAGGATACCAAAACAGGATGCCAAACAGGATACCAAGAACAACTCCTTGCCCACCGCAAGGAAACTCCCCCAAAAGCCCACATTATATAGCCCTAAAGATCAGACTCGCCCGAAGAGGACAACTCCTCCAGATTAGGCGTTGCATCTGCTTCTCTCTCTGCAGCTGACACCCTTTGTGAGTCTCTCCAAGATCCCCAGCGTCTTTCAAAACTTAGTGTATCCCAATCATTCCCTGAGGTTTCAGAGGGCCAGTATTTATCACTATCAATCCTCAAGCAAGTGTCTGCATTACACACATCCCGAACCTCCTGAACCAGAGTCTAATCCAAGTCGGTATCACTCTCTTCTGAGTCATCTCCACCTTATGGAAAATCACAGGGTTTTCTCGGCAGGACCACAGAAGCAATCTTAGGCGCTGCACGTGGCTCAAGGGTTTGGTCCTTGGCATTTTGGCATTAAGGGAAAAGGACACGGAAGTCTATTTCACTTTACATGCACATTATGCCTACTGCTGGGGTAGTTACAAGGGGTGGTTGATCCATAAAAAAATGTTTAAACCTTGTGTGTGTGCGTGTGGGGGGGGGGTTTCCATTGATGGGTCATTTTAGAAAGTGTTCTGAAAAATTTAAAATAAATTTTGTAATTGAAACGTAATTAATAACGAATTTTCGTTATTAGGTCGTTACTGCTTCAGCTCATGCACAAAGCAGAAAAACAGGACGGACACTGGTAAAAGCACAGGCAAATCAATCCAACATTGTGGGATACAGAGAGTTGGAAATGAAGGATAGTGGGCTCAATTAAACACTCTAATGTAATATCAATCCGACCATCTAATCATGACAAGAACATATCAGTATCTAAGAGAAATGTATATATTCAATGTTCTGATACTCAAAGCATGTGGTATTCAATGCAATGGTAAAGATATTACACAATAATCGTGGAACAACACATTGTAGAATGCAATGAGTCAAATGTGCTCATTGAGTTACATTCCCAGAGGAGTTGCCCAAGTTCTGCATCTTATATAAAATGTGCTTGGCATGGTAGTCCAAACAATGCGGTCTCAAGCAATAGTTCCAAAACAGTTCATTAATATAAATAAATAATATACACATGAACCTATAAACAAATGCATTGGTCTCCATTCGCATTGAGGTTTGACCAGCGCACCTCGCCTGGCTTCTCCCTCCAGTTCCCGCTGACCCACGAGGAAACATCCGGCTTTATCTTAATCCCATTGGATTCTTCAACGCTCGTTATCTGCTTTGAACTGGCTTATAGGGCAGTGGGGACTCAGTTAACCCAGTTCAAAGCAGATCTCGTTGGATTTTCTGCCGTGGGTATTCTGGGATATAGGGCTGTGTGGAAGAGCCCCCAGGTAACCGAGGTTTCCCCCTGTTCACCAGGCTTTCCCTCACAAGCGGAGGGAAAGCCTGGCGAACAGGAGGAAAGAATCTCGGGTCCCTGGCTGCTTCCGAAGAGCCTGTCAAACAGGAGGGACGGAACAAAGGGCGGGAATAAAAATGACCTAGTAATGCGTCCTTTACGGAAATGGCGATCCCGGCTTCGGTTTTGAAACGTCACTTCCGGTTTGGACGCTAAGGGTCAATATAGGGTCAAAATAATTTCAAATACGAAAAATTAACGGAAATCAAAGTATTATGACCAGAGATATCCACCCCTAGTAGTTAATGGTAGAAGTTTAGTGAGAACGCAGATCGTTGCTTTTAGTATGCCTCAGCATTAAAGTCAAGATGAGGATTTCTAGTCAGTTGCCCAAAATGGTGACACTACAAACACACACACACACACACAATTGCCTGACTTGGCCTTTCCTTGGAAAAACCTGCGCAGTGTCTCATTTTGTGCTTATTCCCTATTCAGTGTAGTATGGCTAATTATCACGAATCCCTCTGCTATTCATTGTAATAGCACTAATTATAATGAAATTGTTTGGTATTTGCTATAATAGCACCAATCATAAAGCATTCATTTGACATTTATGAAGGCATCACGTGCCCGTCCTCAGCTTCCCAATGTAATTTAGCATCTGTAAAGCACTGCTCAACGGAAACGTGAAATCAGACGTGGCTCAAGTTTTTAACACAAACAAAAACAAGAAGATGTGTGTCTCTTTTCCCCTGAAGAATCCCAACAAACTGGTCATCTCACCTTAATTGGTGTCATGATGGGGAGGGGGTGTCATTTTGTAATAAATAACTCACAGTAAAGGAGGCCTGGTCAACCTTATTTTGTCTTATTTGTTTAGCTTTCCCCTATTTGTTGCACCACTCAGCTCGTTCCTGCTTGTTGAAGACCTCATTGTTAAAAGTAACAATACAAATCCAAGCCTAACTTTTCGAGGGTGCAACTATCTCTGATTCTATGTGTAAAGAATCGCCGCCTACAGCTAGCGTCTTCACTTGAGGATCTTTTTTCAATCAAACTGCCACTAATCTGTAATGGAGGCGTACTTCTTTATAAAGTTTCAAAACTTAAATCCACTAAATTGTAGAGGTAGATTTAACACCAATGTAGATTTTCAAGCTGCCACCATAACAATCCTGGCCACCCGATGTGAGGGGTTGATTTTGAGGCTTGTGCTTTGAAATGATGTCACAGAGAGATTTGTAAGGAGGAACTTCAACAGTTTATTTTTAACAATAGCGTGGAGGTTTCAAAGTATTCAGAGCTTAGTTGGTTACTAGGCATGCTAAAATTGAAACGGAAATCTAATTGATTCGTTAGAAATTCGTAATTAATGGGACTTTTGTTGTTTTACGGCTCGCTGTCGTGAACCAGGAAGTAGACTTCCTTTTGGCGGATATAGCAGCGGAAAGGGGCCTCGCGCGCCTCTCCGCCTCTCTCTAGCCTGGATCCAGTTCTCCTTCCCTCCCAGTTCTTTCTTTCTTTTCTTTCTTTCTTTCTTTCTTTCTTTCTTTCTTTCTTTGTTCTCTTCACCGTGCAGCCTACTGCACCTTCTTTCTACCTCAGCTGGGTTTCCTCTCTCTCTCTCTCTCTCTCTCTCTCTCTCTCTCTCCCCCCTGTCATGTCAAGATGGAAGGCAGGAGCGACCGGCTGGCCTCGTCGTCCCGCCCGGAGGGGCTTCGGCAGCTGAGGCTGAAGAGCAAAGCCCGCGAGCCCTCGCCCAGCCTGACCCGAGTGGGCTCCAACTTCTACAGCGCCGTCAAGCAGCAAGACTACAGTGCCAGCGTCTGGCTCCGGAGGAAAGACACATTGGAACACGTGAGGCACTTTCCCTCAACCCTTCACTGGTTTCTGTCTTGCTTCCCAGCTGCTGCTTCTTCACCCTTCCCATTTTTACAGGTGTGGAGCTAAAGGGAAGGAGGGCTCTTGCCCCTCCTCTCAGGGAGTTTTCTACCGAGGCAAGGTTTGCACCCAGGGCTCCAGGTCCAAGCTGGCCTGCCTGGGCAAACTTGGGGCCTCCAGGGGTTTTGGAGTTCAACTGCCACCATTCCTAACAGCCTCAGGCCCCTTCCTTTCCCCCTTCAGCTGCTTAAGCTGTTAGGAATGGTGGGAGTTGAAGTCCAAAACACCTAGAGGGCTGAAGTTTACTCTACTTACTTAGGTGATCCCTCGTAGCTGAAGGATGATGGTCCTCCAAGTGAATTGTCTTGGTGGTCAGTTTGTAGGTGGCTGGAGAGCCCTATTCGTGACTTGATCCACATGTTCTCCCACAGTGAGGACATTGGTATCCAAGTGGAAGGCAGTCCCCGGTCAGGGTTGGCTTGATGTGCCTTCCTCTTGGCACATTTCTTCCTCCATTCATGCCTCTTCAAATTCTGGAGCACTGCTGGTCACAGCTGACCTCCAATTAGAGTGCTCAAGGGCCAGGGCTTCCCAGTTCTCGGTGGAAGGCAGGAGTCCTTTTCCTTTCCTATTCTGCATAAGCAGCTGAGGGGAAAGGAAAGGTCTTGAGGATGTTAGGAATGGTGGGAGTTGAAGTCCAAGACACCTAGAGGGACCAAGTTTGCCCATGCCTGTGATAGATACCCAGCTTGGCTCTCCACAGTATCTTAAAGCAACTTGTAGTCCTTAAGGCAGTGTTTCTTAATCTGGGGGTCAGGACTCCTGGGTGGGGGCTTGCGAGGGGTGTGATTGAGTATTCATGCCAAGTTTGGTCCTGATCCAGGATTGTTTGGGTTCAGAGTTATCTCCCTAAATCACTGTCAATTCCTCCCAAACCCCTCCAGTTTTTTCTGTGGGTCATGGGGGTTCTGTGTGCCAAGTTTAGTCCAGGTCTGTCATTCATGGGGTCTCAGCTGTGGAAGTCAGAGCTGAATTGGTCGAAGGTACTGCAAATCCCATCATCCGTTGTCCATCCTTCCCCAAACATATTGTTTTTGTGATTAATCCCTGTGCTTTAACTTTGGTCAATTTGTAACAATGAAAATACATCCTGCATATTAGATATTTGCATTAGAATTCATAAGAGTAACAAAATTATGAAGTATCAACGAAAATATGGATGGGGGTCACCACAACATGAGGAACCACTGCATTAATACATATCTCTCTCTCGGCATTACTTCACGAACGAAGATTCAGGAAGGACTCATCCCACGCTTTTACAAGCGCTGATGACTAAAGAGGCCAATCTGAGATAGGCAAGTTCGGTTTGCAGAAAGCACAGCAGAAAGTCTATATATTATACATATATCTTTCTGTTTAATTGCTATTAGGAAATAAAACGTGAACAAAGGAAGGAAGGAGACAAAGGAAGAAGTAGAGAAGGGGGAGGGAAGGAACCAAAGAGCAAAGGAAGGAATGAAAGAGGAGGGTAGAGAAGGTCACAATTGTACTGAGAGCTAGTAGCTAGCTCTTATATTTATGTTATACATCTACAGTTTAAGGGGAATGTTCCCCCATTGATTTTTGACTGTTTTTGACTTTCGAGCCAATTTAGACTTTCGTTAGTAATTAAGTTACATTTTAGAACTTTTTGCAAATTTTTTGTAAGTATTTGATATACTAATCAAAAAAAAAATCCCCCCATTTGATTTTAGAATTGCGATTTTAGGATTCTAAACCAAGCCTATTGGTTACAGTAACTTCAGAGAGGTACAGATCTTAAGGTTTCTTATTCCCTAAACACAATGTTTGATTGTATCTCTTCAAACACTAAATCAATAATACTATAGATATTTTGCCTTAAGGTGTAGCATGGTCTGGGGCCAGTGTACCTGCAGGACCGCCTCATCCTGTATCATCCCACCAGATCTCTGCGCTCTGAAGAGCAAAACCTCCTGGTCATTCCCAGTCCTAGGACATTTCGCCTAACTGCAACTCATCGCCGGGCTTTTTCGATCGTGGCTCCAATACTTTGGAATGCGTTGCCCGCCAAGGTTCGCGCCATGCAGAACCTCCTCTCGTTCAGGAAAGCTTGCAAGACTCTGTTATTTCAGCAGTTCTTCTTGTGTATCGCCATCTTGCGCTATCTTTTGCTGCCACAATGCCCTCCATTGCGTGGCTTACTGTGACATTTTATCTGCTGTTTTAATTGTGGTTTTAGCTTTTAACTGTGGTTTTTTGGCTGTTTTTATGAATATGTTGTGAGCCGCCCCGAGCCATCGGGAAGGGCGGTAGACAAATACGAATAAATGAATAAATAAAAAATAAAATGTGGAGGGCAGAAAGTAATGTTTATCCAAATGTTCTCCTGATACGGATGGACTCCAAGGCAGGTGACAACAAAGCTCAAACAAGATGAAACTAAAATCCTATTAACAAAAATGGTTTTTTAAAAAAAGTCTATCATTTTATCCTGAACTAGCTGAACCCGGCCATGCGCTGCTGTGGCTTTTTCTTTTTCCTGTGTCCCAGCCTATATATATGTGTTTTGTGTTTGTATGTATGTATATATATATGGATTTGTGTCTATGTGTACATGTGTGTGTGTGTGTGTAGTTATGTATATGTGTATATGTTTATGCGTGTATATGTGTGTACTTATGTATATGTGTGTTTTTGTATATGTATATGCGTGTATATGTGTGCATGTGTATATTTCAGTGCATGTATATATGTGTGATATGTGCATGTTTATATATATGTACATACATGTGTGCATGTGGCGAAGACCAACAGTAACATCCCTTCCTGCCTTTTATACTTCCTTTCTTCCCTCTCCCCCTCATCCCTCAGCTTTTCTTTTCTCTCTGTCCTCCTGCCTCTTCTCCCTCCCTTTCTTCTTTCCTTTCCCTCCTTCCTGCCATCCCTCCCCTTTCTGTATCAGTTCTTGCTCCCCTTGTCTCCCTCCCTCCATTCCCTCCCTACCTCCCCCCCTTCCTTTTGCTAGTCCCTTCACCAGCTTCTACCTTTTGGATTGCCTTTTATTACCTGACTGTTTTGCATAACGGCTCTAACTGAGGGAATATTTGCATAATGCCTCTAATTGGCCAGCACCACCAACATTCTGACATTCTAAACTGCCGGGGGGGGGGGGAGGAGGTGGCTCCCAGCTTCTACATTCTAATTGAGGGAGTATTTGCATAAATGCCTCTAATTGGCCAGCTCCACCAACATTCCGACACTGTAAACTGCCAGAGGGAGGTGGTGTGTGGGATCATGGGAGTTGTAGTCCATAATGGTTTTTGGATTTGTGGCCGTTGGTTCTTTTTTGGGTTTTTTTTTTGGTAGTATGCATACCTCGTAGGGTTTTCTGAGTATGTGGGCTGTTTTTGTGTGTCTGCCTTGTGCGGTTTCTTTGTCTATAAGACAGGAACCACCACATGAAGGATTTTATATATATAGATACAAGCGGCTGCTCCCTGACCTTTTGCGCAATTGTTATTAGCCTTGTAGGGTTTTGGATAAGACACCTTCTCTTCCTTCAGACATCTGCCACCGCTCGCTGGGCGGGTCGCTCTGCCCATGTTTTTAAATGAGTGAACAAAAAGCCCCGAACGCCTTTGCCAGGTAAACAGCCCCACAGCAGAGATAACCCCTGTACCAGCGACTAGACCACACCGAGTTAGATAAATTGGATCTGAGCATTAGCAATGTTTAGAAGGGAAGCGTTCCAACCCCCCTCCCAGCAAAATCCAATTAAAAACCGCTGGCACTTGGATGAAAGATGCCCTCTGCATTCGCAGCCGAGGCAAGGAGGTGAGCAGCGGCATCTCACAATGGCTGGCATTTCAAAGTGATTTTCTCCCTGTAAAGTACATTGTTAAATCCACTAAAATCTCCCTTCCCGAACGTTTCTTATCAGCAAACTATCACTCATTACAAGCAGACTCCAACAGTGGCATTAGCTCTGGGCAGTATTTAAATAGCCCGGCTCCCAAAGCGTCTGATGGAACCGGCTTTCATTTCCGAATGCCTCCTCATTGGCTCTAACCTTGACGACAGTCCTTGCCTTCCTCGGATATTGCCTTGGCTTTGGGCAATTATGTCTTAGGCATTCTTGCAACAGTCTGTGTGGGATCAGGCGAGTGTGTCCTGGAAGGATGTTTTGAAAGGGGCGCTCTTCCTCTGGCTCTTCCAAGGATGACAAAGCCAACAAACAATGTTGGCTGCGGTAAACATGGTAATTTAAGACCTGAAAATGGAAATTTCATATGGTGGGAGCTACAGGTACTTATCCTTTCACTTTGAAGCCTGTCACTGTTTAGTCTTTTAAATTACGCTAGAAGTCTCCCATTTTACTTGGAACTCTGTTTTAGACAAAAACTCACCAAATTTCTCCAGGAAAAGGAGCAATGTTCTAATAACTTTTCAGGATTAATACACCCCAGAAGAGAACCAAGAGCGCATACCATCCAGCAGTGTTTCCCAACTAGTGTGCCATGAGAGATCATCAGGTGTGCCGTGGGAAATTAGATTCTTATCTATCTGATGTCATGTATACAGTTTGCTACTCTCCGGAACCTCAGCGCATGGGTCCCTGTTTCCGGGAGGGCCGCACAGTAAGGCGGACCTGTTTGGGCCCGTTCCCTTCCATTCCGCTCTGGCGGGGAGCACTTCTGGTCCAGCCCAGCCCTGTTGGCACTATGCGTGGTGTGAGTCAGAGAGCAGCGGAGCCCGAGCACTGAAGGCAGGCAGGCAGGCAAGCAGCCGGAGGGACAGGTAGGCAGGCAGGCAGGATGTCAGCCAGCTAATGGAGGAAAGGAAGGAAGGGAACTCGTGGGAGAAATATGGGTCCCCCAAAGGTCATCCAGCCTGACCCCCTTCAGCCAAGCAGGAAGGCACCACCCAAGCCCTCCCGACAGATGGGCATGGAAACCCTGGCTATACGTTAAGGCAGGCAGCATCTTTATTAAGGGCTTGGAAGAAGGTTTAGACTAGATATGGTCAAACTTGGGCCTTCCTCCAGGTCTTTTGGACTTCAACTAATATTGCGATATAATTGTTATAATACAATGTGGTATGTAATTGTTGTACTGTGACAATGACATAGTATGTTGTATTTGATATTATAGTAATATACGTACATATTGTGTATACATATAACATTGATAATGTTGTAATGTAATGCGATATAATAATTATATATACTATAAAACTATATATTTTGTGTTCATCGAAACAGGCCCGGGTTTCACACTAAGTGAGTATATAAATACATTTAAAAACATATTAACTGTATGTATTCCTGTGTTAGAGTGTCATTTTGTGTCATTTAGGTTGGTGGTGTGCCCCAGGATTTGGTCAATGTAAAAAGTGTGCCGCAGCTCAAAAAAGGTTGATAAACACTGCCATCCAGGATACTTGTAGCAAGAGTGCAAACTAGAGGTGGTTGTTGAAAAAGGAATGTGAGGAAGTGTTGCTTCTTACCTAATGTGTGGCAAGCAGTACCTGCTAACATTTCCCTTTCACTGTTAAAGAGTCAGGAGCTGTCTCCAGTTTTCAATCTGACAATCCTCACCAAGACCCAAATTCAGAATATTCTGTCTTCTACCCCATGTTGGTTACTGCTGCCAAGTCAACTTCAATGTATGGTGGCCCCATTAAGTGAGACTATCAGGCTACACTGCCACCAACAACCCTGATCTTGCCGATTGACAGCTTTAGCTTCCTTGAATTCCTTCATTTGTAATATGGTTTCCTCTTTTCCGACTACCTTCTACTGCCTTCTACTTACCAAGCATCATTGCAGAGAGTCCTGCCTTCTCATGATATGTAACCATGTTTCTTCGAGTGGTACTCTGTGAATCCACACATGTGGAGGTTTTTTTTTACTACTACAACAATTCTTTATTGATTAGTCAATTTTGACCATATCAAAACATACAAAACATACACACTTACCCATTCATACATCGGCCTTCCTTTGTCGGTGATGCTGCTGCTCGACTGCTGGCTGGAGTGTCATCGACATGTCACATCACACCAGTCCTTCAGCGTCTGCACTGGCTTCCCATCGAGTACCGGATTGCCTTCAAAGTGTTGGTGTTAACCTTTAAGGTCTTAAATGGTCTGGGGCCAGCGTACCTGAAGGACCGCCTTTCCCCGTATATTCCCCAGAGATCACTACGGTCTGAGGACGCTGCCTAGTCACGGGAAGATGGCAGGAGCGGACTGATGGAACTGTCAGGAGATTTCGTTCTTCTGAGTGTAGTGGTCTCGGGGGAACGTACGGGGTGAGGCGGTCCCTCAGGTAAGCTGGCCCTAGACCATACAAGGCCATGAAGGCCAATACCAGCACCTTGAATACAATCCTGTGCTCTATTGGCAGCCAGTGCAATTGCTGCAAGATAGGGGCGATATGCTCTCTCGCCGATGCTCCCACCAGCAATCGAGCAGCAGCATTTTGCACTAGCTTGAGCTTCCAGATTGTCGACAAGGGAAGGCCAATGTAGAGGGTGTTACAGTAATCTAGCCTCGAGATGACCGTGGCCTGGATGAGCGTGGCCAGGTCATCCCTGGATAGGTAAGGAGCCAGTCGCCTAGCCTGTCGAAGGTGGTGGAATGTTATCCTGCTACCCGTGGAGACCTGGGTCTCCATGGATAGCAGTGGGTCGAACTGGAACCCCAGACTTTGCACCAAGGGTGACGGGCTCAATTGCTCGCCATCCAGGTTAGGCAACCGGCACTCACCCATACCAGGCCGACCCAAAGTGTTTTACTATGTTTTAAATTACTATTTTATGATTGTTGTGTATGTATTGTGAACGACCATGAGCCATTGGGAATGGTGGTATACAAATTTGTAATAATAATAAATAAATGGATATATGAATACAAAGCATACCGACCTACTGTCCTGTCAGTGTGGATTATCTGTGCCTGCTAAGGCTCCAACGGAAAACTTCCCAAGTTTAAATCCAAAGTTTTGGAGGTAACCCCGCCCAGTCCCCTCTGCAGGCACAAAAGGTGCCCCGTGTGCACGCTCAGCAGTTCCTGTTTTTCTGCCGCAAAGCTTCCTTCGGAAACTTCCTCGCTATGTCAACGACTCGGTTTTAGCATTTTCTCAGTGCTCCGGTGAATTCCTGCACTCTGACATTCACTCAAAGTGCCTTCTTTGTGTCGGCGAGACCCATGTTATATCTTCCTGCTGCCACTGCCAAACTCTGATGGCTCAGGCTCGGAAGAACAGGGCCGCCTGCTTAAAGTATCTTCTCTATCAGCGGACTCTCGCTCCTTTGACGCCTCAACCATCGACTTTGGGTCCCTCGACCTCAGAACCCTTGACCTCAACGGTGGCCCAACTGCCTTCGAGACCTAGGTCAACTTCTTTAGCAGTTTGAAAGTCGTCAAGACCGACTCAACAAACTAGACTGCTCTGCACCTTAACAACAGAGATGGTACTGCCTGTCAGGCCCCAGGCCTCTGCGTCCATGGAACCAAAGTGCAGCCATGCTGGGGTTAAAGTGCCAGCCAAGCCTGTTTCTATAATTCCTTCAAACCAGCTACACAGCAAGGTCCCAGTTCAGCCTTTGGTCAAGGCCGACCCGTTGGGGAGAGCTGATAAGCTAAGGCGAGAGGTTCCGAGAGATGGTACTACTCCTCTTCTGCCCAGATGTCCAGGCTAATTGGGTTTACATACCTTGCTGCTGAGGAGAGCTAAACAGCAGCTGGGATCCATCTGGTGAGAAGTGATGTCTGACGCAACTGCGTCGGAACTTCAAAGCCTTGGAAGACTATAAGCGCTGGGACTTAGAATCCATTCCCATCTCGAGCCAACTTTGCAACTTCAAGACCATGGATTCCTGAACAGGCCTGGGGGCCTCCTTGCTTAAGAACTTTGCCGGTCAAGCTCGCTTGCTGCACCCTATGGATTTGGCCCGTTTGGGCACAGAGACTTTGTTTTGCTTTGGATCCTGATTGCTAAAGGACTATAATCAATTGCTGCTTTCCTTGAACATTGCTGCTATTTTGCGGGAGCTACTTTAAGTCATCATAGACTATTTCCTAGCCTCTTTCCTTTAACCAGTTATTCTAAATGAACCATTGTACCTCAGCTGGGCTCTTGTGGTTTACTAAGGGAGGTTCCAAGTGTCTTGGGCGCGACACCGCCATGGCCCTCATCGACCTCAAGGTTGGTCGCTTCAGCTCACTCCACAATGTCCAACATGGCGACTCCACTGTCCTCAGCATCGGTGACTATCCTGGCTTCTAAGGGGGGGTCAAGCTTGATTTGCTCTAGAACCTGTTTATTTGTCTTTTTAGCAGTTGATGGCATTCGTAGAATTTTTCTCTACCACATATTGATGGGAAATATTCGTATTTTCCATCAATATTCTCTTAATTGTTCTCAGTCTCTTGGGGGGGGGGGGATGTGCTCCTTCGTGGATGACTGTTTCCGCTTACCCTTGGATGACTGGTACTATTCTGCTTGCCCCTCTGCCATTAGCGCTGCCAGTTCTGTCTGGAATCCATCCTGTCTATGGTTCTACTTAAAACATACGTTGAGTGAGTCCTTGCAGAGATTTACAGTGCAGGACACCAATGACATGCAAATCTATTTCTCTTTTTCATTGTGTCCAGGTGAGGCAGTGCTTAATCATGTTCTGACTTTATCAGTGGACTGAATGAGGCCACTTTCTAAATGAAGTTCTTTCTGCAGATTAAAGTTCTGCCAGTGGGTTGTTCACCTGGCTAGGTTGGAGAGCGGCCGCGTATTCAGCATATTCTCAAATATCTAATTCATAGTTTGTCAGGACTATTGATCAAGCCTTATCACTGGGGGGCGGCCTGTGTGCCAAAAGGCTCTTTTAACAGTTTAGGCTGGTGTACCTTCTAGGTTAGCAACTGCTACACCAGGCACCCTCAAACTGCGGCCCTCCAGCTGTTTGGGCCTTCAACTCCCAGAATTCATGACAATTGAACAAGCTTGTGAGGGCTTCTGGGAGTTGGAAGCCCAAACAGCTGGAGGGCCGCAGTTTGAGGACGCCTGTGCGACACCATTGCTTTGGGCTTTAAGATTTATATTTGTAGGAACTGAACCTCTTCTCCTTAAATACCTTCAGTGTGCTGGCTGGCTTGTTTAGTTCTCAGATTCAAATCCAAGTGCCTTACTGACACTGAGAATATCAACCTCCATTGAACTCATGCCCTACACAATACAAACAACCTAATAGAGTTTCATTACTGCAAAGAATTGTACATGGAACTGGGTCTAGACACAGACTGGATATTTCCTCCATTACAGTATATCTCAGCTAGGGCAGTGTTTCCCAACCAGTGTGCCACGGCACACTAGTGTGCCGTGAGCGATCAGCAGGTGTGCCGTGGGTTCCAATACCCTTTCTTCCCCTTTCTGCCGAACTCCTGCTGCTGCTGCTTGCGGGGGGGGGGGGGGGAGGAAAGGCCGGGTGGCGGCGGCGAAGATGAAGGAGCCGGGGCGCCGCCTCCTTCGGCCGTTTCTCCTCTGCGTGTGCCAGCCAGCCTCCAATCAAGGGAGGGAAGAGGGAAGGGTGACGTCAATCGGGCCTCGCCCCCTTCCCAGTGGTCACCATTTCAGGAGGAGAAAAGGTCAGCAGAAAGGCTGAGGTGAGCAGAGGGAGGGTCGGAAAGGGGTGGAGTGTCCCCCTGCCCATGAGGAAGAGGCCCGCCCATCATTGTTTGAGTCCACAGTGCTCTCTGGATATAGGTGAACTACAGCTCCCAAATGTCAAGGTCTATTTTCCCCAAACTCCATGTGTGTTCATAGTTGGGCATACTGAGTATTCATACCAAGTTTGGTCCTGATCCAACATTGTTTGAGTCCACAGTGCTCTCTGGATATAGGTGAACTACAACTCCAAAACTCAAAGTCGATGCCCACCATATATATAGCGAGAGCGAGAGCATACCAGCGATCCTACAGTGTTTGAGCGAGAGCGAGAGCGAGAGAGAGAGAGAGAGAGAGAGAGAGAGAGGGGGAGAGACAGCAGCACAGCAGCAGAAAAGCAAACATCACAGGGAAGCATGTCTGTGTAGGAGGGTGAACATTAGGAAGAACTTCCTGACTGTGAGAGCTGTTCAGCAGCGGAACTCTCTGTCTCAGAGTATGCTTCCATCTGGCTGCTCTCTCTCCAGTCGGCTTCCCTGAGGACTGGGTATGTTTTCCCCGAGGACTGAGTGACTGCGATAAAAACTAAACACAGAGAGAGAGACAGACAGCTGTTGAGCAAGACCTTCGTGTGTGTCTTTCTGCCATTCCTGCCAGGATATCTATGTTGTGTTAATCGAAACAGGCCCAGGTTTCACACTGAGTGTATAAATACATTTAAAAGCATATTAACGATATGTATTACTGTGTTAGAGTGTCATTTTGTGTCATTTTGGCTGGTGGTGTGCCCCGGGATTTTGGAAATGTAAAAAATGTGCCGCGGTTCAAAAAAGGTTGAAAAACACTGGCCTATGTGATCAATGAAAAAAAATGTCCATACTCATTACAGAATTAGGGAGTGGTGGGAAAATAAAGTGTTTCTGAAATTGGATGAGGTCCATATCATAACTATAAGTAGTTAACTACTGTTTCATTTTTTTGTTAAGTAATTGTGCCAATGGGGAAACTTCACGAGCTCCTTTCTCCCTCATTTTTAGAGCTATCAAAGTGAAACTTGCTAAGATTTTAGAACACATTTACTGCTTATATGTGTATGTATGTAAGTGTGTGTGTGTGTGTGGGGGGGGGAGATTGAGAGAGAGAGAATTCTATGTTTCTCCGTGTGGTTTAGATACAGAGTGATAATAAAATATGCACCATCCCTTCGTCCCCTGTAGCCACTGTCTTATTTCCCCCTCTTGGGTTGCATGAACTCCTCTCGTGTTCTGCATTTCCCTTTTACTCTGGGATACACAGTTCATAGGATCCTAGAGTTGAAAGGGGGCTCAAAGGCCACCTATTTCTTCCCCTGCCATACAGAAAAACACAATGGCAGCACTCCTGAAAGATGCCCATGTCAACGTTTGTTTGAAGGTCTTCAAAAGAGGAGAGCCCCCCCCCCCCCCGGCAGCCTCTTCCACTGTCAAACTGTTTGTATATTTAGTAAGGTTTTCAAATATGTGGAATGCTTGAGCTGGAATGCTAGGTCTTGGTTGCAAACCTGATATTGATAATGGAAGCAATGTGGCATGGTGTAAATCTGAAAGTCAAAATGTTAGAGACATTGCGTGATTATAGACTTTGGGTGACCAGTGCATTGTACGTAAGTGGTACACTTGAGTCCTCTTTGACATCTTATCAGTTTTAGAAGAGAGCAATGAAACATCATCATCATCATCATCAGTTTCTCACTTGTTAATGGCCCTCCATTAAAATGCTCCACGCGATTTACATAAAACAATAGCATTAAAAAATACACAGTACCGAATAGACTGCATTAGACATTAAAAGCTCTGCAAAAAATCCAGGTCTTGAGTGCCCGAGCAAAGGGTCGCAGGTCACGCATGGCCCTCAAGGGGGGAGGCAAGGAGTCCCACAAGACAGGGGCAGAGGTGGAGAAGGCCCTGCGTCTTGTGCTCTCGAGGCGTACTTCCCTGGGGCCTGGAACATACAGTGAGTTTAGTTGGAGGAGTCAAAGGGTCACAGGTCATGACCACTGGGGAGCGAAGAAGGAGAAGGCCCTGCGTCGGTCTCTGGGGCCTGGATATGCTGACCTCTGACCATAAAGCGCCTTAAAGGTTAGAACCAACAACTTAAACAGGGGCCGGTTTGGGGGGGAGGATGGATATCAGATGATAGCATTGGCAGCACCTTCACCCATGTTCAGGCACCCACCAATGATCTGGACCAAACTTGAGTTTGATTAAGACATAGTGTAATATATGACTCAACTGATATTACCTAACATCCGAAAACAAACAATACCCTTTTCAAATAACCCGAGTTTGAACTGTGCGAAGGCTCTCCCAGCCACCGCCGACACCTGAGCATCAAGCGTCAGCACTGAGTCCAAGAGAACCCCCAGACTGCGGACCTGTGACTCCAAGGGGAGTGTGACCCCGCCCAGCACAGGTTGCCACCCAATACCCCGGTCAGATGAGCAACTGACCTGGAGGACGTCTGTCTTATCGGGATTGATCCTCAGGTTGTTCCTCCTCATCCAAACCGTCACAGCGGCCAGGCACTGGTCCAGTATCCGAGGGGCTTCCCAAGGAAACTCAAAGTGGTTTCCAACATTATAAAAGCAAAAATCAATGCTGTACATACATGTGAAATCCAAAAGATAATAGCAAGACAACAACATATAATATAAATTAACCTAAAATAAACATAGAACAACACTTTGGCATGAAGCATAAAAATTAAACATTGATAATACAATAATATTTATATTCAAACCCACCAATAAACAATATGATTTAAAAATTGTTATTAAAATTTAATGCATAATCCACTAGGGGTTTTTTTTGAAGGGTGTGCGCGTTATTCAATGCAAAGTTGCGTGATGTACAAGAAAGTGTTTTCTGTGCAGAAAATATTATTCCTTTTCAAAAAGGAGGGAATTTTGTTCCTAATTCTTAACACGCAATTCACTCATACACACACACTTTTAGCTTTAAGGCAAAATACTCACAAAAGGGTGTGTGTGTTTGCATGGATAAGGCTGAACCACCCAATCAAAAATGAAACAGGTAGAGAAAGCCGGAGCGCCTAAAACAGCCTCAAGCCCATTTGCGTTTTTATCAGGCTGACAAAGTACACCAGGATGACTAATACTGTTTGGAAACGGTCCCTAGGCTCCGGCCTCGCCTCCTCACAAAGGCTATTTTGGAAAGATAAAAAACTTGCCGGCATGAATATTTGTTTTTACTTCTGCGCCACACCTGCCCTATACAAATAATAATACTAAAAACCTCATGAAATACCAGATAATACAAGAGCTTTTCCTCAAAAATTGCAACTTTCAAGATTAGGGTTGTTTTGCTTTGTTTGTTGGCGTATATAACCTATGGGAGGATAATACAGATATTATCATTTTTCTTATAGCTTTTCCCCAAGTATGTGAAATGAGTTCCGCATGCATAATGCAAGTAAATGTAACAGCACATCACCTTTCTTATGGTAATATTGTTCAGTTCCTCAATACGTTGACCCTGAGATTGTTTCTTGTGTAGCTATTCCCTTATATATATATGTAAAAAAGAAAAACTGTCAGAATATTGTTAAACGCGTAGTAGACTTCTATAACCTTGCCTTGTTACCAGATATGGGTTTGTAGAAGGAATTAGATTCTCAAAAATGCGAAATGCTCTGTCTCAAACCCGCCTGGACATTATATATTCTCATTTTGGGAGAGACTGTGATGAAAAACTGAACGTAGAACTGTTGTTGAAGAGATCAGCCTCCTGTCAACTCGGTTGCTCACCTCGGGGGAAGTCCGATTCAGGGAATGCTTGCCTTGTTTTCTTCATCATATACATGGCAGCACATTGAACTGGCCCCTGTGTGCTTGGTTTCCTCTTATGGAAAACAATGTGCTTGAAGAGCAGAGGGTGCGGCTTATATTAAGAGCAAGACACGAGAAGAGAGGCTTAGCACGGTTGCCTTCTCTCTGATCCCACATCATCCTATATTTACAGATGATATCTTCATAAGAATAAGATACATTTCAGCACAACCTTGTTCAAATCTTTCCAGAAAAAAAGGACTGCACCATAAGAGCACAATGCCAACCAGTCAGGATGTTCAGGGCTCACCTGTACATGCACTAGGGACTTTTTCATCTGTGGAGAACCATAGAGCAGTGTTTTTCAACCTTTTTTGAGCCATGGCACATTTTTTACATTTACAAAATCCTGGGGCACACTACCAACTAAAATGACACTCTAACACAGTAATACATACAGTTAATATGTTTTTAAGTGTATTTATACACTCACTTAGTGTGAAACCTGGGCCTGTTTCGACGAACACAACATATATATGACTTCCTCTCACATACTTATACATTGGCTATCATGTCTTCTCTCAGCCTTCTCTTCTCCAGGCTAAACATGCCCAGCTCTTCAAGCCGCTCTTCATAGAGCTTGTTCTCCAGATCTTTGTGAAATTTCACCCTGAGTGAAACTTCCAATTAACTCATTTCTTTCTTTCTTTTTTTCTTTCTTTCTTCGATTTATTAGTCACCCTTCCCGTAGGCTCAGGGCGACCCACATTCATAAAAGCCATAAAACACAGTAAAAACAAATCGTCAGTTAAAATTGCAGCAACCAGGCCTGCAAACACAGTCTACACATTCATATGTCTATGCACCAAACGCTTGGGTGAAGAGGAGGGTCTTGCAGGCCCTGCGGAATGTTAGCAGATCAGATTGTGGGAGGGAGGGCATTGCACAGGACCGGCACAGCGGCACTGAATGCCCTCCTCCGTGTAGTACCCAGGTGGATAGATTGTCGGCTAGGCACCACCAGGAGGTTCTGGGATTTGGATCACAGTGGTTGAGGGGGGCTGTGATGGGAGAGGCGGTCCCTTAGGTACACTGGCCCCAGACCATTCAAGGCCTTAAAGGTCAGAACCAGCACCTTGAGGGTGATCCGGTGCTCTATTGGAAGCCAGTGCAGTTCGCGCAGAGCAGGCGTGATGTGGCAGCGAGATGAAAGGCCTGCCACCAGCCGAGCTGCAGCGTTCTGCACCAGCTTAAGCTTCTGGATCACCGACAAAGGAAGGCCAATGTAGAGGGCATTACAGTAGTCCAGTTTTGAGATGACAGTGGCTTGGACCACTGTGGCTAGGTCATGACGGGACAGGTAGGGAGCCAGCCTCCTCGCCTGTCGGATGTGGTGGAAGGCCACTCCGCTGACAATGGAGATATGTTTCTCCATTGACAGCTCGGAGTCGAGCGTGACTCCCAAGCTCTTTACCGAAGGAGACAGGCGAAGAGTCTATGGATGTCATGAAGTTGTTATAAGCAGTTCCGTGGGGGAGGCAACTCCCGAAAAATCCAGTAAGATAGAATAAAAAAAAAACATTTCCAAGGGGAGAGGCTCAATTTGTTTCTTGGAAACTTGTGAGGGGGCTGCTAGCAGGGGGAGGGGTGCCAATTTCCCACGGCACACCTGATGATCGCTCACGGCACACAACTGTGCCACAGCACACTGGTTTGGAAACACTGCCAAAGAGAACCAGAGAACCAAAGCCAACATTCCCTGTACCATGATGCTGCGCATGGCCATTGTCAGTCTACCTCCTTCCTGCAATGAACCTGCCTCCAGCTAACATTGTCAATAGCTATTAGTCTCACAATATTACCACTACCTATGTGAGGCGATTTGGGCCATTCATTTCACTTCTGTGCCAGCATACTGACATTGAAGTAATCTCAACCAGCAGGACTCCCCTTTTCTCCCACCCTCCCCCACTCCCTCTTACAATTCCCAGTCCAGCAATGTGTGATTTTACAGTACTATTCCGTTTTTTAAAAAATCACCGTCCCTAAAATTGTGAAATTGCTTTTAAAAAGAAAACAATTATGGGGGAGTGGAAGTGTGTGTGTATTGGGAAGTGGGGGGGGGGGGGTATGAGGCTATATGGAAGATGGGTTGTTGTAGATTTTTCGGGCTATATGGCCATGTTCTAGAAACATTCTCTCCTGACGGTTCACCTGCATCTATGGCAAGCGTCCTCTGAGACCTCGCAACCTCCGGGGATGCTTGACATAGATGCAGGTGAAACGTCAGGAGAGAATGGTTCTAGAACAGGCCTGGGCAAACTTCGCCCTCCAGGTGTTTTGGAATTCAGCTCCCACAATTCCTAACAGCCGGCAGGCTGTTAGGAATTGTGGGAGTTGAAGTCCAAAACACCTGGAGGGACGAAGTTTGCCCAGGCCTGTTCTAGAACATGGCCATATAGCCCAAAAAACCTACAACAACCCAGTGATTCTGGCCATAGAGCCTTCTACAACAGGGCTGTCCAACTGGCGACCCGGGGGCCGGATACGGCCCCCAGCCCCTTCCCTAAGGCCCCCTAAGCTTTTTAATGAAAATTAAAAAATTAAAAATAAAATAAATAATATTTTTTTTAAAAAAACCCTACTTCTGGGTTCGGAGCAAGTATCGCGAGAATACGCAACCCACACGGGATTTCGCTGTCAACGCGAGATCACGCCGGCGTTGACAGCGAAATCCCGTGTGGATTGCGTATTCTCACGATACTCTTCGGCTACTCTACTACTGGATTGCTGAGGCCCACAGAAGCGATTAGGACCTTCTTCGACTCAGTCGGTCATCGCCTCTCTTGTCGTCCAGGTACTCCTGGATCCTGCACGTTTGGAAAAGGTAGGCCGAAACAGGGGGCTCCTCAGGGAGCTCCTCATTCCCTTCCCCCATCTCCCCTCATGTATTAAATATAAAATTAAAAATATTTAAAGATGAAATAAGGGAGATGGGATACATTAAAATAAGGGAGAGGGGAGGATGGAATTAAATATATTTAATATTAAATAAAAATAAGGAGGAGGGGAGGATGGAATTAAATATATTTAATATTAAATTAAAATAAGGGGAGAGGGGTGAGGGCGCCGGGGGAGAGGGCAAAGCTGGGGGTGGGGAGGGGGCGGAGCCAGGGGCGGGGGCAGACCCTACGGCCCCCCAGGTCATCAGTGATGGGAATTCAGGCCCCTGGGCCCGTAGAAGTTGGACAGCCCTGTTCTACAATATATGGAAATTATTTATTTATTTCATATCAAAAGCATTGAATAAATTAGTATGAAACTGATAAAAACAGAAGGTACGCAGGTGGCTAAATATCTTTTGACCAAAAACGAGCAACGGCATCGTCTGCAGTCTCCAACAATTCCTCCTCTGTACATGAGGCATGGCACAGTGGATAAGCATACAGATGCGGAGTTGTCTGTTCTGCTCCAAAGTCGCACAAGGTATGAGATTCGTTTAGGTTGTGCCATTTGCCAGGTTGTCTTGTGATCTGCCCACTCCACTTCTGAGTCTATTTTTGGTTTACCCCTGGGGGAAGATCCTTGTGGGGGGCCATCCAGTTGGGGTTTCCTGGATTACCTGCTCAGAGGGATACCCTTGCTGTTGCTGGGGGGATGCCAAGAGGAGTGGTAGTTCTCATAAAGCTTTTCCTCCTTATATATACTGGAAGACTGGTGATATATGTGTGTGTGTGTGTGTGTGTGTGTGTGTGTATATACACACACACACACACACTTTTGTTGTTGTGTGCCTTCATGTCATTTCTCACCTACAGTGACCCCAAAGGTGAACCTATCATAGGTTTTCTTAGGCTGACAGCCTATGACTCATCCAAACTCACAGAATGAGTTTTAATGGGTAAGCAGGGAATTGAACCCTGATCTGAAGAGTTGTTGTCCTATGCTCAAATCATTACACCATGTTGGAATGGCTGGCGGCGGCGCTAGCTAAAGAAGACCAAAAAGGAGGAGGCATGCCCGCTGTCTTCACCAAAGTCGGGGCCTCGCTTGGTCTAGCGGGCCAGCTTACGGAGGCCTCTGCGGCTCCGTGGCCTATACTGGAGCCGCAGAGGCCTCTGGAAGCCAGCATGCAAGACCAAGCGAGGCCCCAGCTTCAATGAAGACAGTGGGCCTTCCTCCTCCTTTTTGGTCTTCTTCAGCCAGCGCCGCCACAGGGAAATGGATGGCGGCGGCGCTGGCTGATTAAGAGCTAAAAGGAGGAGGAAGGGCCGCTGTCTTCGCCGAAGCCGGGGCCGCTGAAGAACTCTGCTGCAGCAAACGGGCCACTGAAGAACTCCGCTGCAGCCCCTCCTACCTCCTCCCGGCCTCCTCCTTAACCCCCACCAAGGAACGAAAGAAGGAAAAAAGGTAGGGAAGGGAATGGAGGGAGTGAGACAAGGGGATCAAGGACTGATACAGAAAGGGGAGGGATGGCAGGAAGGAGGGAAAGGAAAGAAGGGAGGGAGGGAAGGAATGAGGGGAGAAGAAAGGAAAGGAAGGATAGAAGGAAGAATGGATGGAAGGAAGGAGGGGAGAAGAAAGGAAGGAAAAGGAAGAATAGCAGGAAAGAGGGGAGGGGAAAGGAAGGAAAGGATAGAAGGATGGAGTGAAGGAAGGAAGGAAAGAGGGGAGAAGAAAGGAACACAGAAACACATACACACACATAAACACACCTGTACTTACACACATCAACACATATACACGCACATACATATACATAAGTACACACATATACACGCATACACATATACACATATACATAACTACACGCACAGTCCCCAAGCTAAAAAAATCCCACAGCAACGTGTGGCCGGTTCAGCTAGTGTGTGTGTGTGTGTGTGTGTGTGTGTGTATATTAGGGTTGGTCTCTGCGGTTTAAAAAATATTTGAAATCAGATTAAATTCGTATAAAAAGCTAATTTTGTTGTTTTTGAACCATGTGCTCCAACCCGGAAGAGTAATTTCTTTACCGAACCTGGGGGCCGCCAATTTTCTTAATTATTGTAATTAGATCATATCTCCCCTCTCAGTTCTTCTAACAGGAATATTTATCTCCTCCAAAATAGCATTTCAGGGTACTTACAGACATATCACGGCCCTTTGCCTGGTCGGAGGATAATTACAGTAAAAGGCCTCCTGGAGGAAGTGAAGAAGCAAGGGGGAACCATAGAGAAAAAACGGGGGTCCTAGAGTGCCTGGGAGGACTGAAGGAACCATAGAGAAAAAACAGGGGTCCTAGAGCACCTGGGAGGACTTAAGGGAAAAAAGCCTTGGCGCGCTTTTCCTCTGACCAAGCAGAAGGGCGGCACAGCACTGTGATATGTCTGTAAGTCACCCTGAAAAGCAATTTTGGAGAAGGTTGATATATTCCTGTTACAAGAACCTCATACTGTATCTCAATCTATTGATGTACTTTCATCAATATGCGCATGTGCTGGAATAAGAACTAATAACGAATTTTGTTATTAATTCAGTTACATTTCAGAAATTTTAGGAATTTTTTTGGTAAGTATTTCTATTACTAATTAACCCCCCCCCCCATTGTGTTTTAGAACCACTTTTTTATGGATCAACCAACCCTAGGGGTTACCTACACATGGCATTTCAACATTTTAAAATTACAGACAAAAAAATACATAGGTAAAAACATAGGAAATCTGGGGGATACATTTAAGCATAAGGGGAAACATACCAACCCCCCTTCACCCACCAAAGATTTATAAAGTATATTGAAATCATGAGAGAGTTTATGAGGCTTTTAGAAGGGTAAAGAAAGTCTTTGGGAAGCCATGAGGCAGGCCAATGGGTCCATGGAGCAGAGTATTTATTTATTTATTATTTATTTATTAAATTCGACTTTCTATACCGCTCTCTCTGGTGCCCAGAGTAGTTCATGAGAATCCATAAAAGTGAGAGAAAGTCCATAAGTATGAAAGTTCATAGATTTTTTCCTTTTTATTGGGCAGCAAAACAGTGGGAGAGAGTCCTTGGTTCTAGCGTATGGAAGGTCTTTGGTACTTAGTGAAGTATAGATCCATGGGATGATCCTGGAGCAAAACTGAGTTCAGAAAAGTGTGTGTGTGTGTGGGGGGGGGAGAGTCTTTGTCGCACTGGATTTGGGAAAAGTTCCTGAAAATAAGTCCTTGGAGGTAGAAGTGAACTACAGATCCCGAGCCGTCCTGGCCCAGGAAAAGCCATCTTGCCTTTGTAGGGTTCCTTGGGATTAGCACAAGGCAACCTCCCCCCCCCCCCCAGGGCACAGGACTTTGGGATGTATAGAATATAGATCATAAGGGCATTTTTGACTATCTTTCACAGAACCCTGGGAAAGAGTGGGGCCATCTCGATGTCATTCTTAGTGTAATAGTTTCAGTCTGGAAGGAAGAGTTGAAGGTTCCAGGATCACCTTTCTGGGGGGGCTGCAATGCTTTCCTACAGCAGTTTACCAGTAGATGTACCTATTAATCTCATACTAGGTTGCTCTAGAGCGGAGTAGTGAATCTGTTTTGGGTCCATTTGAGCAATATGACTCCCTTCTGCCAGGATCAATCACTTGTGTGCGCATCCCACTGCACATTTTCACGGTGATTTATACGAGATCCGAAAGTGGTCTCCTTAAAAAGTGCTGAAACAACCATTTTTCCCCTTCTCTTCTTTCCATCTCTAATGATGAGGAATGGCAGAGAAAGCATGGGGGGGGGGGGGGAATATCCCCAACAACTCGATAGAGTGAATCACTCCCGTTTGCAAGAGCTGAAAATAATTAATTGGATTTCATGTTGCTTTTGTCTTGATTATGAGTGGAAAGGATTGTTGTCCTGGAGTATTTGCCACACAGAGTTCAAGGACAAATGGGTGGAAGGAGGTATTGGTGCCACGCCTGAAGTGTTTGATCTTCTCCAGATTTCAGTAATATTGTGTAAAGCCCTTTTTTCCAGGCCCTTCCTTGCCATGCGCCACTTTTCACAGTCCTTTCTCAACTCCTGCCCTGCTCCCCGGGAATCTTCGGGGCTTAATAAAATATAATCAATCCACTAGGCCAGTGTTTCCCAACCAGTGTGCCGTGGCACACTAGTGTGCCATGAGCAATCATCAGGTGTGCCGTGGGAAATTGGGACCTCCAATGCCCTTTCTTCCCTCTCCTGCCGAACACTTTTTCTTCTCCCCTCGGGCTCCCTTCTTCCCAGCCTCGCTCTGCTCGCTTTGCTCTTGGATGAGTCTGCGCAGTAGCGCCCACACAGGTCACGTCTTCCTCCCTCCCCCTCCCCTCCCCTCCTGAACATGCTCACGCTGCCCCCTCGGATCAAAATGGTGGCAGAAGCGGCAGTGGAGAAGAAAAAGTAAGTGTTGGGCAGGAGGGGTAAGAAAGGGTGCAAAGGGGAAGGGGGAGGAAGAGGCCTCTGTCGAAAGCTGGCATGGGCACACTTGGACCTTCCAGGTGCTTTGGACTCCAACTCCCACCATTCCTCGCAGCCTCAGGCCCTTTCCCTTTCCCCCCTCAGCCACTTAAGCAGGAAAGGGCCTCAGGCTGTTAGGAATGGTGGGAGTTGGAGTCCAAAGCACCCAGAGGGCCGAAGTTTCCCCATGCCTGTTTGAGGGACCTTAAAGTGGTGAGCCTCCTTCCGACATTGTGATTCTGGATAGAAAACAAACAGCAACATAACATGACATTGTTTGAGTCCACAGTGCTCTCTGGGTGTAGGTGAACTACAACTTCCAAACTCAAGGCCAATTCCCAAGCAAACCCTTTCAGTACTTTCTGTTGGCAATGAGAGTTCAATATGTCAAGTTTGGTTCAATTCCATTGTTGCAAGAGTTCAGGATGCTCTTTGATTGTAGGTGAACTATAAATCCCAGAAACTGTAACTCCCAAATGTCAAGGTCTATTTTCCCCAAACTCCATCTGTGTTTACAATTGGGCATATTGGGTATTCATGCCAAGTTTGGTCCTGATCCAACATTGTTTGAGTCCACAGTGCTCTCTGGATATAGGTGAACTACAACTCCAAAACCCAAGGTCAATGCCCACCAAACTCTTATGGTATTTTCTCTTGGTTATGGGAGTTGTGTGTGGGAAGTTTGTGTCTTTCTGCCATTCCTGCCAGGATATCTATGTTGTGTTCATCGAAACAGGCCCAGGTTTCACACTGAGTGTATAAATACATTAAAAAAACATAATAACTATATGTATGACTGTGTTAGAGTGTCATTTTGTGTCATTTTGGTTGGTGGTGAGCCCCAGGGTTTTGTAAATGTGAAAAATGTGCCACGGCTCAAAAAAGGTTGAAAAACACTGCACTCGGTAAAGAGACTATTTTGTAACACGCTTAGCCTTCAAGACGATGGTGACAATTGAGAAGGAGCAAATATCCCTTCTTAGGATAAGCTAAAGTTTAGTTAATAGAGATCAAAAGTCCATTGCCTATCTGTGTCCATTTCACCTTCATCCTGGAATCTTTTCCTCTCACAAACATAGGTCAAAGCTTCAGAATGAAGTAGAGAGAACCATTTCTTTTCTTTTTCTTTTTCTTTAATTTTCTAAGCACAAAGGCTAGGGCAAAAATTCAATATTTTTCTCCGCAACTAATTCTTGATTTAGAAGTACAATTAAGTTGTAAACTACATTGAACTGCTGATGTTGCTTCTTTCCTAGCATTTGATATGTTGCCTTTATTATGTGAGGAAGCCATTGAGTTTTACTCATCAGCAAAAACTTGAGAAACTCCTATAAAGGAAAATCGGGGACGGGGACGGGGGGTCACTGTACTTTCAGAAATAATTACCTCCTAATCAAAAAGTCTGCAACAGTTTTTCAATTGTCTGTTGTGATGGCAGCTCATGAACTAAGGAACTCATTGCATAAGGTACTTTTTGGTGCTTGCATTGGTTCCTCAATACTTTTGTGACAGAGTCCACCGGCTCTCATCCCATGATGTAGAGCAGTGATTTTCAACCAGTGTGTCGCGGAACACTAGTGTGCCATGAGAGAACATCTGGTGTGCGGTGGGAAATTATTTTCGAACTTCATCCATATACAAACTATAAGGCGCATCTGTCCCTTTAAGAAATGGAACCATGTCACTCTCGCATCACCTACAAAGTGACGCGAGAGTGCTATGGTCGCGCCATCTTGGATTCGCTCAGATGTGGCTAAGTAAACAAAGTTAGAGTGCTGCAGCTGTCAAGTGACAGTGGCAAAGACAGCTTCGTGTGTGTCTTTCTACCATTCCTGCCAGGATATCTATTTTGTGTTCATCGAAAGAGGCCCCAGTTTCACACTAAGTGAATGTATAAATACATTTAAAAACATATTAACTATATGTATTACTGTGTTAGAGTGTCATTTTGGTTGGTGGTATGCCCCAGGATTTTGTAAATGTAAAAAATGTGCCGCGGCTCAAGAAAGGTTGGGAAACACTGGTGTAGAGCACAATGGAGGACCTCCTTATAGCAACACCAGAAGCACTCCGAGTGGCCAGCTACTGGTCACAGGACATTTAATATAATGCCAAATTATTAAACTTTGTATTTTTAAATACATTACAACTATACCCTTGGTTCACTCCTGATACGATAAATAAATAAAGTAACCAAACCACTTACAACTCCATGGAGTAAACTCATAGCTAACTCTTCTAAGTGATTCTCTCAACAGGCCAGAGATACTCCAGAGTCACTCCATCCTCTAAGCTAGTGGTTCTCAACCTGTGGGTCCCCAGATGTTCTGGCCTTCAACTCCCAAAATCCTAACAGCCTAAACTGACTGAGATTTCTGGGAGTTGTGGGCCAAAACACTGGGGACCCACAGGTTGAGAACCACTGCTCTAAGCCCTTCAAATTTCAAATCCATACTCTGAAAATAATTGTTCTTTCTACTGGAGCAACTATTCCTACTTACAGCATTGGCACAATTAGATAAGCTCAAATCACAAATCAACTGTTTTATAGATATTTATATTATTCGGTTTGATTACCCTCTCCCACTCCTGTAAATGTTCTGCAACATATATAGGTTCTCCCCCCCAAACTATATCATCATCATCAGGTGATTTACATAAAACAATTGCGTAAAAAAAGATACACAATACCAAATAGACTGCATTAAACATCAAAAGCTCTGCTAAAAAGCCAGGTCTTGGGTGCCTGAGCAAAGGGTCGCAGGTCACGCATGGCCCTCAAGCAAGGAGGCAAGGAGTTCCACAAGGAATTCCGTTGGAAGCCGGTGCAAGTGTCACAGAGTTGGAGTTATGTGGCATCTCAAAGGGGTTTTTGCAAGTAGCCTGGCCACCACATTCTGGATAATGTGGATCCTCTGAGTAGTCAACAGGGGAAGGCCAACATACAAGGCATTACAACAATCCAGTCTAGATGTGACCGTCACATGGATGATTGTAGCCAAGGCTTCCTCTGAGAGGTCAGGTGCCAGCTGTCTCACCTGCTGGAGATGGAGAAAGGCCTGCTTACTCACATGAGCGATCTGGGCCTCCATAGTCAACTGTGAATCCAGGACGACACCCAAGCTCTTTACAGTGGAAGATGGATGAAGGGGGGCACCATCGAAGTTGGGGAGGGAGGGCACCACTCCAGGCGGGCGGCCAGGCCACAGAATCTCAGTCTTAGTCGGATTCACCTTCAACCTACTGGCACGCAGCCATCTTGATACAGCCTCAAGACATAAGGTGAAATCGTCTGGTATGGAGGTGACTCCAGGCTCCAGCCATAAAAGCAGCTGGGTGTCATCTGTGTATTGGTGGCACTCCAGACCAAAGCTCCGCACGAGGCTGGCAAGAGGTCTCATGTAGACATTGAGGAGGAGGGGAGAGAGGATTGCTCCCTGAGGCACCCCACATGAGAGGGCACATCTGTCAGAGGTTTGAGCTAGGTACTCGACACTTTGAGTCCGGCCTCGAAGAAATGTGTCAAACCAACTGAGGGCCTGACCACAAACTCCCGCCATGGCGAATCGATGGATCAGCAGGTCATGGTCGACAGTGTCAAATGCAGCCGTAAGGTCCAGAAGTATCAGGAGTGCCGACCCCCCTCTATCAAGCTGACAACAAAGTGCATCAGTAATAGCCACCAGAACCATCTCTGTCCCATGGCCTGGGCGAAAGCCGTACTGAGAAGGATCCAGGCTGGCGGTATCGTCCAGAAACTGTTGCAGTTGTCTCAGCACAGCTCACTCGATCACCTTTCCCAGGAACGGAAGATTGGAGACAGGGCGGTAGTTGGACAAAATCGAGGGGTCCAGGTTTGGTTTCTTCAATAAAGGACGGACTGAAGCTTCTTTTAAAGTATCTGGAAAGACCCCAGGCTCAAGGGAGCAGTTGATGGTTTTCCTTAAGGGATCTTGTAATCCATCCAGACAGCATTTAACCAGCCAAGAGGGGCAGGGGTCGAGAGAGCAGGCGGAGGGGGCTTTGCCGCAGCCAGGTTTTTTGTGACGGTCTACATGTCAAGAGGGATGAACTGGTATATTATTTATTCATATTTATTCATACCAGCAAAAGCCTGGGGGGTGGCTGAACCCAACACCCTGCTTCCTTTGGGGGGAAGGGATGCAGGGAAATAATGATAAGGTGTTTGCCTCCCAGAGGGCTTAGTAGCCATTTATGCCATAGCTTGCCCATGTAACTTGTTCATGGGGTTGGCATTTCAAATAAAGCATTTGGTTGCTTATATACAATGATTGAATAAGAAAGGCACAAAAAGAAACGCCTGCTAAAATTCCCCCTTGTGGCCAACCATTAAAGTTACATGAGTTTTCAGGGTTGGAGGTGGATCTTCAATTCCCGCTCTGGTGCAACTTCAGAGCAGTCAAGGCTGGACTCGCTTGACCTCTCCTTTCAAATGCAAAGCAGACGAGAGACGCAAAGGGAATGGCCAATCAAGACCGTGACAACGTAGAGTCACGATCAGTTACGAAACAGAAAAGTGATGCCCAAATAAGATTGCCCATGTGTATGGAAACCATGTTCCTTTTATTGAAATGACACGGGGACAGATTAATCAAAAGAAGGAGAGATGATGAGATCAAGGTTTTGTTTAAATTACCCTGGCACAAAGATATCACGCAACAAATGGAGATAGGGTCTTGAATTTCAAAAGGGGAAGATAATCAAGACAAGGAAAAGGCAATTAATGTAATACTAATTATGGAACCATCTTCTGATAACCCGGTTGTCATAAGCAATCATCTTACTCCTGGGCTTTTCTTAAAATAAAGTCATGCTTGAATAATCGTGTTTCAGTTCTGAAAGGGAGAATCTGTGGATAACGTATAGCTAAAGGTTGTGTCTCCCCCTCCAGAACTGAGAGGATTCATGATTAGGAAGGAGTATTTTGCAGCTGCCTACACTATTAATGAATTATGCAGTTAATGGCTAGAATTCTGTTGGTGTCATAGACCTGTGTAAGTGTTTTCACATTTCCCCCATTATAGCATATACAGGCAGTCTCCGAGTTACAAACACCTGACTTATAAAGCAGCGTTTTCCAACCTTTTTTTTTTTTTTTGAGCCACGGCACATTTTTTACATTTACAAGACCCTGGGGCACACCACCAAACTTGGCATGAATACTCAATATGCCCAAATGTGAACACAGATGGTGTTTGGGGAAAATAGACCATGACATTTGGGAGTTACAGTTTCTGGAATTTAGAGTTAACACACAATCAAAGAGCATCCTGAACTCTTGCAACAATGAAATTGAACCAAACTTGAACTCTCATTACCAACAGAAAGTACTGAAAGGGTTTGCTTGGGAATTTGGCAACCTTGAGTTTGGAAGTTGTAGTTCACCTACACCCAGAGAGCACTGTGGACTCAAACAATGTTATGTTATGTGGCTGTTTGTTTTCTATGCAGTATCACAATGTTGGAAGGAGGCTCACCACTTTAAGGTCCCTCAAACAGGCATGGGAACCTTCGGCCCTCTGGGTGCTTTGGACTCCAACTCCCACCATTCCTAACAGCCTGAGGCCCTTTCCTGTTTAAGTGGCTGAGGAGGGGAAGGAAAAGGGCCTGAGGCTGCTAGGAATGGTGGGAGTTGGAGTCCAAAACACCTGGAAGGTCGAGGTTTGCCCAGGCCAGCTTTCGACAGAGACCTCTTCCTCCCCCTCCCCCTTCGCGCCCTTTCTTCCCCCTCCTGCCAAACACTTACTTTTTCTTCTACACTGCCGCGTCTGCCGCCATCTTGATCCGAGGGAACAGCATGAGCATATTCAGGAGGGGAGGGGGGAGGGAGGAAGACGTGACCCGTGCGGGCGCTACTGCGCAGACTCACCCCAGAGCAAAGCGAGGCAAAGGGAGCAGAGCGAGGCTGGGAAGAAGGGAACCCGAGTGGAGAAGAAAAAGTGTTTGGCAGGAGGGGGAAGAAAGGGGATTGGAGGTCCCAATTTCCCACGGTACACCTGATGATCGCCCACGGCACACTGGTTGGGAAACATTGCTATAAAGGACACATAGTTATTAGTTACAAATACGGATAACAGGAAGTGAGAAAAATCTACCTCTTGGAAGGGAAGTTATTATCATGGGGAAAAAGGTGTTTTCACTGAAGCTTTATCACCAAGTCTTGTTTCCACAAGTCACAGGCACACAGACAGCAAAACAAACACCACAAGAGTGTTAACACTTCCCTATTCTATCCAGTGTGTGTGTGTATATACACACACAAACACACTGTTGCACTTCAGACAGACAGAATCCCCCTAGTTCACACACACATCAGACAGTCTCTAAATAATAGGATTTTATTGAAACAAAATATAGTGTCCAACAAAAGGGTTAAAGAAGGTAAAACATAAGATATATCCAAGGTGAGCACACAGTCCTAAAAGACCAGGATCCAAAAGGCAGAAGTTAAAAGCTTGATGCTAGATTCTAGAACAGTTCAATGCAGCAATAGAAACAATCCACGAAAAAGGCCTAGGCAAAAAACATGAACTTGGAGACAAGGAAGTCTTGACGTGGTCTATTCTAAACGAAGCCTGGAAACTGAAGCTTGGGTCTTTCTTACAATCTCAAGTACAGAAAACCCAGTTTCACTTTGTATCCCCTGAACGGAGCCTGCAGCTGCGGCAAAGGTCATGGGAGGCCTGTCTATACTCCAAAAAGGTTTGCTCTACGATCAAACATCATCTCTTGGTCATTAACATTCTCAGGAGCAGCACTACCTCTGCCAAGGTCTTCTGAGCCCTTCACGAAGGAATGCTTATCTAAGAGTGGCCTGGGAAATAAACTGTTCTCAGGAACAAGGGCCTCATCTGAAACTGCACTTTGCACATCAGTGTGCTCACTGTCAATCTCAGCATCCCCATCAGGCACAGGAACACCAGGCTGAAACACCACACACACACACACACAATGGTAGAACACATTTACCATTGTTGCCCACTACCCCACACCCAAGTTTCAGAACATTGCACACATCACGTGATTTTTGAGATTTTTAAAAGGCGTTCTACACAAAGATAGTTTGTACTCACTCTACTCCTGGGCATGTGAGTCGCTAGGATACAAGCTCAGTCCGTTCCATTGTTTCCTAGTGACTGCTTATACCGGACTATACTAACATGCCCAGGAGTAGAGTGAGTACATACTATAATTGTGTAGAACGCCTTTGAATCTTGTATTGTGTAGAACTTGTGATGTGCTGAACGTATCTTGTGTCGAACTCATATTGTGTTGAACTAGTTGGATGTTGGTAGAGCTCTTTATTTCCTATATGTTTAATATCATACTAAAATATATACTATAAGACATATATCGATTCTCTAATTATTGCATAGACTCTTTTTGGGGATCTTTGGCTTCTTGTTTACACATATACGGTACATAGAGTAGCAGTACTTTGTGTGTGTTGTATTCTATGTGAAAATCCACAGAATCATACATCCTTTTGGAGATGTTCCACTAAAACATATTTTTATTTAAAAAATGCATATAGAAATATGTACAAATACCTGGGCATTAAAAGGGGTCTCTGGTGTGACAAGAACCCAGGTTGAAATGAACTCAGGACTTTGGGAATGTGATAGATTGACAGATTCACACCATACTACTTGGAGAAAGGAGAGACTCTAGGCAGTAGAGACGGACCCAGGAGGGGACAATTAAGCCTTCTTAGTTCTCAATATTTTATCTTTACATAATTTTAAATAAATCAAGATATGCCACGCGATTCAGAGCCCAGTAAGAGCCCAAAGCCTTCAACAGCATTCATAATGTCAGTTTAAATGCAAACTACTCCATCTCTGCAGGCAGTCCTTTTGAAGTTGCTGAGTTGGAAGAGAAACCAACCCTTTCAATTAAATAACTCTCCTTCTAAAAAGGAGAGGGGGGGGGGGAGATCCTCTGACTCGTAATGCCAACATGGGAAGCCTAAAACCACACTCTTCTTGTTGTTTTATTCAGCATCAAAAGAGGCAAATGCACAGTTGGCAGGCATATGTATGAAGAGCTCTCACAAAGTCCACCATCTCTCAGGATTGTTTCCCACTAAGTCGTTTTGTTTTATCAGGTGTTTCCACTATGATCAATGTATTATCCTATATCTAAGGAGTAGGTTAAGATAGTATAGAGTTCTTGACTCAATCACTGAATGGCAGGTCAACACTTATGTAAATACTACGGATTCACTGGGCCTACTTTTATTGGAACTAGCAAGTAGTATTGTTGGGTTTTCAAAATAACTGTAAAGGACAGTTGAAATGGAAGACCTGAAAGGAAACAGCTATTAGCAAGTTTGTATTCTAATTGAAAACCAAATCCAAATTTGAGTTGCAGTTGTGTATCTCTGTTGTCTATCTATCTATCTATCTATCTATCTATCTATCTATCTACATGCTACTAGCTGTCCCCTGCCATGCGTTGCTGTGGCCCAGTCTAGTGATCTGGAAAAAAGTAATTAGAAAGTGGTTGTTTCTAATATATGCAATTTCTTTATGCTTGAGGGGGTAGACGGTATTTCTTGTTGTTTCTTTGTCAGTGTTGATGGACAGATTGTCTCTGTCGCAGCAGACGCCAGTTGAGAGAGCCAAACCCAATTGAAGTGTAAATAGTTTGTTTTAATATTCACAGAGTCTCTGGAGATAAGTATTTGCAAAACAAAAGCACTTAATGGTCAGTGAAAACGCCAACAAAAGGAAGCCTCAACCGGCATGAAAACAAACAGGGAGGAAAACCTGCATTCAGAACGCCAAAACTCTTTAGCAAAACCAAAGCAAAACAAACAGAGGAAGGCACACTGAGGGCAGCAGAGGAGATGTCGTCGTCAGAATCAATCCAAATTCATCAGCATTGAAGTCATCCAAGGGTTGTCCAAGAAGGTATCCAAAGGGGCGTAGGAGATACGTAATCCAGAAGCCAGGCCAAGGTCAAGGAGAGGAGACAGACGTAGAAGCAAAGACACAACCCACAGTCCAACTGGGGAGCAATCCAGTGGAGTCCAAACCCCACCACAGGAAGCAGCAGAATCAGCCTGGAAACAAGGCTTCAAGGTGCAAGGTGACAGGGTACAAGATGCAAGAGTCCCAGGATCCAAAGGCAACTCCTTGCTAGCCACAGAGGTTAGTCCCACAATGCCCACCTTTTAAGCTCACTACAAGCCAGATCCACTTGATGAGATTGACGCCCTATCACCATCCTCAGGTGTTACTCTCCCAGCAGCTGCTGCCCTTTGACTGACCCTCCAAGATTTCCACCTGTGGTTAAGACTTAGAACATCCCACCCATTGTCTGGGGACTCTGAGGGGCAATCCTGATCATCAGTGAATCCACCCAGGTGTCTGAACTTGTGGGCTCCTCACAAGCCCTCTGAATTTCTCTTACTTGAGTCCAATCTATTTCAGTAGAAATGTCCTCTGTATTCTGACTCCTATCATTCCCAGAGAATCCCTCAAATGTCTCAGAGTCTGTAGGTGCTGTAATTATTTGCTTGACACTCTTGAGTTACAAGTGATCCTCTTCACTTGACTCATGAGTAAACCTCTTTCTGCAAACACTAGTACTCCTGCTACAAACAGCCCCACCCAGTTTCATACTCTCCCCAGATGCTGAGCCATCAGAGTCTTCTGAATCACTACTACCGTGTTTCCCCGAAAGTAAGACACCCCCGATTGTAAGACATATCGGGGTCGGTCATTTATAAGCCGCACCAAAGTAAGCCGTACCTCATCCCCGCCGCGCAAGGCCGCCATTAACCGGCCTCATGTGCGCGGCACACCTCCACGGCACACCTCTTCGCCAGGCCTCCAAGCAAGGGAGGGGGAAGAGAGCCAGGGGCGTGGTGAGGAAGCGCCGCGTCACAGTGACGCGTCGGCGCTTTGTCCCTCCCCTGGTTCCTTTCCCCTCCCTTCTTTCTTCCAAGCAAGGGAGGGAAAGGAGCCAGGGCGTGGTGAGGGCGCCACGTCACAGTGACGCGTTGGCGCTGTCCCGCCCTGGCTCCTTCCCCCTCCTTTCGTCAAGCAAGGGAGGGGAAAGGAGCCAGGGGGGACGAAGCACCGACGCGTCACTGTGACGCGGCGCTCCTCGCCACGCCTCTGGCTCTCTTCTTCCTCCCTTGCTTGGAGGCCTGGCGAAGAGGTGTGCCGCGGAGGTGTGCCGAGGTGTGCCGCGGCACATGGGGCCGGTTGCGGCGTGGCGGGCGGCGGCAGCGGCGGCGTGGGCATGGCGACGGGTGCGTCTTGGGTTATATAAGACGTACCCCGTAAGTAAGCCGTAGGGGGACTTTTTGGGGGGGAAAAGAAAGTAAGACGCTGTCTTACTTTCGGGGAAACACGGTATCAGTAGCAGCTAGAGGCTCAATCACAACAGTCTGCTTTGCCTACTCTGGAACATGCAACATATAATTGTCCTTCTCAAATGTATGATACTATATCTGTCATATACATATGTGTATGCATGTGAACCATCTATATCGATGGCTGGGTGGCTCTTTGTCAGGAGAGCTTTGATTATGTTTTCTTGCCCTGGTGAAGGGAGTTGGACTGGATGGCCTTAAGGCAGCATTTCTCAACTTGGGGGTTGGGACCCCTTAGGGGGTTGTGAGGGGGTATCGGAATGTTAATCAAGGACCACCAGAAAACACAGTACTTTCTGTTGGTCATGGGGGTTCTATGTGGAAAGTTTGGCCCAATCCTATCAGTGAGGTTCAGTGAGGTGAACTACAAATCCCAGTAACTACAACTCCCAAATGTCAAGGTCTATTTCCCCCAAAATCCATCTCTGTTCATATTTGGGCATATAGACTATTTGTGCCAAGTTTGGTCTAGATACTTCATTGTTTGAGTCCACAGCAGTCTCTGAATGTAGGTGAACTACAACTTGAAAACTCAAGGTCAGTGCCCACAAACCCTTCTAGTGTTTTCTGTTGGTCATGGGAGATCTGTGTGCCAAGCTTGGTTCAATTCCATTGTTGGTGGAGTTTAGAATATTCTTTGATTGTAGGGTAACTATAAATCCCAACAATTACAACCCCCAAAGCACAAAATCAATGATTGTGTGATAGTCACTCCTTGGGTTAGTAGGTGTCTTGTGGCCAAATTTGGTGGCAATTCATCGAGCAGATTTTGAGTTGTGATGTCACTCAAAACAAACAGATAGATAGGTAGTTTTCATTATATGTTAACCATATGATTTACCACAAGAAAGGAATGCTTTGAAATTTCATATGGAGAAGCCAAACTGAACTCTGGTTTGTTGCTTTTGTTCCCACCTAGTATACAATCAGGAGGAGTGGTTCTCTTTTCAGAAATGTATGCTTGTCACATCCCAAAGGCAGGTGCCTTGGCTTACTTTCTCTATATGCTATTTTATAACCTTTCCTGATGAAGAAGCCTGTAACGCCTCAAAACCGAGTGTGTTGGTTTCTGCACCTTTTGATTGACCCAATAAAGTTATTATCACAAGATAGATTTGGGTTGGTGCTTGTGTGTGCACAATGGGTGTGAAAGCTGTAAAAGTGATGAAAGGTGACGGGAGAAATATCAACTTCTTTGATTTGTGTTGCTGCCGGCAGAGAGTTCTCCGACCAAAAGACAAACAAATGGGTCTAGATGAATCTTGAACACAATTAGAACCCAACATGATTAAATGAGACTATCGTATTTTCTGAATAATATGATTCATTGGAGAAAAACAATGTTTGCTAAAGGGAAAAGTAGCAGCAGGCGAGGGAGGAAGGAGAACCCACTAGAGATGGAATTATGCAACCAAGGCCGAGATTAACACTTTTTTCTGCCCTAGGCCACAGTTTGGAATTACGCCCCCTTTAAGCCAACCTCCCGCCACCTCCAAGGTCCCCATTCCCACTGGCTGGAAAGCTCCACTGTGCTCTGGTCTCCTTGGGAGTTGGGAGGCTTGGGGAGAGCGCAGCAGGGGCAAACTCGCTCCAAAGAGGCGCACGAGAGAGAGAGAGAGCGAGAGAGAGAGAGCGCAAGAGAGAGAGCGCACGCAAGAGAGAGAGCAAGAGAGCGAGAGAACGAGAGAGAGAGCACAAGAGAGAGAGTGCGCAAGAGAGAGAGTGTGAGAGAGAGAGTGCAAGAGAGAGAGTGTGCGCGACAGAGAAAGAGAGCACGAGAGTGCACGAGAGAGAGAACGCAAGAGAGAGAGTGTGTGAGAGAGAGCGCGTGCGAGAGAGAAAGAGAGAGCGAGAGAGAGAGCGTACGAGAGAGAGAGCGCGCGCGAGAGAGTGCGTGAGAGAGAGAGAGCAAGAAAGACACACACAGAGAGAGAACGTGCAAGAGAGAGAGCACGTGCGCGCGAGAGAGCATGCGCGAGAGCGAGAGACGGAGGGGACGGAGTAGAGACTTTGCCGGGAGAAGCCGTGAGGAGGGACATGAGAAAGGGGGAAAGAGAGGCGCAGACCAGGGGGGTTTTTTGATCAGTGATCTGTGCTCCCCCTTCGGCTTGCGCCCCTAGGCCATGGCCTCGTTGGCCTTATGGGTAATCCAGGCATGTCCACACTGCTGAATAAAACCCCACATTTTCTGCTTTGAACTGGAATATATGGCAGTGTGGACTCAGATAACTCGGTTCAAAGCAGATGTTGTGGGATTTCCTGCCTCAATGGCTGTGTGGAAGGGCCCGAAGTCATGGCCCTGAGTTTGCAGTTCCCTACTATGGCTGTTGGTAATAGTTTCTTGGAGGTCCCTCACTTATGGGGCGTCTTCAGTCAAAGGTGACTTGATGATACATAGCAATGATAAGAAAGTTTTCCTGGACGCAGCTATTTGGTGGCTCTGTTTCTGGCAACTAGCGTGTTCTACAGTTTTTATTGTTCATTAGTTTTAATACAGATAAACTAAACAACATTCAGAAGAAAAAAGAAAAACAAAAAGAAGATGAAACAAGATAATAATAAAGCACTTTATTTATATTCCTAGGCTTCCTGTGATTGAGCCCGTCTAACACATACTAGTCGAAGCTATATTGGTGTTTAATGTAAACTTTTAAATGTTTTATTGCCGTTGTTTTTATTGCTTATGTATTTTGTTGTTCTGTATTTTTTTAAAAAATTGTAAGCCACCCCGAGCCACCCCAGCTAAGAAATCAAATAAATAAATAAATAAATAAATAAATAAATAAATATTCCGCTCTTCTCACCCTGAAGGGGACTCAGAGCGGATTACAGACACACATACTTAGCAGACAATCCCTACAGTTTCCACAAACACAACATATAGACAAACAGGGGCAAGCTCTGGCCACCAGAGGGAGCTGATGCACTCCTCATCTCTCAGCGTCCTCAGTGTCCCTTGTTTTTCCTTCCGCATTCCTCAGCGTTCCTGGAGTTCTTCAATGGCCTCATCATTCAGTCAAAATTTCCCTCCCCACTTAATGTGGTCCCTTTATCTCCTACTTGACAGATGCAACTGTCTTTCGGGCTGCAAAGGTTGACAGCAGGCTACACTTAAAGGTCAAGCACCCATCTCGACCCAGGCAGGCCTCGACCTCATGACCTACTGGTCAGAGAGATCTTATGCAGCTGACACTTAGCCAGCTGCGCCACATTCCCGGTGCATGTGTAATATAGATGTATATATTCAACAAAAAAGAAATGTATTATCTTATCATTACAAATCTAAATTTAATAAAGTTATTAGAGTTACTAGTCGCAGATTATTACATTGTTAGAATTTATATTGGCCAAAAAGCCTATAAACAGTTTCAATTCTTTCAAAATATCTTGAATTGCTTTATATTTTTAAAATTCATATTAATTTGGCAATTTGATCAATATCAGAACTGGTAAATATGAACTATTTCTTCAAAATTTAATAGCATCAGTACTATGTTTGCTCAGATTTGGAAACAAGCTAAAGCGCTTGTCTCACAGTTCTGGTGTTGTGATTGAGCCCGCGGCTCTGCCTGTGAGTAGAGTTGGGGAGGATGCTGAATCTACAGCGTCTGAGTGTAGTATGGAACTGGGTGGGGCTGAGAGTAACCTAAACGCTGGGGCAAGCAGGAAGAGGGCTGCAAGCGATTCCAGCAGGGAAAGTTTGGCACGAAGGAAGAGAGTACAGCAAATACTTATGGCTCCTACTGAGTCCTTTGAAGGTTTTCCCAGGGATGGGGAAGGATCGTCAGAAGACAGTGATACTGAATTGGACTGGACTCAAGTAAAGTGAATTCAGGATGTGTGTGATGCAGACACCAGTAGTGTTACTTTTCTGGGGTTTGATAGTGATAATGAGTGGCCCTCTGAACCCTCAGGAAATGATTGGGATACGCTAAGTTTTGAAGGACGCTGGGGATCTTGGAGGGACTCACAAAGGGTTTCAGCAGCAGAAAGAGAGGCAGCTGCAACACCTAATCAGGGGGAGTTGTCCTCTTCGGGCGAGTCTGATCTTTAGGTCTATTTAATGTGGGCTTTTTGAGAGTTTCCTTGCGGCGAGCAAGGAGTTGTACTTGGTATCCTGTGTTGTATCCTGATATCTTGTATCATGTTCCTGATCCAGTTTACTCGTGAGTTGAGGTTTTACTCTGCCCTTTTGGGCTGAGATGTTGCTGCCACAGCTGGGAAAGGTAGGTGGTTTCGGGTTACAATGTTCTGTTTTCTGTCCAGCTACAGCCGTGTGTTCCTTGTGGCTGGACTTTCTGTGAGTGTCGCAAGCTACAAGAATGGTATTGTATATATGGAGGGAGGTTGACAATGTGGTTTGTGGGGATTACGATGTATGTTGTCCCCATGCATTTAGCTCCTGTGGACCTCGGATTGTCTCCTCGTTTCTCCATCTTTCTCCTGCCCACGACTCTGGACCGGTTATTGACTATGCTTTTGGCTCAACCCTCCGAGGACGTCGCAGATGACCTCTTTAGTTTGCTTCTGATCATTCCTTCAGCAATTTTTGGGCTTCTCCGTGGGTTTTTTGTGGGGTTTTGCCAGTTAGGCTAGTTCATTGTTAGTCTCATTCCCTTTTCTTGTACAATAAACTCTTTGTTATTCCTTTTTACTCCTGGGTTTGGCTTTAATTGGCATCTGCATCATGACATCTTGGTTCCATTCAAAGTACGTATTACTCATGACCCACCGCTGCCCATTAGCTAAGAATTTTTAAAAATATATACTAACTCGATAAATATATCAATTCTTCAGCAATTCAGTTTGACATGACTATCTTTTTCCTCGATGACACCCAGACGTAAGGAAATCACATTCTATCAGTTTATATTTCTTCCATATGTAGAATCTTCCAACTCACCTTAGCTGTCAAGAGAGAGACGACGACTCCAAAATTGTTTTCTCACCTTTAAATATTTATATCCCACCCTGTCTCACGAGGCAGATTACAAAATAAGTATTAAAAACTATACAATATAGACGGAATGCCTTAAATAAAATATTAGTTTAAAACACAATGACCCAGCTTACCAAAAATCAAGAAAGGGCTTTGGCAACATTTTTTTTAAAAGTCCCTCAATAAACTGATAGAAAAAATAAACTGAGCTCACAACCTCTGAGGATGTTTGCCATAGATGCAGGTGAAACGTCAGGAGAGAATGCTTCTAGAACAGTGTTTTTCAACCTTTTTTGAGCCGCGGCACACTTTTTACATTTACAAAAAACCTGGGGCACACCACCAACCAAAATGACACAAAATGACACTCTAACACAGTAATACATATAGTTAATATGTTTTTAAATGTATTTATACACTCAGTGTGAAATCTGGGCCTGTTTCGATGAACACGACATAGATATGACTTCCTCTCACATACTTATACATGGCTATCATGTCTTCTCTCAGCCTTCTCTTCTTCAGGCTAAACATGCCCAGCTCTTCAAGACTCTCCTCATAGGGCTTGTTCTCCAGACCCTTGTGAAATTTCACCCTGAGTGAAACTTGCTTCCAGTTAACTATGGATGTCATGAAGGTGTTATAAACAGTTCCTTAAGGAGGGGGGGGGGGACTCTCGAAAAATCCAGTAAAATAGTAAAAAAAAAATCCTAGCGGAAAAGCTCAATTTGTTTCTTGGAAACCTGTGAATGGGTAGTCTATATGTTTCATAGATCTGTGTGCCCTCTTTCGCTGCCTCCCTCCGCAAAAGCAGAGCACTGGGCGGAAGTGATTGAGTTGGCGTTTTCGCGTTGGCTTGGATTTCTCACGAGAACAGCCAAAGCCGGAAGCTCCACATTGGGCAGTGAGCGAACCTGGGAGCACCGGGAGGCCGAAGCAGCCCTGAGCGGGAGCTGGAGCCATGCTGAGTCGAGGCTCCTGAAGGCTTCCTCAAGGCGGGCCTGGCCCTGGCATTCGGCGGAGCCCTTCCTTTGCCTCGGGGAGGATCTTTGGGGAAGGAAAGAGGGAGAAAGAGCTGCTAGGAGGGGGAAGAGTGCCAATTTCCCACGGCACACCTGATGATAGCTCACGGCACACTGTTCTAGAACATGGCCATATAGTCCAAAAAAACCTACAACAACCCAGCGACAGAAAAGAGTTGGGAGGTATGTGATAGAATAGGCATAGATGCCAAAGGAAGTAATCTGTGCAGTGGAGGGTGTGTCTTCACAGCAATGGATGCACCTCATGATACAAAACCCATATGGTTGAGGTCAAAATTAGAACTGCACATAAAAATAGTGCCTTTCCATATTACAGTGTATACCCAGTGTGTCATCACACAATTATGGGTAGAATAATTCCGGAAGGTTCTTTGCCGAGAAACAGTCATGATGCCATTGCACACCACATCACACAGCAACTACTTCATATGTAAATCACTCGTTCTTCTCTATCCCAGGAAGTGGACACAAAGTATGGGATCGAGACCGGTTATGCAGAATATACGAGCCATATATAGAATCACAACCTAAACCTGAGTTACTTATTTGTTACCAATTAAGAAGCGAATCGGTTTAATGGCTTCAAATCTTTCAGGTGATATATTTCATTTCAAATGTAGGCAATGTGGTACGCATAACCCTCTTTGGAGCATTTATTTTTACAGGACCTCAAAAAGCAGTGCCGTACTTGCAATCTAGAATTTATGACTTGCTGACCAAACCCACTTATAGTTGTCATAGGGGTATTAAAATAGTCTGGAAGATGGATTTAAACATCAATATTAGTGAACAAACTTAGAAGCAAATGCGGAATGGAAACCCAATGCATTTGGCCTCAGCTTCTGCGGTGCAGCAAATGATGAAGCTCAGTCAAAGAGGATATTATCAAAGTTGAATATCGAGGTCTGCCGTAGCCCTTTGGAGCATCATGCTGAAGAAGACTGTAAATAGGGTTGGTGCAAGAACACAACCTTGCTTCACTCCAATAGTTATGAGAAAAGGCTCTGAGAGAGCATCGCCGTATCTGACTTGACCATGCTGGCCCTCATGTGCCAGGATCATCATTTTGAGGAATTTGGGGGGACATCCTAGACGTTCCAGGATCTGCCACAGACCTTTCCTGCTCACAGTGTCGAAGGCTTTGGTGAGGTCGACAAATGTGACATAGAGTCCTTTGTTCTGCTCTCTACATTTCTCTTGCAGTTGTCTAAGGGCAAAAACCATATCAGTGGTGCTCCTATTAGCTCTGAAGCCGCACTGGCTTTCCGGGAGAAGTTCTTCTGCAAGAGCAGGAACTAATCTGTTCAGGAATATCCTTGCAAGGATTTTTCCAGCATACACTGGACCGACCATTTGGCATGTCTTGTCGAAAGAGGCCGCAGCATTGTGCATAGTGCATCTCCATGCCTCCCGAGAGGCATGAGAGGCCAGGGTGGACCATTGTTGGTGATCAATCTGGCCGAGTCTGAAATGTTGTTTCAGGGAGTCCTTATATCTCTTTTTGGGGGCACCTCTCTTGCGCTGACCCATGGTGGGCCACTGTGTGATACAGAATGCTGGACTAGATGGGCTGAGGTCCGATTCAGCATGGCTCTTCTTATGTTCTTATGTTCTTATGTTCTTAGGGTTCACTATAGAGTAATATCTTTGGGAGGCGGTGGTCCTCCATCCCAGAGATGTGCCCTGCCCAGCGCAGCTGTGTTCTCAATAGCGTGGCCTCAATGCTGGTGACCCCTGCTTGCTCAAGGACAGCAACATTCGTCACATAATCAGTCCAGTGTATATTTAGGATTGTGCGAAGACAACGCTGATGAAAGCATTCGAGGAGTCGTAGGTGTAGGCGATAGGTGACCCATATTTCAGACCCATATAGGAGAATAGACAGTACAACAGCTCTGTACACACTGATTTTGGTGCTTTGCCTCAGGTGCTTGTTGCTCCAGACTCTTTTGTGAAGCCTTCCAAATGCACTCTATGCCTTTGCTAATCTGTGCTCTATCTCTTTGTCAATCTTGGCGCCTGGAGAGATGATGCTTCCCAGGGAGGTGAACTGCTGAATGGACTTAAGCACAGATGTGCCTATGCTGACGTGGGGATGATGGTGTTCTTCCTGTGGTGCGGGCTGGTAGAGGACTTCTGTTTTCTGTTTTCTGTTTTCTTCAGGCTGACTTCCAGCCCAAACAGCTCTGCAGCTGTTGCAAAGCAGGATGTGAGGCGCTGCAGGGCTGCTTCTGAATGGGCGACAAGGGCGCATCGTCAGCAAAAAGCAGCTCACGGACTAGATAGTTTAGAGTCTTAGTGCGAGCCTTCAGGCGGCTTAAGTTAAAAAATATAGATGATCATTAGCCAGAAGATTGAGATTAATCCTGTAGCATTTTTGTGATCCAATGCCTCTATCAAAAAAAGGAGCTAATCAGATATTTCTTCCCAGCCACAGGATTAGAAACAGAATGCCATTTGAAATATACAATGAATTTTTGTCTCTTTCGTTGGAAAAAAGGACTCCGGTCAGTGGTTTTCATAAAGAAATCTGACCATATAAATGTATTAAAAAAATAATGGCCATCTGCATAATTCATTTAATTTAATATGGGTCCCATTTATCAACCGCTCCAATGATGGTAATAGACGCAGCATCACCACCCACATGTTTCACATAGTTATTTATGGAAAGATTTATTTACTAATTGGAAAACATTGCAATCAATCTGCGTGACGTTAGAGGAGGCTGTGTTCTGTGTGTTTCTTGCTGTGTTGATTTTATGAACTTGTGGTTCTTTTTTGGTCCAAAATCCAATTGCCATGGAGGTCATACAATGACAGGTTTATTACTTTTAACTAATCCTCATTAAAAGCAGGCCACTGATTTTGAAGCTCCTCCTGGAAAGACACGCTGAGGAGCTTGGACCAACTCCCCACCAGTAAAACGCGAAGGGTCAGTGGCTGAAGACACTGGGCGGTGGCAGTTCGAGTTTCCTCCTGCCCTGACAAAATTGGGTTTATGTATAACATAAAGCAAGTAATACACATAGCAGGGTATACTTCAAAATATCAAAATAGTATATGTATTTAGCAAACAGGGCAAACATTCACAATATAAACACACCATACATATAAGGCATCAAAGCGTCTATTCCAAGCAATACAGCAGTATATACAAGTCATATAGGAACGCATTGATGGTACAGTGGTATAAAAATATATGCAATATATGCATTTACACCTGCATTGCCCATGCCTAACAGCAATCAACCAAGGACATGAATAAAGTCCAAAGGGGACTCAAAATGGATAGAGTTAGGCCGACGGGCTGGCGATGCCACAAATCCTGGGGCCACTACCACGTTTCGCCCCTAGGCGGGGCTTTCTCAAGGCCTTCATAGATAACAGGATGTCCTTGTCTATAAGAGAATATATAAAACATAGTTGTACCAAATGTATAAACCCATAAAAGTATTCATAGTATAAAGGTATACATACCAATGATGTGAAGCGTCAGGGCTTAACCTCACAGAAGGCTGTGAGGTGACCATAAGGGTAGGGAGGCTCTGAATCAGGAGGTTTAAAAAGGGTGTAATTCAGGTGAGGCACTTTAGGTAATCAGGGCTTGTACACTGATACCCAGGTTTAACCCATTCGGATATTCTGTGTTTAGTCTTAATATCCAAGATTTTTCAGATTTAAGTAAGGCGTTCACGGGGTTAGTATGAGGGCGAGGTTCTATTTTGTCTAACACTCTAACACGGAGGGATTTGGGATCATGTTTCATTTCTAGGCAATGGGTGTAAAGAGGCAAATCCATGTTTCGTGTATTTATTTTACTTCGATGCTCAATGAACCGCTGGCGTAATTGCCTAGTGAGAATGGCCATTTCCTGCTGATGGAATGGTCCGTCCTCCACGCAGATTGGACAACTCTTGATGATGTATTATCTTTGAGGACGCCTACTTTATGCCTCTGAAGAAGTCTTTTAGACGAAACGGCCCTTCGCCGGCTTAGGAGTGAGCTCCCGCCGTCAGGCAACCTCTCCTCCGCTGCCCTCACCCACCGAGTGACCAGCGGTTTCCCATTCTACCTTCCTGGCATTTGCCAATCCACCCTTTACCACACGGACACCCTTAGCATCTTTCCGAACTACCTCTACCACCATCCTTTGCGGGCCGCCATTGAGCGTCTCCCGCACATGCGCACAGCGCAGTTCGGCCTATCGAGCATCCCGACAGGACCACAACGCCCAGCTCCACTTGCGGCTGGCCACAGCGCTTGCCCGCGCATGCGCCCTAGACGTCTGGGCCTGCACTGAGCGTCTCCTGTCGCCATCCCGCCCTGCTTGACACAGACACACCTGGGATCCACCCACCTCCACCTGCAGTTCGCTGAGCCTCATTTTGATGTAAATATAATGTTTTTTGAACTGTAGTGTCTCTCTGCACCAGGAAGGATCATTTGTCCCTCTTGGCCCAAGGCTTCTTGATATGTTTGTATATTGCTATGATGCATAAAATGAATTGTTAGTCTCTTGACTGTATTTTGTTGTACTTGCATAGTGGTGATTCCACTTGTACCCCCTTCCTATATATCCCATTGTGGTTGTAAATGTATTGACTCATATATCGCTAATAGATAACTATTTGGTATAGCCCAGTTTACTGTTTTCATTGATATACCTGAATAGTATTTTCAGTTCTTACACTACGGTGTTGCCTACTGTTTTTCTGTAATTGCCTAGTGGTCATACCTATGTAGACCAAAGAGCACGGGCACGTGATGGTGTACGTGACGCGGGCACTAGCGCACGTCACGAAGCGTCTAATGTCAAAATGTTTATTTAGTGCTGGGCTAAAAATTGTTTTATCCATGCAGATATTGTCACATATTGAACAATGGCCGCAAACCTTAGTGCCATTACTGAATCTGCTAATGTTTTTAGTATGCATTCGAATCGTATGTGATCTTGAAAAGCATAAAATCCATATGCTTTGGGGAAAGTCCATCTGTGTCCTTGGGAAAACTATAAGAGAAAAGTTCTTTTTGCTTATAGCCAGAGGAGAGTCCAAACACACAGAAGTCCTTGGAAAACAATGTCTCCCAACATCCTCGGGGCGGCCCTATGCAGGCCCGTCTTGCATGCAGCCCCTGTGCACAAAGGGCCCATGGCTGCAGGCCTCCGTTGAGGCCGCTTCGTTGATGGCGGGAACAAAGGCTTTTCAAAAACCGGCGAGTTTGGCAGTCAGCTGGTCTGTTGAAGAAATATTCTTTAGAGTTTAAAGAGTTGCATAGAGGCATAGAAAGGGTTCAGAGGAAGGAAACCAAGATAGCAGAAAGTTTTAGAATAAATCAGAGAAAAATATGTAATTGGAATGTAGCCAAAATGGGGCACTTTGTATCTTTGTGGAAAGGGAAAATGTTGCGATGTGGAGTGTTCTTAATCTAAGCTGCGCTACAAAGTTTCAGCTCAAGTGAGGCATGAAAATAGAGGGATAGAAATGGCTGGAGGTCTTTGGATGCTAAGTCTCAGCCTTTCATCTTTAAAGATGCCAGACCACATGTGCAGGAACGTTGGAACTCCCTGCTGCAGGTCAAACCAATTAAGATACAGATGGGCTCTCTCTGGGGCTCGCCTTCACCATGCACTTGAAAGAACAACTCCAGCAGTAACATCAGCCTTAAGTGATGCTTTCCTCAAGGGTTTAGGTATGGGAGAAATTAATACATATTTGCACATGGTTGTTTCTACACAGAAAACATTGTACTGTGTACAATTCTGGTCACCGCACCTCAAGAAGGATATAGCGGAACTGGAAAAGGTACAAAGAAGGGCAACAAGAATGATCCAAGGGATGGAGCGGCTCCCTTATGAAACCAGGTTGCAACGCCTTGGTCTTTTCAGCCTTGAAAGACAGCGCCTAAGAGGTGACTTGATCGAAGTGTATAAAATCATGCATGGGATAGAAAAGGTGAATAGAGAAAAATATTTTCTCTGTCACCCAACACTAGGACTAGGGGGCACTCGCTGAAGCTCCAAGGTAGGAAAGTTAGGACTAATAAAGGGAAATATTTCTTCACCCAGAGGGTCATTGGGTTATGGCAGTGTTTCCCAACCTTTTTTGAGCCGCGACACACTTTTAACATTAAAAAAATCCAGGGCACACCACCAACCAAATGACACTCTAACACAGTAAAGAATGGCTGGGGTTGGTGGCCTGCTGGGAGCAGCTGCTGGGAGTGCCGGCCGGGAGGGGCGGAGCCAGGCTACCCCCGCTTCACCTCTCCAGCAGCTGCTCTAGCCTTGAGGGGGCAGTGCCAAGCCAGCGGTGCCAGAGCCAGCACAATGCTGGCTTGGCACTGTCCCCTCAAGGCTGGAGCAGCTGCTGGGAGTGCCGAGCCGGGGAGGGGCAGAGCCAGGCCGCACCATGCCCCGCCCCGTCTCCCCAGCTTCAGCTCTCCTACAGGCCGCGCCATGCCGCCCCTCCCCAGCTTCAGCTCTCCTACAGAGGAGGAGCATGAGCGTGGACGGGCTTCAGTGGGCGGCTCCTCCTCCACGCGGCTTCAGCGAGCGAGGGGCGAGAGTCATGGTGGGAGTCATGGCGGATTGGAGGCTGGCTGGGGAAACGGCCGAAGGAGGCAGCGCCCGGTCCCTTCTTTTTTTCGCCACTGCCCGGCCCTTCCTCCTCCTCCCCAAGCAGCAGGAGTTCGGCAGGAGGGGGAGGAAGGGGGCAGAGAGCTTCTCTCGCGGCACAGCAGGAGGTCCGTCACGGCACACTAGTGTGCCATGGCACACTGGTTGAGAAAGACTGGGTTATGGAACTCACTTCCAGAGGAGGTTGTGACAGCGGTCAGCCTGGACAGCTTCAAGGCAGGATTAGACAGATTCATGGAGACCAAGGGAATCAGTAGCTACTGAAATGGACATCCAAGGCCACCTCTGTGTTGATGGAGGCAGGCAGGATTTCCCGGTACTGGTTGTGGGGGTCGGGGAGCAGGTGAGGGTTTTGCCCTCCTTTCTGCTAGAGATCCCCATGTACAACTGGTGGGCCACTGTGTGACACAGAATGCTGGACTAGATGGGCTGAGGCCCGATTCAGCATGGCTCTTCTTATGTTCTTATGTTCTTATGTTCTTATTTTCTGTGCAGGAAATAATATCTCTACCTATAAATATTATTTTCTGCACATGTTTTCCATACTGGGCAACAGTGTAAGAACATTGTGCAAAATAGGTCCCAGGCTGCAAGAAATGTCGTTAGTCCATGATCTTTCTTGTCAGGGCTTCTTGAAATACAGAAACACATTTTTCAAAAAACCCCAAAACCTAAATCCCTTTCGTCCATAAGCTCACGTTGCTTCCTCCTGCTCCACAATGTGGTGGATTGTCTGCCGTTTCAGGTCCCAGAACTTCTTTGCATCTAGACCAGTTTCTCCTGTTATCACAGCTCTATTTATTTATTTTTTGAATGTGTGAGGCTGTACTTTGTAAACATAACCCAATAAGCATAATTGCGACCACTGGGATTAATAAATGCTACAAATCATATGACATCTTGTGACAGGGTTATTTCTCAATGCAATTCCCCGTTCTGTCTTTTACATACAGGATTGAAAGATAACAATAAAAACTCAACAGGCTTACGGTAAAGAAGATATATCGAACCCCCTTTCTGTTACTATTCGTATGATTTGCTGTTTGCTTTCTTTTCCAAGTTTAATCTTCTTTACATTATTGGGCTTTCAATCATCTGTGACTTTGGACCTGAATGTGGCATATGTATGTGTACATATATACACACCTCATTATTCTTCAGTTTATGTTCCTTTTGGTTTTGTCATTTATAGGTTTTTTAATCCATGAGTAAAATTGAGGAAAATGAAAGAAAAATTGGCCTGGCCGCCAAGATGGGACCAAGCCTTTGGGACAGTGCCATAAGGTAGTAGTAAGAAGCCCACTCCGCTGATCGGAGCCAATATGGTCGTTTTTGAGATTGTTTTACACAAATGATATTAAAGTAGATAATATAACTGATTTTAGTGTTGTGTATATTTCTAGTTTATTTTAAGTTCTGGTATTGAATGTTTGCTGTATATTTATTTATTTATTTATTTAAATATTTATTTATTATTTTGACTTCTATACCCCCCTTCCCGAAAAGGCTCAGGGTGGTTCACAGCAATGAACAACAAAACACAACATACTTGAAAACATAATAAGAACAGATTAAGACCAGAGTCAGGGTTACAGCTTAGAGATTGAACGCCTGGCGGAACAGGTTGGTCTTACAGGTCCTCCGGAAAGCCTGTAGATCGGTTATTGCTCGTGCCTCCTCCGGGAGGGCCTTCCAAAGGGTAGGCGCTGCTACAGAAAAAGTGCGCTGTCGCGTCGATGACAAGCGGCAGATCTTAAGTGATTGAACCTCTAGTAGGTTTTGATCCATGGACCGTAGTGGTCTCTGGGGAATATGCAGGGAAAGGCGGTCCTTCAGGTATGCTGGCCCCAGGCCCTAAAGGTTAGCAGCAGCACTTTGAAGACAATCCGGTGCTCGATAGGGAGCCAGTGCAAGCGCTGTAGGACTGGAGTGATGTGGCACGAGAGTGTCACTCCAGCCAGCAGTCGAGCCGCAGCATTTTGCACCAGTTTAAGTTTCAGGATTACCGACAAAGGAAGGTAAAGGGAGTTACAGTAGTCCAGTCTCGAGATGACCGTGGCCTGGATTACCGTGGCCAGGTCGTTACCGAAAAGGTAGGGCGCCAGCCGCCTTGCCTGGCGCAGATGGAAAAACGCTGCTCCGCTCACGGTGGAGACCTCGTCAGCAGAGGGTAATGTTTTGCTCCACCCCGAGTCCCCTTCAAGGTGAGAAGGGTGGAATATAAATGTTATAGTAAATAAATGAATAAACAAACAAATAATGATGCTGATGTACATGATACCTTGCAAGTAAAATCTACACACACACACACACACACACACACACAACCCCAATCAAATTGGCCATGGAAACTTACTAGGCAAGTCATATCCCTTCATACTCAGAGGAAGGCAGTGGCAAACCTTTTCTGGACAAATTCTGCCAAAAATAAGTCTTTTTTTCTCACCCTCCTTGCCACCCGGATTATTTTTCCCTCGTCTTCCTCACTTCCAAAACCCTACCTGTCATCATCTGTAATAAGGCAGGGGGGGGGGGGGGGAGAAAGTAATAGCACAAGATTGAGGATGGGATTTGAATGTTTCCCAGTTTGCCTCAGTACTAAATTTGCACATTCAAACCCACCCCCTCAAGAAATGTGGTTTTTCAAAGCATTTCCTAGCTCAGCCCATCTTTTTGTCCATTTTTAAAAATGTTGTAATGGATGAGCAATGTAAGGGAAGTGATATTTATTATTTATTTCGGGATTTTACCCCGCTCTTCTCAACCCCCGAGGGAGGGGGGACTCAGAGCGGCTTACAGTACGGCACAATTCGATGCACACATCACAACAATATAAGCCCCAAAACACTTCAACAATTAAAATACATTAAAATACATTAAAATACATTAAAATACAACTACATTAGCACCATACACATTCACTCTGGATTAAAACAATGTTCAGTCCATAAAAACATTGGCCATAATCACCCACTTTCATTAAAAACCAATCTAAAGTGCTGCCTTGTGCTGGTGTACGAATGCCTGGTCCCACAGCCAGGATTTTACTTTTTCCTGAAGGCCAGGAGGGATGTGGTGGATCATACATCAATAGGAAGCGCATTCCACAGGCGGGGGCCACCACCGAGAAGGCCCAATCCATCGTACCAACCAGCCTCATCTGAGAAGTAGGCGGGAGCGAGAGCAGGGCCTCCCCGGATGATCTTAGATTACGAGGTGGGACATAGCGGCTGATGCGTTCGGACAAGTAAGCTGGGCCAGAACTGTATAGAGCTTTAAAGGTCAAAACCAGCACTTTGAATTGAGCCCGGAATTGGACAGGCAGCCAGTGGAGCTGACACAACAGGGGGTTGTGTGCTCCTGTATGTAGCTCCGTTAGCAATCTGGATGCCGCCCGCTGGACTTATTGCAATTTCCGAACTGTCTTCAAAGGCAGCCCCACATAGAGTGCGTTGCAGTAATCTATTCGGGATGTGACCAGAGCGTGGACGACCGTAGCCAGATCAAGGTACGGGCGCAGCTGGTGCACGAGTCTTAACTGTGCAAAAGCTCCCCCGGCCACCGCTGAGACCTGGGGTTCCAGGCTCAGCGATGAATCCAGGATCACTCCCAAGCTGCGAACCTGCGCCTTCAAACTACGTATCATACTGTGAAGCAACAGTAGAACAGCGAATGGAATCCATTTTGGAGGTCTTTAAGAAGCTCTGGGGTGGGCATCTTTCCATCGTGCTTTAGCCACGTATCCCCACGTGGCAGGGGGCTAGTCTAGATGGTCGGTTGCAGCCCCTTCCTGCTCTAAAGTTCTGACCCTCACCCAAATGGGGAAAAGCCTTAAAATGCACAAGTTTCCGAGAAGAAAATATACAAAACCTGTGTTTATTTCTTGGTGCCCAGGGAAATGCATAGTTCCACAAACGAAACACGCAGGCAACTCCAACACAAACTGCACACGTCCCTAGCAGCCAAGGCCTTTGACGTGTTGCAGTGGACAATATTAACGGCCGCAAGGAGAAGGCTCCAGTTTATGAAATGATAAAAGCACTTTAGCGCTGCCAGAGTGGATGTATGGCTGTCATTTGCGCCGCCGCCTCGCAGGAGCAGCAGGAATCCAAAATAATAAATTGCCACCTAAAAAGAGCCATCAAAGCAATGGAGACATACAGGGATCGGGGGTGGGCTGTTGTATCTGCATGGGGCTAAAAACGAGAGCGGAGGCAAGATCAAGCACAGGAGAGAAAAGCATAGACACGTAGAGAGGGGGGGGATGTGGTGAGGAAATAAATGACAATAGACTAAACCCAATGATATAAGACAATGGATTTTTTAAAAAGAGCAACAGCAGGATTTAGTACCACCAAAGTGGAAGGTGCTTTAGAGGAATATACTTTCAAAACAAATGTGGAGAACAGAGAAAAAAGTAGACTAAAATACTCTATATTACTGTATATGCTCATATAAGTTGAGAACTTTAAGTTTAAAATGACCCAAAATATTTGGGTCCACTTATCCTATTGTGAGTTCAGGAGACCTGTTATGATTGAGCCTCCAGCTGTGACTGATAGTAGTGATTCAGAAGACTCTGGTGGCTCAGCATCTGGGGAGAGTATAGAACTGGGTGGGGCTGTTTGTAGCAGGAGTACTGGTGTTTGCAGAAAGAGGCTTACCCGTGAGTCAAGTGAGCCAAGTGAAGAGGATCACTTGCAATTCAAGAGAGTCAAGCCAATAATTATAGCACCTACAGACTCTGAGACATTTGAGGGATTCTCTGGGAATGATGGGAGTCAGAGTACAGAGAACATTTCTACTGAAATGGATTGGACTCAAGTAAGAGAAATTCAGAGGGCTTGTGAGGAGCCCACAAGTTCAGACACCTGGGTAGGATTCACTGATGATCAGGATTGGCCCTCAGAGTCCCCAGGCAATGGGTGGGATGTTCTAAGTCTTAACCACAGGTGGAAATCTTGGAGGGTCAGTCAAAGGGCAGCAGCTGCTGGGAGAGTAACACCTGAGGATGATGATGATAGGGCGTCGACCTCATCAAGTGGATCTGACTTGTAGTGAGCTTAAAAGGTGGGCCTTTTGGGACTAACCTCTGTGGCTAGCAAGGAGTAGCCTTTGGATCCTAGGACTCTTGCATCCTGCCATCTTCCATCTTGAAGCCTTGTTTCCAGACTGATTCTGCTGCTTCCTGTGGTGGGGTTTGGACTCCTCTGGATTGCTCCCCAGTTGGACTGCGGGTTGTGTCTCCGCTTCTACGTCTATCTCTTCTCCTTGACCTTGGCCTGGCTCCTGGATTACATCTGTCCTACACCCCTTTGGATACCTTCTTGGACAAACCTCTGATCACTTCATTGCCGATGACCTTGGATTGATTCTGACGACATCTTCTCTGCTGCCCTCAGCGTGCCTTTCCCTGTTGGTTTTGCTTTGATTTTGCTAAAGAGTTTTGGCGTTTTGAATGCAGGCTTTTCCTCCCTGTTTGTTTTCATGCCGGTCAAGGCTTCCTTTTGTGAGCGTTTTCACTGACCATTAAGTGCTTTTGTTTTGCAAATACTTATCTCCAGAGACTCTGTGAATATTAAAACAAACTATTTACACTTCAATTGGGTTTGGCTCTCTGAACTGGCGTCTGCTGCGACAAGACCTCTCATGTTCTCCAACAATATGGCCCATAACTCTTGTATGACTCAGAGCCACAAAATTAAGGGCCCCTCCACACTACACAAGTATAACACAACGATTCCACCTTACCTGCCATTGTTCTATGCTATGTTATTCTGAAATTTGCGGTTTAGAGATGGGTATTTATAGACTGCCCTAGTGTCTTACTAAACTAAGCTCAGTAATTCGTTGAATGCAGCCATGGCAGTGGCAATAGTGCTATAATGTGAAAAGAAGGTAGAGATATGTCTTCCTTTAAAGTACAGTTCCACCCATTCTCCAGTATGAATGTGCTTGTGGGAATCTGGAATTGTAGCAGTTTGTGCCCATGTTGGTTGGGGATTCTGGAAGTGGAAGTCTCAAAATTTAAGAGCAGAATGCCGTACGTGCTACTTTGCTGAGTCTACACTGGCCTCTAAAGCTGAGCCCTGCCTGGAGCACTGGATAACTTTCTGTGTGACTGTGATCAGGCCCGGATTAACACCTTTTTGCGCCCTAGGCCACACTTTGGAATTACGCCCCCTTTAAGCCAACCTCTACAGCTGCTTTTTTCTTCGGCTACTTTCTCTGAGTTTTTTTTAAAAAAATACATAAAAGCAAATGCACCAGGGCCACCCCCCCCCCCCCCCCAAGGAAAAAACACACAACCCAAATGCTCCCGGGCAAGGAATGGATAGGATTAGGCAGCATTTTTATTTGTTTCAACATTTGAGGGGGGGGTCCGTGATCTGCGCCCCCCCCCAGCTTGCACCCCTAGGCCATGGCCTAGGTTGGCCTTATGGGTAATCCGGGCCTGACTGTGATAGTATCCAGATGCCTGGGCTGGATCTGCTGCTGCACAACAGTGTTCAGATGGTTCAGGTAGGCCAAAAACTCATTGGCCCTGATTGACCATCTCCTCTCTCTTCTTATTTTATTTATTTATTTATTCAATCTTGTATTCCACTCCTCCCTGCAGGCTCGGGGCGGATCACAACATACAATAAAACATACAGCATACAATAAAAAACATATAACATACAATAAAACATAAAACATTGTCTGAATAGTAAAATTCACAGAAACCTGTGGATTCCTTGAACTCAAGGTATAAAACACGCCAGGCCAGACCAGATTAATTAAAAGCCCATCTAAAAAGGGCGGTCTTGCAAGCCCTCCGAAAAGGGGCGAGCTCTGGAATCGCTCGAGTGTCTTGCCACGGATGCTACTCCTCTTTGGCCACAGAGTGCCTGGCCATTACCTGTTGCAACAATGGTGATGTTAGAATCAGTCACCTGAAAGACCGCCATAAGGAGAGGAGATCTATCCCCTCTTTTTGTTTATTGTGGGGGTATCCACCTGGCACCACAGATACCCTCATGCTAGACAGGCTTTGGGGTGTAGCTCTGAGGCTGGTAGGGACTCATGCTAATGTGGCAAAAAGGCGCCCGCTTTTCTTGTGCTGGTCAGTGGAGGTAAAGAGTGATAACATCCAACTCTAACAAACTGTCCAAACTTCTGTGAAGCCCAGAATACTCTGGAGTTCCTGGCAAGCTCTGGAGTATTTCCTAAATTGTCCAAAAGTGAGGTAAAGTCATGTTAAAGCTTTAAAACCTACTTTACTCACTGGGAAAACATCAGCACTGGATCACCATTTTTTTGCTCATGTGTAATTTGTCTTTCCTAGTTACATAGCTATGTGGCATCTCGTATTTCCTAACCCTGCTGAATGTGCTTTGTTGGATCATCAGCCATGCAGAAAAAAGCCAACAGCATTTGTTCGTGACCAAGTTATAAGCACAGACGATGCTTTCACCGCCAGTAATGTTGAGGGGCCATTTAAACTGACAATTGAACTGCAGTTTTAAACTGGTATCAAAGAAAGCGATTCCACTCTGCCGATGATTGCAGGACACCTTGGAACTGGATTGATGTCCAGATGGTGATCACACAGGCCACCGGTCACTGATGAGCGTTAAGGGCTTCCTTTTGTGCACTTCCATGGTAGTTTGTTGTCTAGCCACTACAATTTGAAGCTGGCAGTGAACTGCAAAAATTGGTCGGCATAGATTGGGCATAGGACAAAGAAATGCATTTTGTAATCCCGGTCTCATTCGCTGGTAGAAATGTTGGAAATGCCACTGATCGCCATCCCGATCACAAGCAAAATTGACCCATTTCTCTTGCATCGATCATGCCCCGCAAAGTAGGCCTAGGGAGCAGTTATGATTGTGGCAACAGTGGCATAATTGTGACTACTACATAGGTAGCATAAAGGCTGATTCATTCCACATATGTAACTCCACATGGCATAACTCCAAATTTGGTCTGAAATTCTGGTTTATGTTTCATGTTTGATTAACCTCAAGTGTCACGACACAGAGACTTCAAAGCCAGACCCAGGAGTAGAAGGGGATAACAAAAAGTTTATTAAACAGTAGCTGGAGAAAGGACGAACAAAAAAGTAGCCTACTCGGCTCAAAAAACCCTCAAAAATCCCAGGGAAGAGTCCCACAAAATAAAGCAACAAAACAGCCCAAAACAAATACTAGACGTCCATCTGCAAAGTCCTGAAGGGAGAATCCAGAAGCGTAGTCACGAGTCCAGTCCAGAAGTCCAAAGCAGGAGAAAGGCAGATGAAAAGGGGGAGACGTTCCAAGGGTCACAGGAGCTGAGTATACATGAATAGCACAAATCATAGCCCCATAACACAATGCCAGCCTCCCTCCATTTCATACAATAACATGTCCTTGTAGCAGGAACTCACGTAAACTCAGCGGAGAGCAAGCCCCGCCACAGGGACACACGGCAGGTAACTAAACAGAAAAGCACACATTGAATTCCAACCCCCCCCCACCTTTGCCCAAACATCAGCTAGAGCTGCCACAGCAGCTCTCCCCAGGAACAAAGTGGAGAAATAGCCCATAACTCACGAGTATCAGGAAACTGGAACAAGGTACTTGATATCAGGAACACAGGCGAGTCAGAGACAAGAACCAGACATCAACTCTTTGAACGCAGCAAAGTCAGCCCCAAAACTCATTTCTTATATAGCACTTACACATCACTGTCTTCTGAAGACTCTCCTTGATCAGGAGCACCAGCTGCTGCATCTCCTACAGCTGCTGTGCTCTGTGCTTGCCTCCACTCTTGCCAACGCTGTTGCATTCTTAGAGTGTCCCAATCTGTTTCTGAACCCCCAGAAGGCCAGTATAAATCACTGTCAAAGCCAAAGAAGGTGTCAGAATTAGACTCTTCGTTACACACATCCCTTACTTCCTGAACCAATGTTGAGTCTAAATCCGTATCACTTTCCTCTGACCCCATTTCTTCTTCCCCAGGAAAACCTTGGAAAGTGCCTGAATCAGAAGGAGCTCTAAGTATCTGCCGGATCCTGTTTCTCTGTTCCAATCCTTCCACGCTAGAATCACTAGCAGCCCTTTTCCTTCCAGCAGCAGACTCTTCATCACCCAGAGCCTCACCCCATTCCATACTATTGCTTGATGCTATTGACCCAGCATCTTCCCCAATACTACTACAAGTAGTAGCTGAAGGCTCAATCACAACATCAAGACTCATTTTTCATTTCTTCATGAAAATACTCTGAATATGCCTTTGATACATGACTTCGATTAATAGGATAACTAAACACATCCTCATTAATATGCTTTGGAAACCGACACCGTCCACTCTGCCCAAGTCCGTGCTGAAAAGCAGAGAGTATGTAGAAGATTTTCCCCACCTTTTGCCAACCTTCCCACTCCACTGACCACAGGTGTTCATTCATTTTAATGAGCCCTCTTCTCCCAGTATTCCCTCCAGAAAGGGAAGCTTAGCTCTCGTGTATAATTGTCCCTGCTGTGCCGGAGATGGGTTTGTAGTGCATGCTGGAGGCTACGGCTTTGAAATTCAGCAACGGCATACATAAACATTGGCTTTAATTCTGAGTGCCCCTGCCAGTATAGCAAGTGGTAAGCATTGGTCTCCATGCAAGTGCTGTCCAGTAGATAAGCCGGTGCCATCTGGGCAGCAGCACCACCAGAAATAACAGAGAGAAAGGCTGCAATTCCTCCAGGCAGGAATGACGTTTCCCCATATTTTTTCCTGCAGGATAAATAATCTGCTGCTCATTTCTCAGGTTTTTGCTTGGGTATTCCTTAGTTGTTAAATAGTTTTGCCTATTTTATTTCAAGGCAGGACAAGCAAGAAGGTGTGGCCTTATATCCAATGACGGATGGTGTCAGTCAAGCAATGAATTCAGGCCAGGATTACCCATAAGGCTAACCTAGGCCATGGCCTAGGGGTGCAAGCCGGGGGGGGGGGGGGCGCAGATCACAGACCAAAAAATAAATAAATGTTGAAACAAATAAAAATGCAACACGCATGGAGAGGAGGAAGGAAGGATACCGGAAGTCCTCCTTTTTTGCTCCGCCCCTGCCCCTTCCTGAATACCAGCTCCTGCCTCTGCTACTGTTGCGCAAATGGAGTATACGCAGGGGCTCTCGACACTGGCGTCAACGTCGACAGGAGGAACAATTAACTCCCTCGATGCCAACAGCATCCACTTGCTGGCTCCTTCAGTGCAAGTACAGGAAACTCCATTGCACAGTCTGCACATGCCCTAACACCATGAAAGCTGGTATTCCTCCTCCAACACAAGGAAGAGGCTCCTCCTTACTGGAGAGAGAAGCGCAACTGCCAGCTACAGCACATGCGCAAACCCCAGTACAAGAGATAAGCCCAACGTGACAAGCCCTGGTATCGAGGAGAAGCGTGGCATCGGTACAGCTGCTGACTACAACGCATGCGCAATCTCCGATACCGGGTAGGAGCCAAGTGCCTCAAGCCCCGGCATCGGGGAGGAGGCTCCTCCCCCCATGCCTGCATCCTTAGTGCCTGCCGAGAGGGAAACTCCTGTGGCCGACCTAGTGGGGCCACACTGGGAGAGCTGGATGCGGGGCCCTAAGGGGGATGAGCGGATGAAAGGATCGGGGGGGGGGTGCGGTAGAGGTTGGCTTAAAGGGGACGCAATTCCAAAGTGTGGCCTAGGGCGCAAAAAGGTGTTAATCTAGGCCTGAATGAATTCTCTCTTAGTTTTACTTCTAACTTAGAAGATCAAATTTGCTGAACCCCCCCCCCCCCGGACTTTACCACCAATGGATATCTATTTTCTTGAACAGCTGCTATAAATTTCAGGAGTGGACGTATCTCTTCACTGACCTAGAAGCCGCCAACTGCCACTGTCCATATTCTTTCTTTAATCAAAGTGTTGAAAAGTTACTTTTTTGAATGGCATCTCTTTGAATCCTCCAGACAATTTTTCAAGTCAATATTTCTTTTCAGAGTTCCTACACATGAAAGCAGGTTGTGTGCCATTCCCACCTGGAGGAGTTGAAACAACGGGTTGTAATTCTGCTCCAGTAACGTATATTCAACTAAATAACTTTTCCTTGTCTGATCTCCCCCAGCCTGAGGGAAACAGCACGCAAGAGCGCTCCAGCTCCTGGCGGAATAGGACTCTTTCCCCCTATGCTGCTGACACCCAACAAAGAAGATTGTAAATACAAATAGTTTTGCACTTATTGTTATCACAGTCATTAACTATTTAAAAAGATTGGGAACTGCTTTTATCTTTTATAAAGAAAGAAGAAGACATAGTACACAACACTTGATTAGACAGAGGGTAGGAAGTCAATGTTTAACTTTTTCCTTTTTTCAGTGGGTTAGGATAGTGGGTGGTAGGGTCAAAATAAGGATTTTTCCCGTTTTTATTGTAGTTTTACTTGTTAGGTTTATTTTGTTAATAGGTGTGTGTGCACATTCTGGATATCGTACACAAAACTATCTATCTATCTATATATATATATATATATATATACAGTATATATATATAGTATGTCAGGAAGCTGATCACATGAGTTCTGCATACTAAAGTTAGGTGTTTATTCATGTGAATGAAGACTGATGTTATATTACTGAGCAAGAACAAATACAGGTTTTAAATGGTATTGTCAATGGAGTCTCAAAACATGTGTCACACCTCAAGTTTTCATTCCATAGGAGATAAATAAACATAAGTTTAAGAGGAAGACCACACTATTTTGGTCTCTTCGTTCACTGTTCCTGCTTGTCCCAAACATATACATACTCCCTGTTGTGATTGAGCCTGCGGCTCTGCCGGTGAATAGGGCTGAGGAGGATGCTGAATCTACAGCGTCTGAGTGTAGTATGGAACTGGGTGGGGCTGAGAGTAACCTAAATGCCGGAGCAGGCAGGAAGAGGGCTGCAAGTAATTCCAGCAGGGAAAGTTTGGCACAAAGGAAGAGAGTACAGCAAATACTTATGGCTCCTACTGACTGAGTCCTTTGAGGGTTTTCCCAGGGATGGGGAAAGCTCGTCAGAAGACAGTGATACTGAGTTGGACTGGACTCAAGTAAAAGAAATTCAGGATGTGTGTGATGCAGCCACCAGTAGTGATACTTTTCTGGGGTTTGATAGTGATAAAGACTGGCCCTCTGAAATTTCATGGAATTATTGGGATACACTAAGTTTTGAAAGATGCTGGGGATCTTGGAGGGACTCCCAAAGGGTTTCAGCTGCAGAAAGAGAAGCAGCTGCAACGCCTAATCAGAGGGAGTTGTCCTCTTCAGGCGAGTCTGATCTCGCTCTATTTAATGTGGGCTTTTGGGGGTGTTTCCTTGTGGCGAGCAAGGAGTTGTTCTTGGTATCCTGTGTTGTATCCTGTTTGGTATCCTGATATCTTGCATTGTGTTCCTGATACAGTTTACTCGTGAGTTGAAGTTTTGATCTGCCCTTTTGGGCTGAGATGCTCTTGCCGCAGTTGGGAAAGGTGGGTGGTTTTGGGTTACAATGTTCTGTTTTCTGTCCAGCTACAGCCGTGTGTTCCTTGTGGCGGGGTTTGAACTCTGCTGGACTTTCTGTGAGTGTTGCAAGCTACAAGAATGGTATTGTATATATAGAGGGAGGTTGACAATGTGGTTTGTGGGGATTACGATGTATGTTGTCCTCATGCATTTAGCTCCTGTGGACCTTGGATTGTTTCCTTGTTTCTCCATCTTTCTCCTGCCCATGACTCCGGACCGGTTATCGACTACGCTATTGGCTCAATCCTCTGAGGACGTCGCAGATGGCGTCTTTAGTTTGCTTCTGATCATTCCTTCAGCAATTTTTGGGCTTCTCCGTGGGTTTTGTTTGTGGGTTTTGGCCGGTTAGGCTAATTTATTAGTCCCATTCCCTTTTCTTATACAGTAAACTCTTTGTTATTTATTTTTACTCTTGGGTTTGGCTTTAATTGGCACCTGCATCACGACACTCCCTTTCTGTAAAACAATAAAGTTCAAGGTCAAAAACATAAAACCTTGATGAGTTAAATACAACCACTAAGAATATTAGTTTCAAAGGCATTTTTTGTGTATTTACCACATTTCAATTCTGTTTTTTACCACTCTATTATTAAATTGTTTTTTTTAATGTTTGTGTTGCACCTTTTGAACTTGTGTAGTGTGGAATGTTAGCCATCTTGATTTCCCATGAAGAGAAAGGTGAGGATAAATAAATATCATCATCATCATCATCATCTCCCTACCAAACCTGGCCATCCCCACACCTTGCTCCTCTCTGAAATGTTGACCATCCCTGAAATTTCCAACACTTAAGACAATCGCTTTCACGGAGACAGGGGTGAAGCAATTGCTTTAGACTATCCTGCACCTCATTCAATGCATGCAAGGAAAAGCCAAACAATAACTTTACTCTTTGATCTCATTATTGGATTACAAAAGTGGTTTTTTAAATATAAGCATGGGATGATTAGAATTCCTTCCTCTGAGTCCTTGGAGAAAGTTAAACTTCCATGGAGACGCAAGGCGCTTTATGATGCAACTTCCTCTGGAATTGTCAGATCGTGATTTTAAAATCTGAAGTTGCAAAATATTTTATGGCCTTGGGTAGGAATGAATTCTAAATATTGAAATGCGAGTCATTTCGCTTTATTGATCACATGATATAAAATGTATTCTCTCAGATTTTTAATGGGTAGAGATATAATGAAAACAGATTAAGCCGAAGCCATTGCTTGTAATATATTTGTAGATGCTCTCACGCAATCCGCGCTCTGTGAATCTGAATTTTACAGCTGCAGTAAACAAAGAGAACAAGGCTTTTCATCTGTCCCTTAGGCAGGTGGTTTGAACGAAGTCCTGGGGTCTCCTCCAGATGTTAACATTAGAACTCACCAGAACTTGTATAGGAGAAGACATAGCTTCTAACATCCATCTTACTTCTGGGTCAAGATGCAAGAAAACACTTCCTTTTTTCTTACTAGGGTAGAAAACACCGACCTTGCCCAACATGACTTGGGATTAGAGACGCCAGATGTCCCGGAGGCGGACTTTGATTCTCCGATAGCGCTTCGAGCGTTGGAGAATCACCGAAGGCGTCGCTGTCTCTCCCTATCGGAAGACAGCAGAAGATGGCGGCTGACCTTGGGGACGTCGAGGAGGAGGCCAGCCTTGGGCCTTTCCCCCAACAAAACCCTAGAGGTCACCGTCGCAGGCGCGGCCGACGAGTGGGGAGGAGACGAAGGCAGTGTCTACCTAGGACCTCGACTTCTGGCACCCTTCAACAAGGACTCCCGGGCTCTGGAAGGACATTGGAAACCAAGTCGGGGCTTCCCCCTGGATATGGACTTCAGCGAGGTTATGCCCGCCATCGACACTTTGGCACCAGGGTCTTCTAGGGCGTGAGCTCCGGGTGCTGGAGCCGAGCGGCAACACCCGGAGTGAAACTAGCGAGGTCATCGTCCTCCCAACCGGGAGTCTACCTTCCATCTTCGAGTGGTGCACCCCCCTTCCTGGAACTCAGAGGAAACCAGCCAGCTTGAACCAGTGGCCCTTTGTGAAACTGACTCTATCTAGGGCGCCTCAAGCACCCTTGGGACTTACTTGATCCTTGGATCCGAGCCTCCCACCTCCTGGGAAAGCTGCAAATCCTATTTATTTATTTATTATTTCAATTTGCTAAACCGCCCTTCTTGAGGCTCAGGGCGGTTTACAAACATATAAAACACATCGAGATAAAAACACCCTAAAAACACCCAAAAATACCATGACAATCATGGTCAATTACAGACATATAAAATCGCATTACACACTAATCAGAGCAAAGCTGATTCAAGTAGCAACGGCAGCACGGCTGGTGAGGGATTGGCAGTTCAAGCACCGGTCAGGCCAAATGCCTGTCTGAACAGCCAGGTCTTACACGATCTGCGGAAGGCCATCAGATCCCGCAAGGCTCGCGTCTCGGCCGGCAGCGAGTTCCACAGAACCGGGGCAGCCACCGAGAACGCCCTCTGCCGTGTGCTGGACAGCCTATAGGTTTTCAATCCAGGGACCTCGAGCATGTTAAGACCCTCTGAACGCAGTGATCTACTGGGCACATATGGGGTAGGACGCTCCCTCAAGTACACTGGCCCCCAACCATATAAGGCCTTGAAAGTTAAAACTAACACTACATCTTAGTTAGGCTACTATTACTAGACTGAATATACTTACTGTTAGCTAGTTATATTATACTAGCTGAACCCGGCACGCGTTGCTGTGCCCTATGTAGGAGATGCGGGAAAGTCTTAGTATGTAAGGTTTGGAAATGATGTGAGTATGTGTTTTGTGTGTGTATACATGTGTATGGTTGTGTGTATGTATGTGTGTGTGTATGTATATGTGTGTGTTTATATGTGGGGGTATGTGTGTGTGTGTTAATATATGTGTTTGTGTATTTATGTGTATGTGTATATATGTGTGTGTTTATATGTGTATGTGCATATATTGGTGTTTGTATATATTTGTGTGTGTATATATATGTATGTGTGTATTTGTGTGTATGTGTGTTTATGTGTATATATATGTATGTGTATGTATATGTGTGTGTTTATATGTGGAGGTATGTGTGTGTGTTAATATATGTATGTGTGTATTTGTGTGTATGTGTGTTTATGTGTATATATATGTATGTGTGTGTACGTATATGTGTGCGTATGTATGTTTATATATGTTTACGTGTGTATATGTGTGTTTATATATGTGTATGTGTGTGTATATGTGTGGGTTTGTGTTGTTTTGTGTAGGAGTTTTGTTTTTTTTATAATGGGTTTTTTTATTTTGGTAAGCTTGCCTGTCTCTTCCATGTCCGTCTGTTCTTCTCCCTGTCCGCCCTTCTTCGCCAACTCCATGTGGAAGGGGGCCCCCGAAGGGGCACGTTTGCAGCGTATCCGTCTCCTCTGTTGCCTTCTCGGTGTCCTCCGCTGCCTCCTTTCCGCTCCCAGAAGAGGAGGGCGAAGGGAGAGAGATCGCTTGGGCCCCTTTCGCCTTTCTTTTCAGAGCGCCGCCGCCATTGCTCCCCCTTCGCCACTTCCCTGCCGAAGGGGGGGGCGCGAAGGGGGATTTTCGGCAGGAGGCGCTCTGAAAAGGAGGGCGAAAGGGGCCCAAGCGATCTCTCTCCCTTTGCCCTCCTCTTCTGGGAGCGGAAAGGAGGCAGCGGAGGACAGCGAGAAGGCAACAGAGGAGACGGATACGCCGCAAACGTGCCCCTTCGCCCCTTCCACATGGAGTTGGCAAGGAAGGGCAGAGACCGGTGTGGTGGTCGCTTCCCGTGCCCACCTCCTCAACCTCCTCCTCCACCTGCCTCGTCGCCTCCCAAACGCTCCCGGACCCGACCCACGCGGCCCGGGTCCACAATCGTCAGGAGGCGACAGAGGAACCGACCACCGCCCCGGTCTCTGCCGCACCCGTCCTCCTGCCGAAGATCCCCTCCCCCTTCAGGCAGGGAAGTGGCGAAGGGGAGTGATGGCGGCGGCTCTGAAGAGGAGGGCGAAAGGGGCCCGGGCGATCTCTCTCCTTTCGCCCTCCTCTTCTGGGAGCGGAAGAGGCGGAGGAGGAGAGCGAGAAGGCAAAGGTGGAGGCGGAGGTCCCTCTTCGCCCCCCGTCAGCAGGGAAGTGGCGAAGGAGGGCGATGAGGCTGCGCTCCACCTCCCTGCCACCCCGGAACAGGAGGGCGAAGGGAGAGAGACCGCACAGCCGGCCGGCCGTTTTGAGCTGGTTGGTGGCATGAAGGAGGAGGTAGTGGTGAGGGAGGGCTGTTGGTGAGGGGCGGGGTTGGGGGGCGGGCCTGTGTGCATCACTACCATTGTCAAACAGGGCTTTCCCTCTCCAGTGGCCTCGCGGGGAAGGAGGCAATTGCCGTGCAGCATGCGCTGCTATTTCCAATGGGCGGTTTTTGGGGGCTGTGTTTGGGGGGGGGGGTTGGAAGGTAGGGAGGGTGGGTTTTTTGTGCCCTGTAGGAACCTTGTGCCTTGGGGGAATGTGTTTGGTGTGTGTGGTGGTTCTGGGGCTTATAGTTTTCGTGTCCATTTGCCGGGTACCACGACCATTCACTTTTTATATATATATAGATTTCACTTTTTAGAACTTATTAGCTAGTTTAGTTAGTTTTGGATTTATGCATACTATTGTAAACTGCTCTGAGCCTTTGAGGAGTGGTGGTGTATAAATGTGACGCATAAATAAATAAATAAATAAATAAATAAATAAATAAATAAATGATGACGTTCACCTAAGTTGGGCTACAGGACCTATCATTGACAGGAGATAAAAAGAGTTGGGGCCCAACACATTTGGAGGTCAGTAGGTCACTCCCACCTTAGCCAAACAGAACCTCCCAAAACATGAACTTAGCCATTGCTATTTTCAAGGGAGTAAACCTCATTGCCACACATTTGAGAGTTTCAACCACTCAATGAACTTGCCTTTGAATTAAGTGGATGGTCAGCACTTAAGAAAATAAGTAACATGCTTTGCATTTTGGGAAGTGACCTTTGACCGCTGTGAAGTGCCCTGGTGTATATAACTCAGTGTCTACCGAGAGAGGCCCTGGCCAATTTCAATCATATCAGGAGATAACTTTGTGGCTGACGGGGGGAGGGGGGTGGATGGACAAGGGCCACCTAAATATGGCAGCTGACCTTGAAGATGCCAGAGTAGACCGGACGTCTTCACCTGCTGAAGGCCGGAAACCCACAATTAACTTACAGCGGAAACCACGTCATCGACCCGGGAAGCGGAAACGGCGGCAGAAGAAGTGTCTCCAAGACCGAACTTCCGGCCCCGCCGAGGAGCACCGAGAGACCAACCAAACTACCCAACATGGGAAAAGGCCAACAACCCGTTGCGGCCACAGAGCCCCTAGAGACTACAGAGACCTTCGTTGGACCTCCAGAGTGGAAGGAGCCCAGAGTATTTAACTCGAGGACATGGAGGAGGTTCCACTCTAGGACCTTTTGGAGCACTAATATTGGGTGCTGGGAGCACTCCACAGTGAGCTCCCAGCCCTGGAGACAGGACATTCAAACGAATGGGAGGCCGACCTCTAGATCACAGAGACCGGGGGGTGGAAATGGTCTTCACTCCTCTAGACTTGCGATCTTCCATGGCTTTTTTAGGAACCCCACGGCTACCTCCCTTCGACTGTCAGCAGATGCCACCATGAGACGACCCTTAAGCAAGGTGTCAGTCTAGGTGGGCTCTGGGCCCACTAGCCCCTGACCCCACTGTCCTTTAATGTTTGTTACCCTATACCCCCTCCCTCTCTGTTGTTATGTTTAATTCGTGTTATTTTTTGTTTTGTGTTATGACTCAAACTATGTAAACCGCTCCGAGCCCTCGGGGAGTGGCGGTATAAAAGTTTGAAACATAAATAAATAAAATAAATAAAGTAAATAAAAGAACAGATTATCCTTTAGTATGTTGCAAGAGCTTCGCCATGACAAAAAAAAAGTCTGCTTGTGAAAGGAGGTTGTACCAACCAGCCCGTCCAGGGAACTGGTTAAACCAGTTACAACTGCACACATACAAATAGGATCATTTACTCAAGTGCAAAATTATTTTTAAAATATGTTGATCCCACCACTTTTTGGAGCAACTCAACCAGAGAATACTAAAAAGTGCTATTAAAAACCAATCAAAACAAAAACAGAACTAATAGAGCAGTATATGGCACTCAAAGGGGGGAAAGCTGTGGGGGTGGGGGTGGGGTATCCACGGGAGAATAGGACCAGCACCAAAGCAAACAAAGGGATAACTCACACTCTGGAAGGACTCCGAAAGAAAAAGTGTTTTGTGTGCTGCCAAGTTATTCCAATTTACTATGACCCTGGCCCCTGCCATACCCGAAAGGCAACAGATCCTGTTTGGACATGGATACTAAGCAGTCAGTCCTGGTTAGTGCTTGAATGTGAGACCTTAAATAAATACCAGGTGCTCTAGGCAAGGAATATTCAGAGAGAAACCCATCTCAGAATATTCCTTGCCTAAGGAAACCTTATGACATTCACAGGGTCTCCATAAGTCAATAGGCAATTTGAGGGCACATGTAAATATAGACCAAACACATACCTACCATGGCATTTTTTTTTATTCAGAAAGGATTTATCCTTGATTTTCTGAGGCTGGGAGAGTGTGGCTTGCTCAAGACCACCCAGGAGATATCCACGGGTGAGCAAGGACACCAACCCTGGTTGCCTGAGTGCTAGCCAAAACTCAAACTCATCACGCTCATAACGAAACAGAATATTGTGGTGTGAGTGGCCGAAAGAGGAGCTCCATGATGGTCGGGTCTTGTCTGACATTTGAATCCAGTATACACACATACAACGAACAGAGCATGGAAGGAAAGCAGAAGGGTGCAGAACGTCGCTAAATGTCTTGGTTGAGGCAGATTGCAGGAAGAAGGGGGAAGTATTTTGGAAATATTGCAGAAAGATGGCTGAAAGAAGGAAACAAGAATCAGGTGCATGGTAGCCACTAGGGGTGGTTGATCCATAAAAAAATTGATTCTAAACTCGTGTGTGTGGGAATTTCCCTTGCTGTGTCGTTATAGAAATTATTCCAAATTTTTTAAAATAAATTTCGTAATTGAAAAGTAATTACTAACGAATTTTTGTTTTTATTCATTACACCAGCTGGGAGGCTAGAATGGAGGGCTTGCTCTCCACTCATCCCTCCCCCATCTCAAATTTAGCATCAAGGCACATTATATTTAATCTGCATCACCGATGCCTCTCAGCTGGAGGGGGCAGGGAGGGAAGAAGGAGAGCAAGCACTCCTTCTTCCTCCCTGCCCCCCAGCTCAGAAGCATTGCACATTATATTTAATGTGCGATGCCTCTTAGCTGGGGGGGGGGCATGGAGGGAAGAGTGGATGGCAAGCCACTCCCTCCACCTCAGAAGCATCCCAGGTTAAATATAACGCGGGATGCCTCTGAGGTGGTGGGGAAAGGAAGGGGTGTATGGATGGCTTGCGGACGCTCCGCCTTCCCTGCTAAGACCTAAACCGTGTCAAGGCTTGACACGCTTTAGTTCTTAGCAGGGAAGGAGGTGCGGAGGACATCCCCTCACATCCTCCTTCCCTGCTGAGAACTAACTGTGAGATTTGGAGGAATTTCCTCCTGTTCTCCAGGGTCTCCCTTTGCTTGTGAGGGACAGTTTGGGGAACAGGAGGAAAGCTCGCCCCTGGCTGCTTCCAAAGCGCCCGCCTCAGCTCTCAGGTGGCGAGAGGAGAAAGGCGGGTGCTGCTGCCCTCCAGTCTCCTCTCGCGAGTTGAGAACTAAGGAGGGGGAAAAACGACCTAATAACGTGACCTTTACAAAAAAATGGTTCCAGGGTTGAAACATCACTTCTGGGTGGGACGCTTGAGGTCGATATAAGGTCAAAATAATTTCAAATACGAAGTATTAACGGGTTTCAAAGTATTTACATTGGAGATATCCACCCCTATTATTGGTAGTCACCACCTTGAAAATAAAGAAGCCATAGAAACTTAAAAATGAGTTTGAATGAGGGATTGAATGAATGCTCAAAAAATAAAAAAAAACCCACAGTTTTCAAATATCAATATACTTGCGTGAGAAGGTTTCTGGACTAAGAAGAATCTTCGCAGTTCAAGGCTTGTTCTGCACAAAGTTCAAGACCGTTCAAGGCCTTAAAGGTTAAAACCAGCACCTTGAAGGCAATTCAGTACTCGACGGGAAGCCAGTGCAGTTGTTGCAGGATGGGAGTAATGTGCTCTCTCACCGGTGCTCCCACCAGTAAGCGAGCAGCGGCATTCTGCACTAGCTTGAGCTTCCGGATTGTCGACAAGGGAAGGCCAATGTAGAGGGCGTTACAGTAGTCCAACCTCGAGATGACCGTCGCTTGGATCACCGTAGCCAGGTCCTCCCTGGACAGGTAGGGTGGCAGTCATCTAGCCTGTCATAGATGGCGATCCCGGGTTCAGTTTTGAAACTTCACTTCCGGGTTGGATGCCGAGGGTCGATATAGGGTCAAAATAATTTCAAATACGAAATATTAACGGGTTTCAAAGTATTTAAATTGGAGAGATCCACCCCTAGTAGCCTCCCCTAACATCCCCAAACCATTCCTCTGTAGCACAGCAGTTCTCGTTCGTGCCTGGAGGGCAAGGAATGGCCTGGGGTTCCATTAGCATTAGGGCCTGCAGCAGCAGGGTGGATTCTGAGGATGAGCTAGATGACTGGGGTGAAGCACAGGGCCCCTTCGGATGGGCATGTCTCCCACAGAGAGCTTGGCATGGGATGAAATGTTGTTTGGGCCCAGCTTAGATTCCGATCACCAGGTGGAGATGGGAAGCAGCGAAGGGGAGTTATGAGCACCCGGGGGAGGAATTCCCAAGAGCCCGAGAATGTAAACATGGACGAATCCGAGTGGGAAAGTGCCAGGGAGGAAAGTTCTCAGGAAGATAGCGACACAGCTGCGGAGAGGCACGGGCGCTCTTTCGATAGGAGACGAGACATTGAGTCTAGCAGGAGGGCTTGGTCAAGAGTCCTAGATCGACCGAGGTCCGTGAGCAGAGATTGGAGACGAAGGAGCTCGGCCGACGGATTAAGTACAGGGGCCGTGGGAACGCATCCTCAGTTCTCCGGCCACGTCTTTCCTGAATAGGCGCGAGCGGGAGTGGGACCACAAGCCAGCAGTGGTCATCAAGCCTTGCCTTGCCTTTGCCTTGTTTCTTGAGCCGCAGCGGTTTGCGGCACCTTGCCCTGTTTCCTGATTCGCATTGGATTGCGGAACCTTGCCCTGTTTCCTGATTCGCATTGGATGGCGGAACCTTGCCCTGTTTCCTGATTCGCATTGAATTGCGGAGCCTTGCCTTGCTTCCAGCTTATTTGCTACGTTACTTTGGACTACTTGCTTAACACCTTGAACACTTGCATATCATTGGACTATTTACTCTTTGGAACTGTTTTTATATACTCAATAAATTAGTTAGCCTTCAGTACGTCTCTGTGTGTGTGATTAAGGGGCCCGCCAGGTCCGTGATCGTGACAGCCTCTCTCCCATAAGACAGGGGTGATTGCATGGTAGGAAATGGCTGGTTTCTTAAAAAAAAATTACCTTTCACCATGAGATGTCAGAACAGCAAACACATAAAATGATATACAAAATTAAATTGTCATGGCTCAATGCTATGGGACCCTGGGGGTTGCAGTTTGGCGAAGCAGCAGCCAGGGGCGGTCTAAGGTAATTTTAAATGGTAAGCCAACATTATTTTGGCACCCCCAACATTATTTTGGAGCCCCCCCTCCGCGCATACCCAGAAGCTCCTGTGCACAGACGCAGAAGCCTGTAAACACAGCACTCCCTATTCGGCACGACCCCCCCTGGCACATGCCCAGAAGCTCCTGTGCGCAGACGCAGATGCCTGTAAACACAGCACTCACACAGGGAGGTTTGCTATCGCGTGGCATCAGAGCGCACAAGGCCCAAAAGCAGAACATCGGCCGGACGGTGTCTGGCGGGCGGGGGAATGCGCCCATTACCCAGATGGTGCCCACACAGCTGTACCCGTTGCCTACCGGTAGGACGACCCCTGGCAGCAGCACTGCTTGGAAGAAGGGGAGTGGTATAGAACAGGGCTGTCCAACTTCTACCGGCCCAGGGGCCTGAATTCCGGTCACTGATGACCTGGGGGCCCGTAGGGTCTGCCCCTGCCCCCGACTCCGCCCCCACCCTGGCCCCGCCCCGGCTCCACCCCCGCCCCTCCCCCGCTCCAATTTACTTACAATTCCTAGTTGCATTATTAATTATAAAATAAATATAATATTTTACTAACATTAAATGCAGGGGGGCATTCAAAAGGGGCATGCATACAATTAAATATAATATTTTACTAACATTAAATGCAGGGGGGCATTCAAATACACAATTACATAATAATAACATAAAGGTTAGCCTACCTTCCCAAACGCACAGGATCCAGGAGCAGCCAGACCACGAGCAGAGGCAACGACCGAGCGAGGCAGCAGCCGGGAAGGTACAAATCACGTCTGCGTGGGCCGCAGGGATTAAGTAGCCGAATTTCGGCAACAGGAGTATCGTGAGACTACGGAAGCCACACGGGATTTCGCTCTCAACGCAGGTGAGATGTCGCGTTGAGAGCGAAATCCCGTGTGGCTTCCGTAGTCTCGCGATACTTGCTGCGAAACCCGGAAGTGGGTAATTTTTAAAAATATTTTAATTTAATTTATTTTTTATTTTTATTTTTTATTAAAAAGCTTAGGGGGCCGCAGGGAAGGGGCTGGGGGGCCGTAGACGGCCCCCGGACCGCCAGTTGGACAGCCCTGGTATAGAAATTGAAATAATAAATAAATAAATGAGGCTAAAGACCCTTTAAAAGTACAACTCCCTTGATTCCACATCATAAGGCCATGGCAGTTAAAGTGATCTCAAACTGCATTAATTATGTGATGTAGATGCACTCTGAGAGGGGCTCTGGCACTTACGGCGCTGCTCCCTTTATTGGCAGGGAGTGCTTGCACACTGGTATTGATCTGACACCAAGAAGACAGAGACAGACTTTCCCACCCAATTACGGCACAACTCTCATGTGTCTATGGACAGAGAAATCAATGGCAATGACACCCAGCTGCCAGGAGGTGGCAAGAGATAGAGGAGTCTCAAAGGCTAAGCATTGGATTTAAACATCAACCCAAAATAAGTGTAAAAAACCCCCACAAGTTTCCATGAGATTATTTATTTACTTGCTGTGAGACAGAAGATGCTGGCTCGGTCAAACGGCTCCTCTTTGATGGTTATTGATTTGAATGGACGGCTGCCTCTCCTGGCCAGGCCTTGTAAAATAGGATGCATAGGGTGGCTTGGGGAATACTCCTCAGGGCCCGTATTAGTAAGCAGAAATGTGCAAAATTGGTAGGCTTAACTAAAGAAAGGGAGGGATCCCTGCCTCCCCTTCAGAAGCCCAAGCGCCCTACAAAGGCCTTTGCCGTTAAGTCTTCATTGTATACATTACCCTTGTGTTCTTGAGCAGAAGAAAATGGCCCCAGGCTTTCAGATTAGAATAGAAAGCCCCCCAGGTGAGACAAGCCACATCCCTGGGACAGAACAGCCAAGCAGTGATGGTGAAACAGAGACAATACGAGACGCCAACTTGAAAACCGCTGGCTCGCGAACAGAAAGAGTAAAAGCAGTTGAAATAGAACGCTTTTAAGTGGCGTAGTGGTAAGTTTGCGGCTGGAGGCAGTCGCCTGGGTGGCATTTTGAGTCTTCAAGCTTGAAAGGAGCTATCCAAAGTAAAGATCTAATGGGTTGCTGTATGGTCATGTTCCAGAAGCATTCTCTCCTGACGTTTCACCCAGATCTATGACAGGCATCCTTAGAGGTTGGGGGGTTTCTTGGAAACTAGGCAAGTGAGGTTTATATATCTGTGGGATGTCCAGGGTGGGAGAAAGTACTCTTGTCTGCTTGATGTTGAAATGGGTCACCCTGCTTAGCATTGAATGGTTTCAAAGCCAGGCCGGTTGCTGCCTGGGGGAATCCTTTGTTGGGAAGTGTTAGCTGGCTCTGACTTATTCTTGTCTGGAATTCCCCTGCTTTTTGAGTGTTGATTTTTATTTACTGTCCTGATTTTAGATACAGGTAGCCAGATTTTGGTCATTTTCATGGTTTCCTCTTTTCTGTTGAAATTATCTCCTGTCTTGTGGATTTCAGTGGCTTCTCTGTGCAATCCGACATGGTGGTTGTGAGAGTGGCCCAGCATTTCTGTGTTCTCAAATAATATTCTGAGTCCAGGTCGGTTCATCAGGTGCCCTGCTATGGCTGAATTCTCAGGTTGAAGTAGCCTGCAGTGCCTTTCATGTTCCTTGATCTGTGTCTGGGCAAGGCTGAGACTGGTGGTCTCTATGTAGACTTGTCCACAGCTGCATGGTATACGGCAGGCCTGTCCAACAGGCGGACCGGGGGCCGCACACGGCCCTCCAGCCCCTTGGATCCGGCCCTCCTACCCTCCTGCAAGAAATCAGCTGTTTTTTTAAAAAATTGAAAAATTGTAGCGGCGGCACAGCTGTCCGCCATTACCTGTCCTGGCTCTTCAGCAGACAGGAAATGAGCCAGGACAGGAAATGATGCCGCGGAGCCAAAGGACTACAAGTCCCAGCTTCCCCTCCGCGGCGCCATTTCCTTTGAGACTAGAAGAGTACAGGAAGTACTCTTCTGCTGTGTCTTCGGCTCCTGCCTCTGTGTCTTCGCCTCTCTTGTGCTCTGGCTCCTGCATCCTCGTTGGAAGAGAGAAGCTGGACCGGAGCAAGGCTGTGTGGAGCTCCGTTTGGGCAGCGGTCGTTTGGGAAGGATACCGAACTAAGGTAGGCTGAAGCAGAGGGCTGTTTTGCTGGGGTGGGCTCCTTCCTTCCTTCCTTCCTTCCTTCCTTCCTTCAATCCTTCCTTCAATCCTTCCTTCAATCCTTCCTTCAATCCTTCCTTCCTTCAATCCTTCCTTCCTTTTATTCTTGCTTTTATTTTATTTTATTTTATTTTTATTTTATTATTTTCCTTTTATTCTTGCATTTATTCCTCCCTCATTTCTTCCCTCTATCCATCTTCCTTCCTTCCTCTCTTCCTTTCTTTTATTCTCTTATTTTATTTTTATTTATTTTCACACTGCGGCCCCCCAGGTGATCAGTGACCGGAATTCTGGCCCTTGGGCCGGTAGAAGTTGGACAGCCCTGGTATATGGTAAAGATCAAGATTAGACTGAACAGCTCCTTTAAAGTTCATTCTAAAATCAGGTGTAGATATGGGAGATACTGACTAGCACTGCATCCAGAACCTGAGAGTTGGAGATGAAGCTGGGAAACGTTTGGTTCTTCTGGCGTGGAGAAACACCTCAGAACTAGTTGGATCCTTTCCCCTCTCTTTACAGAGGGATTTGCCATTGTCTTCCCCTGACACTGTGATAGAGAGTGTGACTGCTTCAACATTACTCATTGGGTCCGGGGACAACCAGGGTTTGAACCCCAATGCTGCAACTACCCTGTAGAATTAACCCAGTTTGATACCACTTTTGCTGCCATGGCTCAATGCTATGTCAGCCTGGGATTTGTTTCTCCTTAAAATGAAAAATGAAAGTACTTATAAAACCACATTTCTCATGATTTCATGGTATCGAGCCATGGCAGTTAAAAAGGTGAAAACTCCACTAATTTTATATTGTACAGCCCCCCCCTAGATCACACACACCAGGTGGATGCAATAAAATGTATTTTATTTAGAATAAAGAATAGTCCAAAGAGATAAAAGGCAATCAAGGCAAATCCAAAATAGTCCAATAGAGTTCTTGAATAGTAGCCCGGTTGGCTATAAGTCCAAAGAGAACAAAAATACAAAGGCAAGGCAAACCGCCCTCGTGGTCAACGTGGAACTTGAAGCAAACCGCTCTCACGGTCAACGTGGAACTTGAAGCAAACCGCTTTGGCGGTTCCTTGAACTTTGAGACTTGAGCTGGAGTCCTTTCCAAACCGAACGTAGCTTCAGGTCTGACTAGAATCACCCAGGCACAATCTAATAAAGGAAACTACTTTCTATGTGCCCAACGCACCCCCTTTCTCAGGCTCCAATCTTTCCGAGAGGATCGGATGCTGGCCCTCCTGTCAAATTCCATCTCATTAGCGGCCCCAGGTGCAGTGCTCTCATCCTGGGAAACCGAACCCTCCCATTCCCCGGCCTGCTCACCTGGCAAGGGAGTAGAGAAGCTCTCGTGAGAATCAAGGCCGCTCGGCCTCTCACTATCTACTTCAGAACTGGCTTCCATGAAGTCATCGCTATCCTCATCTTCAGACCCATACCCATGAAGCCAGCCATCATCCCATGCTCAGTCTTCATTTGCAGACCCATATCCATCTGGCCGCCCATCATCCCCAATCTGATCCGGGGAAACTGGGACCCCCGGTGCCTGTCTCTGACCACTAGGCTGGAACACCAAACTAGGCTGGGACACCACAACATCAGAAGAGTAAGAGTTTCATGGTTTCCAACAGAAACAAACAATCAATAATCTGGATCAATCCCTATATTAATCTTGTTCATTCTGATTTTTAAAATGTGCACAATGATCAAACGTTCTCTTTCCCTTCATTTCCACATTGGTACCTGTGCTTTTATTGCTTTGAGCCAAGTGCTCTGTGCGTTGCCTCAACTTGCCAAGCACGCCGGGGCTGTTAAGGATTTTGTTTTGCTGCCTCGCGCTTCATCTGTTGGAAATACAAGAAGGTCTTGTCACCTTTTCAATGAATCTGTGTCAAATGAATTTCATTTGCACCCAGTAAGACCACTTTTGTACAGTTCAAAGCATTGTTAATTAGGCTGTCTTTGCTCGTTAGTGCAGTGGCGGCTGATTCTAATTGACAATCCATTAAATGCTCTTTGAAAGGCTGATCTCATGCTCGCCAACACCGTGGCCCTCGCTGTGAAGTTGTGTAGGCTGGTTCTTGAACACTGAAGGCCAAGAATGAAGGGAAGCCCGGGGGGGTATTGTACAAACAGGCTTAATGTCAATTGGGAGGGGTGGTCAGAGCAATTTTTCTTTCCCTCTCCTGAAAATAAGATACTGTTTTATTTGTTTTGTCCATAGAAAATAAAGGGAGAAGCAGCGCAAAGCAGTGGAGAGCGGGAGCGTTTACAGGTTCATAGAGCTGGAAGGAGCCACGTAGTCCATTGAGTCCAACCCTCCATTCCTTCCAGGATTTCCCTCCAAAGAAGAGCTTTCCAAACTGTTTGCCACAATGTGTTGTAGTTGAGCCTTTGAGTAGTACTGAAAGTATTGAGCGGGAAGTGAAGAAGGGAAAACAGGGTATTGCGTTGGCTGCACTGCATAGTGTTACACAAACATAATACAAACCTCCGAATCTATGTAATATATATGAAACATTTTCATAAGATATGTTGTGTCTCCATACATTTTTTTCTGTTGCGATTTATGTATATCAGTGTTTTTCAACCTTTTTTGAGCCGCGGCACATTTTTTACATTTACCAAATCCTGGGGCACACCACCAACCAAAATGACACAAAATGACACTCTAACGCAGTAATACATATAGTGAATATGTTTTTAAATGTATTTATACACTGACTTAATGTGAAACATGGGCCTGTTTCGATGAACACAAAATATATAGTTTTATAGTATATTATTATTATATTGCATTACATTACAACATTATCAATATGATATGTATACACAATATACGTATATTACTATAATATCAAATACAACATACTATGTCATTGTCACAGTACAACAATTACATACCACATTGTATTATAACAATTATATCGCAAGTCCAAAACACCTGGAGGAAGGCCCAAGCTTGACCATATCTAGTCTAAACCTTCTTCCAAGCCCTTAATGTATAGCCAGAGTCTCCATGCCCATCTGTCGGGAGGGCCTGGGTGGTGCCTTCCTGCTTGGCTGAAGGGGGTCAGGCTGCATGGCGTTTGGGGGCCCATATTTCTCCCACGAGTTCCCTTCCCTCCTTTCCCCCTTTAGCTGGCTGACTCCCTGTCTGCCTTCCTACCTACCTGCCCCTCCGGCTGCTTGCCTGCCTGCCTGCCTTCAGCGCTCGGGCTCCGCTGCTCTCTGACTCACACCTCGCATAGCGCCAACAGGGCTGGGCTGGACTGGACCAGAAGTGCTCCCCGTTGGAGGGGAATGGAAGGGAACGGGCCCAAACAGGTCCTCCCGGAAACAGGGACCCAAGCGCTGAGGTTCCGGAGACAGAGTAGCAAACTTTATACATGACATCAGGTAGATAAGAATCTAATTCCCAACAGCACACCTGATGATCTCTCATGGCACACTAATGTGTCACGGCACACTGGTTGGGAAACACTGATGTATATGTCTGTATCACAAAGGGTTGACTTAACCTCTGGTTTACTGTTTGAATATGTTCTAATTCAGTTTTAAGGATTTTAACTGTTTATTTTTAATACCCATAATATTTAATTATGCTTTAATGTTTGTATATTCGTTAAGTTTTAAACTGTGTTCTATTAGTTTTATTGTAAGCAACGTTGAGTCTTTGTTGTAGAGAGAAAAGGGGGGGATATAAAAACATAATAATAATAATAATTATTATTCCTGGTAAAACTGAATTATTGTGTCATGAAATGATGTGGGAAACATTGCCAGACCCTGACAGGATGGGTACAGCCAAATGGGTTCCCTGCCCTGCCCCAAAATTTCCCCCACTATACAAAGGGCCATCTGATAAGTTCCTTAAGGAGTCTAAAGCTCTTCGTAGATTAGGTTAAGACTATCTGAAAAAATTATCTCCCTACACCTTCGGAAACCATGTTTTGAATCTTTGCTCAGCTGTGAAACCCAATGGGTGACCTTGGACAGGTCACACACTCTCAGTCTCAGAGGAAGCAATTGCAAACATTTTTCCAAAAACAAATTTATTTATTTATTTCTATTTATTTCTATTTATTTGTCTCCACTCCCGGCAGGCTCGGGGCGACTTACAATGCTAAAAACACCATAAAATACAAATAAAACAACAGATTAACACCCATATTAAAACTATACCATAGTGCATGGAAAGCAGAGTTACTCCCACGGCCTACGGCTACAAAGTAGAGGCCTGGGTTATCTACTGACCGAATGCCTGTACAAACAGGAAGATCTTACAAGCCTTTCAAAAGGCTAGCAAGTTGGACAATGCGCGGGTTGCAGAAGGAAGAGTGTTCCAAAGTACTGGAGCAATGACACTAAAGGCTCTCCTCCGCGTTGAGGTCAGGCGAAGGGTTTTACAGCTTGGCATAGCAAGAAGGTTCAGGGACTCAGATCGTAGTGGTCTTGCAGGACAATAAAGGGAGACGCGGTCCCTTAGGTACACTGGCCCCAGACCTTGAAGGTTAAAACCAGCACTTTGAAGGTGATCCGTTGCTCGATTGGAAGCCAGTGTAGTTCACGCAGAACGGGCGTAATGTGGCAGCAAGATGGAAGGCCTGCCAACAGCCAAGCTGCAGCGTTCTGCACCAGCTTAAACTTCCGGATCACTGACAGAGGAAGGCCAATGTAGAGAGCATTACAGTAGTCCAATCTTGAGATGACCATGGCTTGGACCATTGTGGCTAGGTCGTGACGGGACAGGTAGGGTGCCAGCTTCCTCACCTGCTGGAGATGGTGGAAAGCTGCTCCACTGGCGATGGAGATATGCTTCTCCATCGACAGTTGAGAGTCAAGAGTGACTCCCAGGGTCTTAACAGTTGGCGACGGACGAAGCGTCGCACCGTCCAGGGTTGGAAGCTGGATCTCTCCCGTACCCGGACGACCCAGCCACAGGATCTCCGTCTTAGCTGGATTCACCTTCAACCTACTGGCTCTCAGCCATCCAGTAACGGCCTCCAGGCAGCGATGGAAGTTATCAGGTACGGAGTCGGGTCGGCCCTCCATCCCCAGAATGAGCTGAGTGTCATCCGCATATTGGTGACACTCCAGCCCAAAGCTGCGTACCAACTGAACAAATGATCGAATGGAGATGTTAAACAAATCCTGCCAAGAAAACTTGGTAATAGATAATCTTAGAGTTTCCATAGGTTGGAATCTTCCGGGTCTCCTTCAAGGTGTTAGTACTAACTTTCAAGGCCTTATATGGTTTGGGGCCAGTGTACCTGAGGGAGCGGCTTACCCCATATGTGCCCAGAAGATCACTGCATTCAGAGGGGCTCAACATGCAGGAGGTTCCTGGCATGAAGACCTGTAAGCTATTCAGTACGCGACAGAGGGCGTTTTCAGTGGCTGCACCGACCCTATGGAACTCGCTGCCAGCGGAGACGCGAGCTTTACGGGACCTGATGACATTCCGTAGGTCCTGTAAGACCTGGTTGTTTAGACAGGCATTCGGTGCTTGACCGGTGCCTACCATAATCTGCTACTCTACCGCGTCGCTGCCATTGCACTATGTGGTGACTTATTGTGTTTTATTGTAGTGGGTTGGGGTTTTAAATTGGTTTTAAATGGGTTTTATGATGTGTTTTATGATGTGTTTTATGTCTTTTAATCTGGTGTTTTGTGTGCTGTAGACCGCTCTGGGCTTTGGATAGAGCGGTCTATCAAGCCGAAACAATAAATAAATAAATAAATAAATAAAAGGAACAGAACAACAGCAGCAGCAGCAACAACCGAAATTAATACATTTCTTCAATACAATTCATGCAGGAATATACAGCATTTCTAGGTGGACTTCCATCCAAGCACCCTCTTAGCTTCAGCAGGCGACCAAAAATCAGCTGTCTTCCAACTCTAACCTGAATTTTCAAACACAGCCATCCCACTGAGCTTTGTGTGATTGCTTGCCTTTTCGATAAACCATGATGTTTGTGACAATTCAGGGGAATAGGGAGGCAGCAGAAGACATGGAATGAATTTTTGATAGGCGTACAGCACCAGGAATGCTTGGGGAAATGTGTTTCCATATGCTTTTCCTCCCCATGTGCAGCCTTTCCAAAGACCAAAGTCCCCCATGACGAAGTTTCTGAGCAACTCCAGAGACTCCCCTGCAGTAAATCTCCAAGACGGGTGAAATTCTTTGGAGAGTTCTGAAGGAAATAAAGTGTGAAACTGTAAAGAAATTGGCACTTATGCTCTACAACAGGCTTAAAAATAGAATCTCCTCCTGGAGCTTCAGAAGCTGCTGGCAAAAGTTCTCCTTTCATGAAAAACATGTTGAGGCTATAGAAAGCAGAGGGGTTATGCAAAGTGGAGGGATTTGAGGGGGAAGCAAGTGGAAAATCGGTGCAAAAGTAGAAATTGGACTAAGGAGATCAATGGGATTCTGGGAGGGCAGTATTATTGGGTGGGGAGAAGGTGCCACTATTTCCGATCTGTATGGCAATCATAAATGTGTGAAATAGTAAGGCAGTAAAGTAATAAAACCAGTAAGGAAGATGCCTCTGAGAAAGTCAAAGGGCTGTCTACCATGTTTCCTTATCTTTTCTTGACAGTAACAGTGGGTGTTTGTGTTGTAAAATGGTCAGGGAATCTGGTCTAGATTGTAATCTTTAAAGGATCTAACCAAGGTGCTCGGTTGTGTTAGAAATACAGTTCAGCACCTTGGACAGCTCCTTTAACAGCCACATAATGTGGATTCATCTCTCTGGTGACATGAAAGCTACTTGCCAGGAATTGCTTAGAGCAGTGGTTCTCAACCTGTGGGTCCCCAGATGTTTTGGCCTTCAACTCCCAGAAATCCTAACAGCTGGTGAGCTGGCTGGGAATTCTGGGAGTTGTAGGCCAAGGCACTCCTCAAAGGGCGTGGGGCCATTGCACAATTCACTCGTCTAGACGGCTGTTGAAGGGGGAGGGGGACGATGGCCCGGAAACTGGAATGGCAGTGGTTCTCAACCTGTGGGTCCCCATGTTTTGGCCTACAACTCCCAGAATTCTGACCAGTTTACCAGCTGTTAGGATTTCTGGGAGTTGGAGGCCAAAACATCTGGGGACCCACAGGTTGAAACCACTGCTCTAAGGAATTTCAGAGAGGCTTCTTAGGTTTCCCTTAAGAGGTTGCCCAGTTTGCATTATAGGAGACTCGGGCGAGTCCCCTAGAACAGTGTTTTTCAACCTTTTTTGAGTCGCGGCACATTTTTTACATTGACCAAATCCTGGGACACACCACCAACCAAATGACACAAAATGACACTCTAACACAGTAATACATACAGTTAATATGTTTTTAAATGTATTTATACACTCAGTGGGAAACCTGGGCCTGTTTCGATGAACACAACATAGATATCCTGGCAGGAATGGCAGAAAGACACAAAGTTCCCACACAGAACTCCCATAACCAAGAGAAAATACTATAAGAGTTTGGTGGGCATTGACCTTGGGTTTTGGAGTTGTAGTTCACTGACATCCAGAGAGCACTGTGGACTCAAACAATGATGGATCAGGACCAAACTTGGCATGAATACTCAATATGCCCAAATGTGAACACAGATGGAGTTTGGGGAAAATAGACCTTGACATTTGGGAGTTACAGTTTCTGGGATTTATAGTTAACACACAATCAAAGAGCATCCAGAACTCTTGCAACAATGGGATTGAACCAAACTTGGCATATTGAACTCTCATGACCAACAGAAAGTACTGAAAGGGTTTGCTTGGGAATTGACCTTGAATTTGTAAGTTGTAGTTCACCTACACCCAGAGAGCACTGTGGATTCAAACCATGTTATGTTATGTTGTTGTTTGTTTTCTATCCAGAATCACAATGTTGGAAGGAGGCTCACCAGTTTAAGGTCCCTAAAACAGGCATGGGAAAACGTCGGCCCTCTGGGTGCTTTGGACTCCAACTCCCACCATTCCTAACAGCCTGAGGCCCTTTACAGCTTAAGTGGCTGAGGGGGAAAAAGGAAAAGGGCCTGAGGCTGCTAGGAATGGTGGGAGTTGGAGTCCAAAACACCTGGAAGGTCCAAGTTTGCCCATGCCAGCTTTCGACAGAGACCTCTTCCTCCCCCTTCGCGCCCTTTCTTCCCCCTCCTGCCGGACACTTGCTTTTTCTTCTACACTGCCGCTTCTGCCACCATTTTGATCTGAGGTGGCAGCGTAAGCGTGTTCAGGAGGGGAGGGGGAGGGAGGTGTGACCCGTGCAGGCGCTACTGCCCCAGAGCAAAGCGAGGCAAAGCGAGCAGAGCGAGGCTGGGAAGAAGGGAGCCCGAGGGGAGAAGGAAAAGTGTTCGGCAGGAGGAAGGAGAAAGGGGATTGGAGGTTCCCATTTCCCACGGCACACCTGATGATCACTCACGGCACACTAGTGTGCCATGGCACACTGCTTGGGAAACACTGGCTTAGAGTATGGAAGTCAAGAACTTTCTCAGCAATGTTGTTATTATTTTGTGGAGATTTTATTTATTTAGTTATTTAGTTATTTACAGTAGTTATATTCTGCCTGTTTCACTCTGAAGGGGACTCAGGGTGGATCACAATGCACACATATATGGTGTCATAAATTAGCCTTCCCGCCTTAAAGCAGTCCCTAATTTCTCTACTGTTTTCAAACAGCTTAAGTGAACAGTCAATAAGATTAAAATGCTTTTAAAAATCTCTTTGAAACATTATTGAGTGCTGAAAAACTTTGATGACAAGATTCCTAGATTGAGTAGACAAAATGTTCACGGCTCAAAACTTCCTCCGTGCAAAATTTGCACAGAGTAGCTTCGTGAAGAAAACAGTATTATTGAAATATAAATAGCATTTTATGCACAAAATAATATTTTACACAGAAATATTACATTATGTTCAGTAACAGCTGTTTTGGGAAAAAGCTGTTCCTGGCACCAAGAAAAAAAAACTATATCCAAAAAAAAACACACCCATGTGGTTTTCAAAGGCTTTCTTATAGTGAAAAGAGTATTGTTAAAAAATGAAAATTAGTAAAGATTTGTATATTCTTCTAATAGGAATGCATACTCCATGCACCATAAATGGATTTCATATTCCATTCATCTATTTTTTAAAACAGCATTATCACCGACACTTCAAAAAAGTCAAAGGCTATTATTTGGTTTATATTTGCCTGTGTTGGGATACATCGGATTTACCAGCGAAATTTACATTTCCCTACCGAGTTGCCCATATATTTTTTTCTATATGAAATAATTCCTCTGCCGCATTTCAGAAGTTTCCAATACTCACAGCAAAACGTGTAAGAATTTGGCTGGTCTGTTATTCTTCCCCAAAGGTTTTACTGACAGAGAATCAGGAAATCCATTTTTCAATCTGAGAATGAATAATAATAAGCAAGTTATGTCTTTGTAAATGGACTTACGTACCTGGGAATTAGAAGGAGCCAATTCTGCAATATCTGCACCCAGTATTTATTTATTTCATTTATTTATTTCTTCGATTTTGTATTCCGCTCCTCCCCACACGCTCGGGGCGGATAACAGCAATATATATGGGCATCATGTCACAGACATGCAGCCCTAATATAAAAACATAAGAACACATTAAAAACACAATACATCACATCACGAGGTGCAGGGTGACATACAAAAGGTTTCTTGGGGTACCATCCTTCTGTGCCTAGTTGAAGGCTAGTCCGAAGAGGGGCGGTCTTACAGGCCCTTCTGAATGGAGCCAGCTCAGACATGGCTCGAGCATTGTCCGGCAGAGAGTTCCACAGCGCCGGAGCTGCCGCAGAAAAAGCTCTCTGTCTAGTCACAGACAGGTGGCAGGAGCGGATTGATGGTATCGTCAGCAGATTCTGTTCATCTGAACGCAGTGATCTCGGGGTAGGTACGGGGTAGGCGGTCCCTCAAGTACGCAGGCCCTAGGCCGTGTAGGGCCTTAAAGGTCAATACCAACACCTTGAAGGCAATTCGGTACTAATGGGAAGCCAGTGCAGCTGCCGGAGGATGGGCTGCTGATACATTACTGTAGTGTCGCGCAATTTTTTGCACCCTAGGCCACACTTTGGAATTTCGCCCCCTACCACGCCCCCCCATCACTCAGACCCACATTACAAATAAAACCTGATCTTCTCCTCCCTCCCTAAAAGAAAACCCTGAGCTGATGCTGCCAGCGGGCCCTGGGCTGATAGCGGAGGAAGGCTTGCCGTGGGCAGCAGAAATGGACCTCAGGACACGGGCTTTCTTTCCACACTGCAAACCTGACCCTGGATCTCTCTCTCTCTCTCTCTCTCCACTGAGGAGGCAACAAAAGGCGAGAAAGGAGGCCACTCACCCAGGACGCTGCCCTTTCGGCGGAGGCAGGAGAAGAGGCGGGGCTGCTGGCATGCGCCTGGACTCTGACCGAGCTGCCACTCTTCGTCCTGTTGCACCGAAATCCAAAGAGGAGGAAGGTGCAGGAGCAGTGGGCGGCGAGGCTAGGGATCTGCAGGGGCTCCTCTCCGTGCTTTGCTTTTTCTTCCTTGCCTGCTGCAAACGCTGTTGGCGGAGGATGCTGGCGGGGCGGCCAAAACGGGCGCCATTTCCTCCAGCCTCCTTTCCTGCCTTTTGCTGCCTCCTCAGGGGATATATATATATATATATATATATATATATATATATATAGTATCTCCTGCCCCAGGCTGCCACTGGGCCGTCTCCCCCGCCCAAGTGGAGGAGGCATCCCTCTGGGGCAGGCACCAGCAGCCAGGCGTGCTCTCTTCTGCCGGTGCCCGTCTGGGAGGGAGACCTCGCTGGAGGTTTCCTCCCAGAAGCACGCTCTCCCCATTTCCTCCCAGAAGCACGTTCTCCTGACGTTTTGCCCTCAGGGGTGGGCTGAGACAACATTTGGGGGGGGGGGGGTCCATGATCTGCACCCCCTTTGGCTTGCACCCCTAGGCCATGGCTTAGGGTGGCCTTATGGGAAATCCGGGCCTGAGTGTAGCCAACAGTGTTTGTTTCACAAAACACACCAGTATGTACTGTCATGCTCGCACACCAATGGACATTAATTCCAATGCACATTGGGAACTCTTACACATGTCTCAGAAATCTGGCTGCCAGATTTCTCACCGGGCAGGGTACAGGGTACAATCTATACTCAATATGTTGAACTTATACTTGTGTTGTTCGAAATATATGATATTTTTGCTATTGAAACAGGTTTACCTCATTCTACTTGTAACCCCCTGTTTTGCAGGATTTGTACAACTGACCAATGAGTAAACTATTTCCAGAAGCTGAAAGAAGGTAGCACTGTGTGTACCCTCCCTCTCCTTTGTGCCTCCCACTTTAAGCCTGTCACCAAGACCTTTGAGTTGCGTGCTTCGCCTATTCCTGCCTCAGAGGAAGTGTTCAGCTCATTTTTCTCCCCTGTTCATTTGTGCAACAATGCCAAACGTGCAGGCAGAGATTATTGATTTTGTGTCTTGTAATCCGTCCTTTCCCATTTCCCAGCCATTCCATATTCCTATCTATAGGCCGGGGTGCTGAATAAAATCAATAGAATTAGCATGCAGATGAAGCAGCGTAGTAACATTTGATTATCGTGATTCCTTCCGTGGCTCTGCGGACACTTCAAAGCGAGTTACTCTTTTAAGTGACTGGGACCGAGATCTCTTTCCATCAGAATCTCGCTCGCATTGCACCGTTCACCTGGCAACACTGGAGAGCTCTGGTGCTTCTGAAATTAAAGGTCCAGTTATTCTCTAATGGGCCAGACATAGGTTCCTATGGGTTTGGAAGCTGGGCAGCCATTTTTTGTTGTATCTTTGCCCACACAATCTCATGCTAGTGGTGCAAATATCCCCATTAGCTCAGTTTTATTCCAGATTATACAAGGAAGTGTCTAAAGGGATCTTGCTTTTGCTTTTCTCTGAGGATGAGAAAGCACGAGGAGCCTCCACCACATTCCGAGGCAGAGAGTTCCACTGTGAGAGCTGTTCAACAGTGGAACTCTCCGCCCTGGAGTGTGGTGGAGGCTCCTTCTTTGGAGGCTTTTAAACATAGGCTGGATGGCCATGTGTCGGTGGTGCTTTGAATGTGATTTCCTTGCTTCCTGACAGGGGATTGGACTGGATGACCCATGAGGTCTCTTCCAACTCTATGATCCTATGACATGGCCAATGTCAGCCATATGGATTTTTATGGCCATGTTGGGATTCAAACCCTGGTTTCCAGAGATATTATCCAACACTCAAACAAATGTGCCATACTAGTTCTCATATTTGAGATATATGTTTAGTATTGTGTTGGATTCATGTGCATATATAAGTTTCCTAAGATATTTGGGGGGAAGGAGGTTGCCATTGCTCAGATTATGATTGGCATTCCACATGCATAATAATCATTTCACATGTCCCCAACAGACCCGGATTACCCATAAGGCCAGGCTAGGCCATGGCCTAGGGGCGCACGCCAAGGGGGGGCGCAGTTCACGGACCCCCCCCCCCAAATGTTGAAACAAATAAAAATGCAACAGTGCATGGAGATGAGGAAGGAAGCTGCTGCTCCTGGGCTGCCTCCGCCTCATGCTGCTGTGGCTTCCCCATCTCGCCTCCTCCACGTAGCAGTATCTGAGGGGCTCACCCACTGGGAGGAGGAAGAGGAGGAGAGGAGGAGCCCCACCACCACCCCCCCCCCCAGGAAGAGCCCCGGAGGGAGGGACAATGTGCGCAATGGGCTCTGTGGAACTCGCCCTCAGGAAGGCCCAGGAGGCGCTGGCAGAGGAGAAGAACGAGCTGCGCAGCTGAGGCGCCAGGGAGGGAGCCAGGGAGGGGGGGGCACCATTTACACATCTCGCGAGAATGCCCCCCTCAGGCAAGTGGCCTCCCGTGGCCCGGATGCAGGCCGCAGCGCATGTGCAGGAGGAGGAAAGGTGGGAGGGAGGAGGAAAGGTAGCAGCGACCCCCCAGCGGGGAAATAACAGCAGGCCAAGTGGGCGGGCCCACCTTTGGGAGCAACGGCTGGGTCAGTGGGGCCTAGAGGGAGGGTCAAGCAGGACTCGGGCCTGTGATCAGGGCACGAGGCCGGCCTCCTTCCCTAAGGCAGTGGTTTTGGAGCCCGCTCGCCGCAACAGGGGGGCCCAAGAGAGGGAGGGAGGGGCAGGAGGGAGCACAACACGGGAGGGGGGATGTAATTCCAAAGTGTGGCCTAGGGCACAAAAAATTGTTAATCCAGGCCTGGTCCCCAAATACTATCCTTACTCCAAACTAAGGTTGCCAAGTTCCCTTCATGACAAAGGATGACCTTTACTCAGGTTTGGAAAGTTCCCTCTCATAAAACTGGGAAGTGCCCCTTATTACACGGGATATCCCTTCTTGTAGGGTCAGAATTTATTTTCCCTTTTATGTAGACTGAACTGAATGTCAAAAACGTATCATATTCTGAGGTGTGAGCCGTTCCTAAGGACAGCAATACATGTGAATATGGACAAGATGTTAGTCTCTCTGAGAAACACATGGTTAACTTAATTGAAATAAACACAGTTCCATTTGGTATTTGGGTGGCACACAAACTTGTTAATGGCTTCTTTCTCCTTGTCAGCTCTGCGTGCGAGGAAGTGTAGCGGTCCTTTATTGCTATTTTGAGAATATGGCAACTCTAGTCCCAAGTAATGTGCAGCACTGAAGTAATTAGCTTTACCTATTTATTTATTTATTTATTTACATTGTTTATATTCTGCCCTTCTAACCCCGCAGGGAACTCAGGGCGGATCACAATACACATATACAGGCAAACATTCAATGCCATTGACATACAACATATAAAACAGACACAGAGGCAATTTAACATTCCAGCTTTTCTGGCCACCAGAAGGAGCTGTTGCATTCCTTCACTCCTTTTGTGTGTATTTCCTGGATATTTTATGGCCTCATAAATCAGTAAAATTAAGCCTCCCCACTCAAGTGGTCCCTAAATTTCCTACTTGACAGATGCAATTGTCTTTCGGGTTGCAAAGGTCGACAATGAGCTACACAATTGGTCGAGCGCTCACCTTGACCTGGGCAGGCCTCGAACCCATGACTTTCTGGTCAGTAGAGATCTTATGCAGTTGACACCCAGCCAGCTGCGCCACATTCCCGGTGACTGACCATTCAACTATTGATACAATGGGTCTACTATAGTTGGGGCTTCCTAACAGAATTGTGGCTATGCATTCGGGATGGTATGTAACTAGGACTTCAGACATTACCATTATGTGCTCCTCATTGATGTTGTTTATTTTTTCATTTGCTTCTGACTCTTTGTGATCTCATGGACCAGCCCACGCCAGAGCTCCCTGTCGGCCGTCACCACTCCCAGCTCCTTCAAGGTCAAACCAGTCACTTCAAGGATGCCATCCACCCATCTTGCCCTCGGTCGGCCCCAGCATTATTATCTTCTCCAAGCTTTCCTGTCTTCTCATTATGTGGCCAAAGTACTTCATCTTTGCCTCTAATACCCTTCCCTCCAGTGAGCAGATGGGCATTATTTCCTGGAGTATGGACTAGTTAGATCTTCTTCCAGTCCAAGGCACTGAGAATTTCACTCCAACACCTCATTACATAATGGGAAATTAATAAGGTGCATTGGCAGATATGCAATCAATCTCACAATCAGTATTCAGCCCAACTATTGTGCAACTATGAGACCTTCAGCTCTGTAGAATTGAAACAGTAGTTTGAAACCACTTTCACTAACTTGGCTCCAGCCTGTGGAATTCTGGGGTTTATAGTTTATTGTAGCACCAAAGCTCTCTGACAGAGAAGAGTGAATAATATCTCACAGACATACACATCCCAGAATGCCACAGCATTGAACCACAGCAGAAAATACGGTGTCAAATCTATTTAATTCTGCACTGTAGGATTAACCTATGTGACTATGGATGTACAGCATGATGATTTTTTTTGGATGCAGCTCTATGGTGTTAACATGATGGCATCTGGTTTTCCAAATACTTATTCATTCATTCATTCATTTATTATGTCAATTTTGTCAGAGATATTGCAGCAGAGCCAGGGCTGAACCACAAGTTCATTTTATTTGTAAAGAAAACAAAGAAAACAAAGCATATTACAGAGCATTTCACTCAGTGTGGCACACAGCACATAAATCATGGCGGACTGAAGAGTGTCCTTATCTTCAAATGTTTACATTCCCAAGGTCGAATATCCGGGGCCTTTGCTTCCGTCACAGACATGAACTTTCCTTCTCCAGTTAACTCTATAATGGCCTAACTATATTATACAACTCAGAAAATAGATACAGAAAATAGAAAGCATCCACAGAAAACATTTTAAACTCATCTTTATCATACATCTTAGCACTGACACATTTCTATCCTGCCCGTTCTCCCCGCAAGGAGGACTCAGGGTGGCCTCACATAAGCATCAGAAGATGCTAACAAACGTATATGCTATAAAAATAACAATTAAAACAGTGAAAGCATTTAAAAAACATTATACAAATCGTCAATAAATTCCATTAACAATAATGTAACATGCCAGTAAAACCATAAACCAATCCGGGGAAATCCATATTGCAAAACCTGAAATTCGATGTCCTATTGCCACTGGCCTCTAGTCAAACGCCTGGCCCCAGATCCAGGTCTTCAGTTTTCTTTTAAAAAAACAGGAGGGAGGTGGCCAACCTGATGTCCTTAGGGAGAGAGTTCCACAGGTGGGGGGGGCACTGCCAAGAAGACCCTGTCTCTCGTCCCCACCAACCGCGTTTGCGAGAGTAATGGGATCGAGAGCAGGGTCTCTCCTGACGATCTTAAGCTTCGTGATGGTTCATAGCAGGAGATAAGTTCAGACAAGTAATCTGGGCCAGAAATAAGAATTTTGCTCCCAAAAAATGGAATTTCTTTTCAGTCTCAACATTTGATTCAACTGAATATCTAGAAATATTTTAGGCTTCCAAAAAAAAGAGGAAGAAGCAAAAACAGAAAAGGAATGCAAAGACAAAAAACGTATTAGAGTTGTAAGATGTGAATTACCAATTTTTCATTCTTGGCCATGTTAATACATTTGGGAACAAAGGGGTGATTTGGAGGAACATTTGGGGTGTGGGGAGAATTAAGACATATTTACAGAATGTAATCCAAATATTCAAAGTTGGGCGAAATTACTTTTTTGGATGACTACTCCCAAAATCTGGCACTGAGCATGGGAAAAAGTAAATTCTCTAAGCTTTGCAAGAAGCCTTGCAAGTTTCTTCAGGGGTGGTCACAGGAGAGAGGAACGGAGCCATTGCATATATTACGAGTTCTGGCAAGCTTTCTAAGCATTTCATCTCCAATGAAAGATTCTGTTTCAATGGTCAGTTCTAATTGGGGGGGGACGACTAACAGGCTAATGCACTCCTTTTGCTTCCTTTTTCCAATCTGCGGAGTGTAATCTCTCCTCGTGCCACTGCAGATATGGCTCTGTCGCGAGGGGGAACTGCCTGCAGCAGGAGGCTCTGAAATGCCAAGTGCAATTAAATCTTTTATTTTTAAACACATTTCAGAGTTTGTACATGGCAAGCTGTGTCGCCATGTAAACTCACAGAAACCTCTCTAGAGCCAAACAGACTTCGCAGAAGGGCATGTTCTCACATCCTACTAGCCAGACGACTTCTCAGAGAGCTCCTACTGTGCATCTGGACTCTGGCTTTCTTCATCTCTTTGTCAGCCTGCGAGGAGAGAAAGGACCCCAGGGAAAACAAAGTAGCACGAGGAATAAATAAAGACTTTGGAAAAACTGCATCCTGTCTGGAGAAGGAAAAGCTTAAGGAGAAAGAGAATTGGGGGGTAAAGGAGGGATGTATTGTTTGTTTTTGATTCCTTCAGAAAAAAAACTATTTGATGACTACTAACAGGCAAGTAGGACTAGAAACTTGCCAAGCAGACCAGTAATTTATTTGTGATGATGTAGTAAAAAAAACCTCAGGAAGTTGTAATGGCAACTACTATATCTATATACTAGGGGTGGATATCTCCAATTTAAATATTTTGAAATCCGTTAATAATTCGTATTTGAAATTATTTTGACCTTATACCGACCCTCGGCGTCCAACCCGGAAATGAAGTTTCAAAACTGAACCCGGGATCGCGATTTTTTGTTCGAAAGGTCACGTTATGAGGTCGATTTTCCCCCCTCCCCAGTTCTCACCTCGCGAGAGGAGACTGGAGGGCAGCACTGGGCACTTTCCGCCTTTCTCCTCAGACATAGATGATAACCAGGTGCAAATGGAAAGCCATCCCTCCGGAGCTCCTCCTCCCCATACCAAGATCTAAAGAAGTAACATTGAGTCGTGGTACAACAGTGTTGAGACGCCGCCTAGGTACCTCGATTTAGCAGCAGGGAGAGCAGAGGCGAGTCCACGGAGCACCTCCTCCCCTGCTAACATCTATACCCTGCTTAGCGTCAACGTTTGATGCAGCATTCTTATGGACAATTTACCTTTTGAACTGTTTTATATTCAATAAAGTAGTTAGCCTTCAGTCCGTCTCTGTGTGTGTGATTAAGGGGCCGGTCAAGTCTGTGCATCGTGACAGGGCAGCAGCCCCCTCCTTTCTCCTCTCGCCAGCCCTCCGCTCCTCCTCCCCTACCAAGATCTAAATCGCGTCAAGCGTAGACGTGGTATAGATGTTAGCAGCAGGGGAGGAGGCGAGTCCGCACCTCCTCCCCTGCTAACACCTATACCGCATCAACGGTTGATGCAGCATAGGTCTTAGCAGGGGAGGGGGCGAGTCCGCATCTCCTCCCTGCTAAGATCTATACCGCGTCAAGCGTTGACGCAGTATAGATGTTAGCAGGGGAGGAGGCGAGTCTACACCTCCTCTCTGCTAACATCTACACCACGTCAAGCGTTGATGCGGTATAGGTCTTAGCAGGGGAGGAGGCACGTCCACCTCCTCCCCTGCTAAGATCTATACTGCATCAAGCGTGAATGCTGCTGAGCTGGGGGTGAGGGAAGAGGGAGTGCTTGCTCTCTCCTTTCCCCTCCCCCTCCCCCAGCTGAAGGCATCACACATTAAATATAATGTGCGATGCTTCTGAGCTGGGGGAGGGAAGAGAGAGAGAGCAAGCCCTCCATTCTAGCCTCCCAGCTGGCGTAAGGAATAATCTTAGCAGGGGAGGAGGTGCGGACATGCCTCCTCCCCTGCTAAGACCTATACCGCGTCAACGCTTCAATTACGAAATTTATTTTAGAAAGTTCAGAATAATTACTATAACGACCCAGCAAGGGAAACCCCCCCCCCCCGAGGTTAGAATCCATTTTTTATGGATCAACCACCCCTACTATATACTTTAGGAAAATCCAAAGAAGTAGGCAGATGCATCCATCATCATCATCATCTTTATTTATATCTTGCCCTATCTCCCCAGAGGACTCGGGGCAGTTCAATAATTTTGCGATGAGAAACTGCTAAGTACACATTGAAAATCAAAATATTTGGAGTTTTAAAATGATAGTCTATATTCTTTCATCAGGGGTACATTTGCACTGACCACTTAGGTCAGTGTGAAACTGGCAGAGAAAGAAGCAGTTTTGGTGTGTGAATGATTAGATCGAAAGCCGTGAAATCTGTTTAAGGCCTGGAATGGTCCTTAACCACCACACTTCAGAGGCCGGCCTCAAACTGGGTTCCTTCCAGGAGCCACAGGAGCTGCAGCTTCACGGCAATCAGAATTTGTTTGGTTCACCTTCCCTCCTATCCATTGCACCAGTGCAGATCATCAGAGCACCCATTCCTTGATCATAGAACCAGAGAACCATAAAGTTGGAAGAGACCGCCAGGGTCATCCAGTCCAACCCTCACCATGCAGTAACACACAATCACATTGTTACCGAACAATTTAGAATAGCCTGGCCCAGAAGGGGCAGAGGCTCAGAAGTACCCCTAAAGTGAGGGTTTCAGCAAAAACCTCTGGCGAGGATTTTTTAAAGAAATTAAAACTCCCTTGCCCAAATGATCTCACCAAGGAAGTCTGGAAGAAGATGCCACTGAAGCTTTGATTCTCACAGCAGCTGATTCAAAATACATGCCATTTTATAAGGATGACCAGCTTTGTGTTGATTGGATGGAATCTTGCTGGCTGGCTGCATCTTCTTCCGGTTTCCAAATGGGGCGAAGAGGTGAGTGATGAGTAGAACAATGAAGGCAGAAAAACATTTTGATGGGATTAAATATGTAGATCAAGTGGCCAAGTGTTCAGCAAGAACTCTCCTGTTTTCAGGCTGAGCTATTCTGTTGTCTTTTGGTTGATGATCAAATGTCCTCATCTGTGTTTTTCTCTGTTTGATAGACACAGATTAATATATTGCTGCAGGGTCTCCGTTCTTTGGATGATAAACAAATGAAGAAGCTGTAGCCATGTACCTGTTTCCGAGGCTGATAGAGGTGGCCGTTTATGAAATATAGAAATAGTTTTGCCTAATAATCAATAGTACAAAGTAGGTGAAACTCAGAGGCCTTTGTCTATTGATTAGTAGAAACCAGTTTTGGCCCAAGGGGGAAAGACCCTTTTGGAAAGAGCTGGCTCCTGCCATTGTCATGCAAATGAGACTAGTGGAAGGATGATTGAATCAAGGCTTCAGGAATGCAGCTAGCAAGCCTTGCCCAAAGAGCTAGCTAAAGGTAAAGAGAGGCACTTTCATATTTTTAAAATTACATACATGGGGGAAACATGAGGGGAGATACATTGGGGTTTATGGGGAAAATATACCATCCTGATCACCCCTGCCTACTCACCAGAAAGATACGCAGTTTATTAGATTCATATAAGATACCCCAAGAGAAAGGGGTCCTAGACAGAAAGGAAAAAGTCTTTGGGAATGAGCAAAAGTCCATAAGAGTAATGCAGAAGGGAAATAACTGGGTGTATCCATTAAGTGTGGGTTACAGAGGCATTGTCATGTGGGACCATGGGGCCATGGGAAGAGCCTTAGGTTCCCATGTGGGGGACAGATAGGGGATTATGGGATCACTTCCAGCCTGGTGTTCTTGGGAAAACTATGAATCCCTTGGTTTTAAACTGTCTTCTACAGAGCCTAAGAAAAAGGGGGGTCACCTCCGGTATCAACATCAATCCAGACAGATGGCCACACAGCTTCTGCTTAAAAACCTACAGAGAAGGAGACTCCACCAAGCTCCAAGGCAACATATATCACTGCCTTACTGCTCTTAACATCAGGAAGCTACTTGAAAATATTTTGCATTCCAATACAGATATCTCATATTCACACAAGCCCACTATTGGTAGGCTTATCCTTCATGCTTCCAGTAGCAATACTACATTTGCCAAGAGCCCCTGGTGTCACCATGGTTAAACCCTTGTGCCAGCAGGACAGCTGACTGATAGGCCAAGGCTTGAATCCAGGGAGAGCAGATTGGGCGTGGAAAAATAAATTTGGAAAATGGTGACTATCTAAGGCCCCATGTACAATGCTGGACTAGATGGGCTGAGGTCCGATTCAGCATGGCTCTTCTTATGTTTGCACCTTATTTCTCCACTGATTCCCAATTTAATGCATTATAATGCAGTGTAATTTGCTTATGTGACCTATCGCTCCAGCTTGACATGTTGGGACATTGAGAAGGATGGTCCAACATCAAAGACCCGGGCATCCCCTGGGCAATGTCGTATAACGGCCAATTTATAATCAGAAGCAACTTGAGTCTCCACTGCCATATAATCCAATTTAATCTTCATTATAATGGCAGTGTATATGGGGCCTAAATAATCTGACCTATCAGCTCCAGCTTCCCATGTTGGGACATGAGAGAAGGATGGTAAAACATCAACCATCCGGGCATCCCCTGGGCAATGTCGTCCCGCAGACACAGCCAATTTCCTTGTGCATCAGAAGCAACTTGCAGTTTTTCAAGTTGCTCCTGACACACAAAAAAAGTAATTGCTGGAATTCTCTAGGGCAGTGTTTCCCAACCAGTGTGCCGCAGCACACTAGTGTGCCCTGAGCGATCATCAGGTGTGCCATGGGAAATTGAGATAGAAGGTTGAGAGAGAGAGAGAGAGAGAGCTCAGAGAGAGAGAAACTACCTTCCTGTCCTTGCACCAGGAAGCCCTAGCCGGGCTTCAGGACACAGGGTTGATCCCTTGCCTGAGTCCCGTAAACACAGCAACTTGGGCCCTCCCTCCAGGTGTCTTGGCTTACAACTCCCACCATTCATATATATATTATATATATATATATAAATATATATATATATATATAAAAGCTGTATAAATTTATTCCTTCTGTACCTTTTTTCTTTTCCTTCTTCTTTCCCCTTTTCTTTCTTCCTTCTCTACCTGTTTATTTCCTTTGCTGTGGTTCCATTCCTTCCCTCCCTTTTTTCCTTCCTTCCCCTTCTTTTTTCTTTTTCCTTCTTCTTTCCCTTTTTTCTTTCTTCTTTCTCTACCTGTTTATTTCCTCCCTTTCTTTGCTCTTTGGTTTCCATCCTTCTTTCTTCTCTTCCCTTCTTCCTTCCTTCCTTCCTTCCTTCCTTCCTTCCCTTCCTTCCTTCCTTATTGATTCCATAAGAACACAGAGAGAGACTGACAGCTGTTGAGCAAGACCTTCCTTCTGTGTGTCTTTCTGCCATTCCTGCCAAGATATCTATGTTGTGTTCATTGAAACAGGCCCAGGTTTCACACTGAGTGTATAAATACATTTTCAAACATATTAACTATATGTATTACTGTGTTAGAGTGTCATTTTGTGCCATTTTGGTTGGTGGTGTGCCCTAGGATTTTGTCAATGTCAAAAATGTGCCGCGGCTCAAAAAAGGTTGAAAAACACTGATCTTGGGGACATGGCTAGGAGCCGTCCTGTCTGAGGATTCATGAAGCCTGTGGGTGAGGAAAAATGCAGAATCTGAGCAGAGTTATGAATGACAACAGTGTCTTTATTAACTCGTACGTCCTTGTGCTTTGACGCTGCGAGCCATCACCTCCGCTGTACCATTATGTATTCCTCTCTTGACTACCTGTATTATTTTAGGCAAATATTTTACCAAATGAAGGGCATTCACCCTTCACTTCTATTTGTCAAAGAAAACCTTTCTTTGTGCAAAAGTATTTGCTTAAAATGATTGATGGTTTGATTCAACTAAAATCTCATTTCTTTTTCTCTTAGGATGCTCAGGGTGACTTACGGGAGCTCATGAACAGTCTTCAGTTCAGCCACGGAGCTGCTTCACCACTTCCCAAACTGCAGGCTTGGAGGCAAGGTCTGGCTTTGGCTTCTCTTCTGTAAAGAAACAGAGGGAGCAGGAAACCCATTCCTTGAGTTTCCATTCTTCACAATACTACCCAGGCATTACTCCAGGTCAGACCACCAGTGTCCAAACGTGTTGCCTGAATTCCTGGCTGGGTTTTCAGCTGTCCTTCAAAGAAAGTTGGGTGGGAATTCATTCGTGTTCTCTACTGAATTGAAATTTATATTTTTAAAAAGCATCAATATGGGGAAAAAGTGAACTTGAAATAGGTCTGTCAATGCTACTTTTCCCCATATTGATGTTTTGTGAGGCTTTTTGTGATTTATTGAGAGATATCCACACTTGTATTATGCGTATTAGGCCTCTTTTTGAACATCGGCTATATCCAAATTTTGGGTGTTTTCCTTGTACTTCCGACTAATGAATAAATTACGAAGAGAGTTGGCAAACAGGAAGTAGATTCACCATTTTGAAGTCTCCGTTGCCATACTCGAATAGGGTTCAGATGTCATTTCCGCCCTTCTCTAGCTGCCTCTCCTCATTGGCTGATGGCAAGCTGGTGGTTTCAATCCATTATAATATAATAATGTTCTGACCAATATATCAACAAAGGAATCCACTTTGGACATGGCTTTCCTTCCTGCCTTGGAGGGAAGGGAAGCCTTGTCCAAACCAAGTATTTAACCTGGTTTGGACACGCCTTTCCATCCCTCCAAGGCAGGAAGGAAAGCCATGTCCAAACTGGGAGTTTAACCCGGTTTGGACATGCCTTTCCTTCCCTCCAAGGCAACTAGACCTTCTCTGATTTTGTTTGCACACATGAAACATAGTACGGTCGTGTGAGGCAGCTTCATGGATTTACTTTAAATAAGAGTGTATGGTTTAGTGCAGTGAACATTATCTGTAGATCTGTACATAGGAGGCTACACTTAGGCCAAAAATAGCCATGTTAGAAGAGGAAAGACGGCGTTTAAGAGGTGACTTGATCAAAGTGTATAAAATCATGCATGGGATAGAAAAGGTGAATAAAGAAACATTATTTTCTTTGTCACAAAACACTAGGAAAATTAGGACTAATAAAGGGAAATATTTCTTCACCCAGAGGGTCATTGGGTTATGGAACTCACTTCCAGAGGAGGTTGTGACAGCGGTCAGCCTGGACAGCTTCAAGGCAGGATTAGACAGATTCATGGATACCAAGTGTATCGGTAGTTACTGAAAAGGACATTCAAGTGCCACCTCGGAGTTGGTTGAGGTAGGCAGGATTTCCCTGGGTACTGGTTGTGGGGGGTCGGGAGCAGGTCAGGGTTTTGCCCTCCCTTCTGCTCGAGATCCCCGTGTACAACTGGTGGGCCACTGTGTGATACAGAATGCTGGACTAGATGGGCTGAGGTCCGATTCAGCATGGCTCTTCTTATGTTCTTATGTTCTTATGTAAATGCTTGTACAGGGATGAACAATTGGTTTCCATGGGTTCTGGAATCCCCAGGATACCAAGACTCCATATTGCAAATGATTCCGATCGTGGAGAGCATTGATACAGTGCTCTAATTATATTGAGGTAGGGACAGTATATGACTCTGAATATGTGAGGAAATCGAGATGGAAGAGGAATGCAGGTGGATCTCTGCAACAAGAGCAATGGGAAAGGAGGGGAAAACTGTTGTGATTGAACCCACGGTTCTGCCTGTGAGTAGGGATGGGGAGGATGCTGAATCTACAGCGACAAAGTGTAGTACGGAACTGGGTGGGGCTGAGAGTAACCTAAACGCTGGAGCAGGCAGAAAGAGGGCTGCAAGTGATTCCAGGAGGGAAAGCTTGGCACAAAGGAAGAGAGTACGGCAAATACTTATGGCTCCTACTGACTCTGAGTCCTTTGAGGGTTTTCCCAGGGATGTGGAAAGATCGTCAGAAAACAGTGATACTGAATTGGACTGGACTCAAGTACAGGAAATTCAGGGTGTGTGTGATGCAGCCACCAGTAGTGATACTTTTCTGGGGTTTGATAGTGATAATGAGTGGCCCTCTGAAACCTCAGGGAATGATTGGGATGCGCTAAGTTTTGAAAGACCTTGGGGATCTTGGAGGGACTCACACGAGGTTTCAGCTGCAGAGAAAGAAGCAGGTGCATCGCCTGATCAGGGGGAGTTGTCCTCTTTGGGTGAGTCTGATCTCTAGGTCTATTTAATGTGGTTTTTTTGGGAGTTTCCTTGCGGTGAGCAAGGAGTTGTTCTTGGTATCCTGTGTTGTATCCTGATATCTTGCATCATGTTCCTGATCCAGTTTACTCGTGAGTTGAGGTTTTTCTCTGCCCTTTTGGGCTGAGATGCTTCTGCCGCAGTTGGGTAAGGTGGGTGATTTTGGGTTACAATGTTCTGTTTTCTGTCCAGCTACAGCCGTATGTTCCTTGTGGCAGGGTTTGAACTATGCTGGACTTTCTGTGAGTATCACAAGCTACAAAAATGTTTTTGTATATATGGAGGGAGGTTTTGTGGGGATTACGATGAATGTTGTCCCCATGCATTTAGCTCCTGGAGGCCTTTAGGAGACCTTGGATTGTCTCCTCATTGCTCCGTCTTTCTCCTGCCCACGACTCCAGACCAGTTATCGACTACGCTAGTGGGCCAACCCTTTGAGGATGTCGCAGATGACGTCCTTAGTTTGCTTTTGATTATTCCTTCCGCAATTTTTGGGTTCATCCGTGGTTTGGGGGGGGGGGGTTGGCCAGTTAGGCTATTTTTTGTTAGTCCCATTTCCATTTCTTGTACAATAAACTCTTTGTTATCCCTTTTTACTTTTGGGTTTGGCTTTAATTGGTATCTGCATCATGACAAAAACACTTTCATTGGACTACAATTTGGCGCATTCTACCGATATGACATGTAATAGTTTTTCCAGATATAACAGTACAGAGACCCCTCGACAAGTTCGGTGTTCTTTGCTTAAGAAGGGAACGATTAACTTCATTTAGGGCAGGGGTATCTGAATCTCAAGATAAGGGTTTTTTTCCCTGTTTTTAATGGGAATTAAGGTGTTATTACCTGCCTTTTGTTGTCTCTAGTCCTTACACGTCCAATAGGGGAAGTGCTCTCTGTATGCACTGAAATCTTTGTATGCTCTGAAGTCTGGCAATGCCTGCCTGTCTTGTTTTCTGAGGTTTCAAATGTGCTGACAGAAATATGCCTGGCATTCTCCAGGTCACCACCAGCTACTTATTTATTTATGTACTTATTTATTCAAATTTATCCGTCGCCACTCCCATTCCAAGGTTGGCAAAGCAATCTTCAACATGCAGCAATTATTGTGAAGCCATCCCATAATTTTAAAATATACGGTTTGTGGATTCAGAGACCATTCAGCCCATCTACTGCAACTGACATCCCTGCTGTACTTTGTGGTCCTAATCAGCTGTCAAGCAGGAGCTCCTTCAGCCAGCCCTTGCCTGTTTGGTATGCCAGCTGCTCTTGTGAGAAGCACAGCTGAGCCAGAAGGAATAATTCCAGAAAGTGACAAAGACCCCGGCCACTTAGAGCATGAAGAGAGACCAGAGTGTGAGGCTCTCCTTAGCCTTGAGCATGGAGAGAGATTCAAAAGGCACTGATTTATGATCACACTTTATAAAAAGAACAGAGGGCTTTCACATCCACCCTGAAATAGTGTGAGTTTTTGTGTGTGTGTGTGTGTGTGTGTATTTTTAAAGGTTTTGTACACCTCATTTTAAATGCACTTGGCACTTCCAATATGTGTTCTCCTCCTCACACTCTTTTAAAGATTGGGATTTGGCAGCTGCTGAGAAGAAATACATGCCATCCTCCACGTTCCCATTAAAAACAACACACATGCATTTGTGATGGCTCACAGGCAACAAATACTTTTTTTTAAAAAAAATTACTGTAATGAATGTATCAATTGGAAATTCTACAGACATTTTTTTGAAAGTCAGAGGTATGGGGCTAAATGTCTACACCTCCATCCCTGTCGCAGCAGACGCCAGTTCAAAGAGCCAAACCCAATTGAAGTGTAAATAGTTTGTCTTAATATTCACAGAGTCTCTGGAGATAAGTATTTGCAAAACAAAAGCACTTGATGGTCAGTGAAATGCTCACAAAAGGAAGCCTTGACCGGCATGAAAACAAACAGGGAGAAAAAGCCTGCATTCAAAACGCCAAAACTCTTGAGCAAAATCAAAGCAAAACAAACAGGGAAAGGCACGCTGAGGGCAGCAGAGGAGATGTTGTCGTCAGAATCCATCCAAGCTCATCAGCACTGAAGTCATCAAAGGGTTGTCCAAGGAGGTATCCCAAGGGGCGTAGGAGAGACGTAATACAGGAGCCAGGCCAAGGTCAAGGAGAGGAGAGATAGATGGAGAAGCGAAGACAGTCCAACTGGGGAGCAATCCAGTGGAGTCCAAACCCCACCACAGGAAGCAGCAGAATCAGTCTGGAAACAAGGCTTCAAGATGCAAGGTGACAGGATACAAGAGTCCTAGGATCCAAAAGCAACTCCTTGCTAGCCACAGAGGTTAGTCCCAAAATACCACCTTTTAAGCTCACTACAAGTCAGATTCACTTGATGAGGTCGACGCCCTATCATCATCATCCTCAGGTGTTACTCTCCCAGCAGCTGCTGCCCTTTGACTGACCCTCCAAGATTTCCACCTGTGGTTAAGACTTAGAACATCCCACCCATTGTCTGGGGACTCTGAGGGCCAATCCTGATCATCAGTGAATCCACCCAGGTGTCTGAACTTGTGGGCTCCTCACAAGCCCTCTGAATTTCTCTTACTTGAGTCCAATCCATTTCAGTAGAAGTGTCCTCTGCACTCTGACTCCCATCATTCCCAGAGAATCCCTCAAATGCCTCAGAGTCTGTAGGTGCTGTAATTATTTGCTTGACTCTCTTGAGTTGCTAGTGATCCTCTTCATGAGTAAGCCTCTTTCTGCAAACACCAGTACTCCTGCTACAAACAGCCCCACCCAGTTCCATACTCTCCCCAGATGCTGAGCCATCAGGGTCTTCTGAATCACTACTATCAGGAGCAGCTGGAGGCTCAATCACAACAGGAGCTGTAACTAGTGTCTGGTGGTTTTTATGCCAACAGTGAAGAAGTTATTTAAGGTCCTGGTGTATATTCACAATATACTGTATGTATACATTCATGTATAAATCTAGTAATTTTAGTTTTAAAAAATCAAGCAAAAATCCACAGATTTGTGTGTATATGTCTTGTATGTTTAACACATCAAAGAAAAGAAAGACATCTACTTTTTGACACATACACATACACACACATTTTCTTCTCATTTTGACTTATGTTTTCACTCCAAAAATCTGTTTTTTATTTTGTATATGGCAAGACAGGAGAAAAAGGAATAGTTTTTCTCTTTCCTTATCTATAACTTCTTTTTATTGCTTAAGTCTTAGGATGTATAATGTGTTCCAATGGCTTTATCAAAATACCCAGAGACATAATAGAGCCATTGAAGGTGCTCACAGTATCCAGCTTGGAACATTTCCCTTAGAGCCCTGTTATCTTCCGGTTTCACCGAGGCTTTGTCACCGCAGCAACCATTTATCTGTCGTTTTGCTCCTTCTGGAATCAAAAAAGTCCAGGCAGGTAAACCTTTGCTTTTTTGTAACTGCAAGCATTGGAGCATCTTGCATTTGTCACTGTTGAACTTCGTTTGGTTAGTTTTGGCCGTTCATCTCTCTGTTAAGTTTGTTTTGAATTCTGCTCCTGTCTTCTGGAGTATTGACTATCCCTCCCAATTTGGTGCCATCTGCAAACTTGATGATCCTGCCATCTAAGTCAGGGGTGGGCAATTATTTTTTTCCATGGGGCCACATGAGAACCAAAAAATATTATGGAGGCTGAACTACATTCTACATAATATCAATTGAATTTCTTTAATAATGAAGAAATTAGAACTTGAGGTTGGGAATTGTAGTTCACCTACATCCAGAGAGCACTGTGGACTCAAACAATGATGGATCTGGACCAAACTTGGCATGAATATTCCATATGCCCAACTATGAACACACATGGAGTTTTGGGAAAATAGACCTTGACGTTTGGGAGTTGTAGTTGCTGGGATTTATAGTACACCTACAATCAAGGAGCATTCTGAACCTCACCAACAGAATTTGGGCAAACTTCACACGCAGAACCCCCCAAACCAACTATTTTACAGAGTGGAAAGAAGAAGGAAATAAAGAAAGGAGATGGGGAAGGAAGGAGGGAGGGAGGAATGAAGAAGAACAGAAGGGAGGGAGGAAAGAAAGGATGGGAAGGAAGGAAGGAAGGAAGGAAGGGAAGAAGGAACGAAGGAAGGACAGTGAGAGGAAGGGGGAGGGACAGGGAGGGAGAAAAGAGGAAGCCCATTCCTGGCTTAGCCACAGCTCAGTGCCCCAGTCCTCCCAAAGGGATGAGGAGCCCTGCCTCTGTGTCACGCGCTGCTTCCAGGAAGGAAAGGAAGGAAGGAGGAGAGGAAGGAGTAAAGGAAGGAAGGAAAGAGGGAAGGGGAAAGGAAGGAAGAATAGAAGGAAGGGGAGGGAGGGAGGAAGGAAAGAAGGCAAGGCAAGAAGGAAGGAAGGGTGAAAGAAAGGAAGGAAGGAAGGAGATGAGGAAGGAAGGCGAGGGAGGGAGGGAGGGAGGAAGAACAGAAGGGAGGGAAGGATGGGAAGGAAGAAAGGAAGGGAAGTAGCGAAGGAAGGAAAGAGGGAAGGAGGGAAGGAAGAAAATGAAGAAGGGAGTTAGGAAGGAAGGAAGGAAAGAGAGCAAGGGAGAAGGACAGGAAGGGAGAAAAGAGGAAGCCCATTCCTGGCTTACCTACAGCTCCATGCTCGAGTCCATGCTGGCAGCAGCCACGGTGGGAGCACGCTCTGGCCGCGCCTGCTCCCCTTCTCTTCCAGGATCCAGAGGAAAGGGAGCCCAGAGCAGAAGGGTGAGGACAAACCTCACTTCTCCTGGGGTTGCCCCATGCACCTCTCGCCACTCTTCCAGGCCTCTGCTTTGTTTGGATGCCTCAAAAAGCGACGAAAGGTGCGTGGGGCGGCTGCAGGAGCAGCAAGTCTTGTCCTCGCCCTTCTGCTCTGGGCTCTCTTTCCTCTGGATCCTGGAAGAGAAATGGAGCAGGCCTTGCGCTGCTGCGGCTGCTCCAGGCCTGGAAGGGCAGCGAGACGTTCTTCCGGAGCCGCAGAGAGGGACAGCAACGGAGACACTCTCCTCCCTCCCTTCCTCCCCCCCCCCAATGTTCATGGGCCGGTCAGAATCGGCTGGCGGGCCACAAGATGTCTAAGTCATTAATAAGTCAATTAGCAGGAGTACTGGCAAACAGAACGCCAGTGTTTTGGAAGGAATCTCCCGTAGAATTGCCCTGCTGGTCAGTAGGATAGGTAAGCTGGAGTTCAGGGTCTACATAATAAGCAATAAGCATGCTGAGCAAACCTTTGTAAACCAGACAGCTGGTTACTCAGTTTTCATGGAGGTGGAGGCTTATGCATTCCCAGAGGGAGATTCGCATCTTGCCAACCATCTCACTCATGTCATGAGGGCCAGAAAGCTAGCAGGTGAGATGGCTGCTATGACACAGCCTTTGGCAAAAGGGCATCCCAGAGTGCTAGAGCCAGGTAGACCCTCACCAACTATGACATCTGGCTCACACATGGTGGGACCCAGCATCAAAGGTAAATCAGAACCGGATGTCCAGACTGTGGGAGGGGCAGAAAGGATTCCAGGCATGCAGTGTGCTGGGAGTATTGCCTCGACAAATGCCAATGAGCCTGCTGCCGTTTTGACCATGTATGCAAGTACCAAGTACTGTTACGAATCATAATATAAATATCTGATATGCAGGATATATTTTCATTCACCGGACCAAATTTGGCAGAAATACCTGGTATGCCCAAATTTGAATACTATTGGAGTTGGAGGGGATTGATTTTGTCATTTGGGAGTTGTAGTTGCTGGGATTTATAGTTCACCAACAATCAAAGAGCATTCTGAACCCCACCAACAATGGAATTGGCCCAAACTTCCCACACAGAACCTGTCGCAGCAGACGCCAGTTCAGAGAGCCAAACCTATTCGAAGTGTAAATAGTTTGTTTTAATATTCACAGAGTCTCTGGAGATAAGTATTTGCAAAACAAAAGCACTTAATGGTCAGTGAAAACGCCAACAAGAGGAAGCCTTGACCGGCATGAAAACAAACAGGGAGAAAAAGCCTGCATCCAAAACGCCAAAACCCTTGAGCAAAATCAAAGCCAAAGAAACAGAGAAAGGCACGCTGAAGGCAGCAGAGAAGATGTCGTCGACAGAATCAATCCAAGGTCATCAGCATTGAAGTCATCTAAGGGTTGTCCCAGAAGGTATCCAAAGGGGCGTAGGAGAGACGTAATCCAGGAGCCAGGCCAAGGTCAAGGAGAGGAGAGAGACATAGAAGCGAAGACACAACCCGCAGTCCAACTGGGGAGCAATCCAGTGGAGTTCAAACCCCACCACAGGAAGCAGCAGAATCAGCCTGGAAACAAGGCTTCAAGATGCAAGATGGCAGGATACAAGATGCAAGAGTCCTAGGATCCAAAGGCAACTCCTTGCTAGCCACAGAGGTTAGTCCCAAAATGCCCACCTTTTAAGCTCACTACAAGTCAGGTCCACTTGATGAGGTCGACACCCTATCATCATCCTCAGGTGTTACTCTCCCAGCAGCCGCTGCCCTTTGACTGACCCTCCAAGATTTCCACCTGTGGTTAAGACTTAGAACATCCTCCCCCTCTTCACTTGACTCATGAGTAAGCCTCTTTCTGCAAACACCAGGACTCCTGCTACAAACAGCCCCACCCAGTTCCATACTCTCCCCAGATGCTGAGCCATCAGAGTCTTCTGAATCACTACTATCAGTAGCAGCTGGAGGCTCAATCACAACAGAACCCCCCCATGACCAACAGAAAGTAGTGGAGGAATTGACAGTGATTTAGGGAAGAGCACACCTGGTCTCCCCTTCCCGCTTGGAGTCTCAGAAACAACCCTGCCCTTGTCTGAGAGGCCAGCTAAGAAGCCGGCCAATCACAACAGGAGGACTCGCAGTCTGTTTCCAGAATGGAGGAGAAGGATAGGCAGAGAGATCTTCAGCCTTCTCTGCCAAAGGGATTCCTAAGACCATCAGAAATATCTTTGCCCCCTCCCTGGTCCCGACCCCAGGTTCAGAAACGCTGATGTAAGTTGACTTATCGAATGATTACCTGACTGCACAACTAGTAATTTGGAAGGATTTTGATATTTCCTTAGATAATGTTGGCCTTTAAAATGCCCCCCCCCTCTTATTTGTACTTAGAAGCATTTGTGATTAAAAGGCAACGGATTAATACTTTAAAGGAATAAATGTGTGAGAGCATTGGCATGAAGAACAGATAACCATAGAAACGATCTGCAACAGGTGTGTCTAACAGACAAATGTTTATCAAGCATGACTTCCCATCACAGCCTATCATGGCAGGGGAAGTTTTTCGGACGTGCACCTGTTCCACCTACACAGCATCTGATGTTACAGGACGGATCAGGAAGCTTCCCTTCAGTTTTTGTAAAAGATTTCCTTTTCCCCCAAACTACAATTTAAAACGATAGAATTTTAAATTAAAAGTTATAGCTCTAAGCTTATCCGTATACACTTGGCTGTAAAACTAACTTCTGAATAAATACACCTAGAATTACTGTATTTTTGTGAGATATATATAAAAAAGAATGATGGAGTTTTAAAAAGAGTTTAAGGGCACTATTTCAGCATAAGTTTTTGTGTAGTACAACTCATTTGTTCAGCTGCATATAAAGATGTTCATCTAAAATTGCACAATATGCTTGTTTAGTCTAAATCTATGTCACATATTTGCACAGTAGTTGTATTAAACCATATATCTGACGAATACCAACACGGTATAAGAAATTGTTTAACTGCCAATTGTTGTGATTGAGCCTCCAGCTGCGACTGATAGTAGTGATTCAGAAGACTCTGATGGCTCAGCATCTGGGGAGAGTATGGAACTGGGTGGGGCTGTTTGTAACAGGAGTACTACTGGTGTTTGCAGAAAGAGGCTTACTCATGAGTCAAGTGAGTCAAGTGAAGAGGATCACTTGCAACTCAAGAGAGTCAAGCAAATAATTACAGCACCTACAGACTCTGAGGCATTTGAGGGATTCTCTGGGAATGATGGGAGTCAGAGTACAGAGGACATTTCTACTGAAATGGATTGGACTCAAGTAAGAGAAATTCAGAGGGCTTGTGAGGAGCCCACAAGTTCAGACACCTGGGTAGGATTCACTGATGATCAGGATTGGCCCTCAGAGTCCCCAGACAATGGGTGGGATGTTCTAAGTCTTAACCACAGGTGGAAATCTTGGAGGGTCAGTCAAAGGGCAGCAGCTGCTGGGAGAGCAACACCTGAGGATGATGATAGGGCGTCGACCTCATCGAGTGGATCTGACTTGTGGTGAGCTTAAAAGGTGAGCATTTTGGGACTAACCTCTGTGGCTAGCAAGGAGTTGCCTTTGGATCCTAGGACTCTTGCATCTTGCATCCTGTCATCTTCCATCTTGAAGCCTTGTTTCCAGACTGATTCTGCTGCTTCCTGTGGTGGGGTTTGGACTCCACTGGATTGCTCCCCAGTTGGACTGTGGGCTGTGTCTTTGCTTCTACGCCTACCTCCTCTCCTTGACCTTGGCCTGGCTCCTGGATTACGTCTCTCCTACGCCCCTTTGGATACCTTCTTGGACAACCCTTGGATGACTTCAATGCTGATGACCTTGGATTGATTCTGTCGACAACATCTCCTCTGCTGCCCTCAGCGTGCCTTTCTCTGTTTGTTTTGCTTTGATTTTGCTAAAGAGTTTAGGCGTTTTGAATGCAGGCTTTTTCTCCCTGTTTTCATGCTGGTTTGTTTTCATGCCGGTTGAGGCTTCCTTTTGTGGGCGTTTTCACTGACCATTACGTGTTTTTGTTTTGCAAACACTTATCTCCAGAGACTCTGTGAATATTAAAATAAACTATTTACACTTCAATTGGGTTTGGCTCTCTGAACTGGCGTCTGCTACGACACCAATGGTCAGCTGTCCATGCTTACTGCCCCATTGTGCAATGGGGGATGCACAACACCTGAGTTTGCACTCCCTGGGAATCAAATGGCATATTGATGACACTGAAACTTGTTATACACTAGGAAGGAATGTGTAATTACATGGCTGGAATACGGTAGATTAGTTATAACCAGACTAGATCAACTGAATGGTGAGTCAAAATTCAAGGAGCTCGAAATAATTCAAAGACTGTATTTTAATTGCTATTAAGAATAGGTTCATAGGAAGTGGCTACACACGTGGCACTGCGCTTATAGATTAGAACGAACATTTCACAACAGCCAAGAAAGTACATCTGTCAGAGCTCCTTTCAAAGCATAGATACGTAGTAGGGACCAGGGCTGGATTAACACCTTTTTGTGCCCTAGGCCACACTTTGGAATTACGCCCCTTTTAAGCCTCAGGGGAAAAAGAACAGATTGGCAAGGCTGAAGGCTGCGTTCTTTCAAAGAGCTCTGATGCCTTCTCAACCCGTCGCTCCTGCAGAGCCCGCCTGCCTCTCCAGCGGGGAGCGCATTGTTGGGGTTGTCAATGGGGGAGGATTTGCCCAAGAAGCGACTGAAGAAGCCCAAGATGGCGGCCAGAAAAGATGGTGAACAAAGGGCTTCTTCAACTCACCCTCAGACAAAAAGGCGCCAAAGTTGTTCCATCCTTGCCAAAGCCCCCTTCATTGCCAGATGTTGTTCCATCCTTGCCTTCAGTGAAGCCTAGGGCGCAAGCGCAGCTCCTCCTGCTGGAGGCAGAGGGAATAGCTTCACTCCCGTCCGTCACGGAGGGTGAAGGGGCGGGGCCTGTGGGTCCGCACACTCTGATATCAGAACAAGGGGGAGCTTTGTAGGTGCCCAGATTTGGAGGCGCTATCCAGGATTCACCTCATCAAGAAGCCATTCAGATGTCAGGGGAGGGAGGTCCTTCCCCTCCATCGGGACTGTATTCCCAACTCCGCTGCACTCCCGGATTCGGCAGGGAGCCAGCGCATTTATTTAGGTCACACCCCCCATCCAGGGGCAGAGGCCAGCTTGGTAGGACTGATGCTCGAAGGCAAAGCATTCTGTGTCTGTTTCCATTTACAGGCCCAAAAAGTAGTAAGACCCTTCCTCATTTCATGTGTTTTCTGAACAGAAAAGGTGGCTGACATCCTGTATAACACACAGAGCCATGAGGTTGTGGTTATGCTTTATCTTCTCTCTCAACCTCTGAATCCCATCTGAAAGCCATTCGTCTATCCCAAGCAACAGAGACCTTGGAGAAAAGGGCACTGTGGAATGACATGGTCATCCGTGGGGCTTCCCCTCAGGCAATCCCACAGCTGCCCCCAGTTGCTGGGGTTCCACCCTTGATTTGAGAGTTTTGCCTTTTATCTCACTGCTGTGTATTTTCCTTTCCCTCCTCCTCATTTATATCACCATTTTCTGTACACTTCAAGAACAATTTCCCCCGTTCAATGGCTCACAACCTAATTAATACATGACACCAAAAGATAGGAGGATAAAGGATGGGAGGGCGACAAGTCCAGCAGATATTGTCTTTTCATCTCGCCCTCTAAGGTCAGGGAAGCTGCAGTTGGGACGAGGGGAGGACCTTCCATCTGCTACTGGGCATAAACATGACGGAGCTTTGCCTGCCCTTCCTTTCCCCCCTCCAAGCCCACGACAGGGGCAGTTCAGATGGAGGGAGGGTCTTTTGTCTACATTTAGGTCTATCCTACCCAATTTGGATTTATATTTATACTTAAAGTTAGGCAATCCCATCAATTATTTTACGGGTTCTCTTCAGGTAGTCCCACCACTCTGTAAGTTTGCCTCATGCATAAGTCAAAGCCAGGTTTTTGGGGGGCAAAACTATGGTTGTTGATATGATCCATGGATTAATCATGGGCAATTTACTGAGAGGAAAAGACCCATGATGCATTGGGGGACCGGCTGCTCTTAGCTGCTGCCACTATTTCCACACCTAGACATTCAAAAAGGCTGAAAATGGCACCATAATGGAGAGAGTAGAGCGTATTGCTTCTTTTAGATTATTCCAGGATGGACTAAACACTAGTATGTTGTCACTCAGAAAAGGGGCTAGTTCCTATATATATATATATATATATATATATATATATATACACACACACACACACACACACACACACACACACACACACTAGCTGTACCCGGCACGCGTTGCTGTGCCCTATTTAGGAGATGTGAGAAAGTCTGAGTATGTAAGGGTTGGAATTGTTGTTAGTGACTTGGGTGTTTTATGTTTGTGCCTCAGCTCTTTGCCTGCAGTCCTTCGGGTTTGACTTGTACCATGGCCAGGACGGATCAGCTTGGGGAGGGCTTGTCCTGTCAGGGGATCTCTATCTTCACAGGTGCGTCCAGTGTCTGTTGGGGGACTGTTAAAAATCCTTTCCGTATCCTTTTGAGCCACCTTTCTCAAGATCTTCATGTCTAGCTTACTTTCTGCTCCTCTCTTTTTCAAGATGTCCTGCTCTGTGTCTTTTGCACCCATTGGTCGATGTCCGATGAGGCTTTCCTCATGGACAGGCCATCTGAGGGAGCTCTTCCAGTGCTGGGCATCAGAAGGTACTTAGTGATGACCTCCATCCCTTGGAGCCAGCATATAGAGGGCTGGAGCACCCTCCTTGGCAAACCCCATTGTTGCTGGATGGTCCTCTTATTAATGTGGAATTCAAGCCACTGGAGATCTTTTGGGAAAGGAAGAAGAGCTCCCCTTGAATGGTGTTGATCTCCATCATGGTATTCTGATTTGAAAGTGTTGGAGGAGGCTCTGGCACTCCTCTGACAGTTTGTTATGGGTCGGAATGTTCATGTTGGCTGGCCAGTACAGCAGTTATGCAAATCCGCCCTTATTGGCAGCCAATCATGTTGTCAGAATGTAGAGGCTGGGAGAGTCTTTGGCAGCCCCGGGGGATGCTGGTTTTATTTTTACTCGTTGTTTTGGGGGCCTTTTAGGTTTTGGGGGGGGGAAAGTTTTTTTGCTACAAACGTACCTTGCTTGAGGCCTATTTCTGTTGGCAAGTTTTGTGTTTCTGCGTTGTAAGGTTTCTCTGTTTGAGGTAGTCTTAACATGACGGCTCTTCCTATATATATATATATTTGTTCAGTCCGTTTAATGTAGTATATAGACAAAGAAACTATGGCTCGCAGAACCACCAAACTCAACAACCGCATAAACCAGACCACAAGGTACAGACAACGCCAAAAAAACCGACCGTACGTACCTCACAACACCCCCAAAAACCAACCCCCCCAAAACTGACAACCAAACTCCCACCCCGGCCTCTCCGCTGCCAGCGCTAACGTTTGGAACGTTCACACAACGCAGCCAGAGCGCCGCCTCCGCCTCCTCCTTCGATCAGGAAGAGCGGTGGGGGGGCCTGGCAGGAGGCGGGGACACTCCTCCCCAGCCCCTCCCACCTCCTCCCATGCCCCCTGCTGCCGCCCAGTAAGGAAGAGTGGCGGGGGGGCGTGGCAGGAGGCGGGGACACCCCTCCCCTCCTCCCCAGCCCCTCCCACCTCCTCCCGCACCCCCTGCCGCCGCCCGGTAAGGAAGAGCGGTGGGGGGCGTGGCAGGAGGAGGGGACACCCCTCCCCTCCTCCCCAGCCCCTCCCACCTCCTCCCGCGCCCCCTGCCGCCGCCCAGTAAGGAAGAGCGGCGGGGGGCGTGGCAGGAGGTGGGGACACCCCTTCCCTCCTACTCAGCCCCTCCCACCTCCTCCCGCACCCCCTGCCGCCGCCCGGTAAGGAAGAGCGGTGGGGGGCGTGGCAGGAGGTGGGGACACCCCCTCCTCCCCCGCCCCTCCCACCTCCTCCCGCGCCCCCTGCCACCGCCCGGTAAGGAAGAGCAGCGGGGGGGCGTGGCAGGAGGAGGGGACACCCCTCCCCTCCTCCCCATGATTGTGGCAGTGGCGGAAGAAGGTGCCCAGAGGCATCCTCTCCTCCTCCTTCATCCCTCGCCGACCGCCGCCTGCTGAGAAGCCACTGCCGCTCTCCCTCAGCCCCCTCTTGACGATTTGGTGCTGCCGGTGCTCCCTGGGCAGCCACTTCAGATAAGGAGCCCCCCCCTCCCACCTTATCTTTCATTCAGCCCCAGTCCCCTTCCAAAGGCCTGGGCTAACTTGGGCTTTTCAGGGGGTTTTGGACTTCAACTCCCACAGGCCCAAGTTTGCCCAGTTGTGGGAGTTGAAGTCCAAAACACCTGAAAGGACCAAGTTTGCACAGGCCATTGAAAGGGGCCTGAGGCTGTGAGGAATTGTGGGAGTTGAAGTCCAAAAACTCCTGAAAGGCCAAAGTTCTGGACTTCAACTCCCACACCTCACAGCCTCAGGCCCTTTCAAAGGCCTGTGCAAACTTGGTCCTTTCAGGTGTTTAGAACTTCAACTCCCACACCTCACAGCCCCAGGCCCTTCCAAAAGCCTAGGCAAACTTGGGCCTTTCAGGGGTTTTGGACTTCAACTCCCACAATTCCTCACAGCCCCAGTTCCCTTCCAAAGGCCTGGGCAAACTTGGGCCTATCAGGGGTTTTAAGCCACAGCAGCGCGTGGCCAGGTACAGCTAGTATATATATATAGAGAGAGAGAGAGAGAACGCATTACTTCGCGAACGAACATACTTAGGGAGGACTCATCCCACACTTTCTACAAGTGTATTGATGCTTTTTCGGAGGTTGGATGTGTCCTTCGAGCCTGTGGAATTGATTTTTCTGGTGGAACGCAGCGTGCACAGAACTGGCCTCACCCTTTAAAACTGACTGACTGACTGACTGACTGACTTTATTATTTCTGAGTCGCCCTCCACATTAGTGCTCCGGGCGACTTACACACAACAAATTCCACAATTAAAATAGAGTATTTAAAACTAGATTAAAATATTCAGTGGTTAAATGCAGGGGCCAGGCTCGGTATTTGAGTTCCTGGTTCTGCATTAACCATGGGCTTTCCTAAATAGCCCGGTCTTCAGAGCGGTCCGGAACTGGGGCAGGTCGAGGGAGGCTCTCTGGTCCGGTGGCATCGAGTTCCAAAGAATGGGGGCCACAACGGAGAACGATCTCCGTCTCGTGGTCTCCAGGTGGGCCTCTTTCAAGCCTGGTACGTGAAGAAGGTTCTTGTTTGCTGGCCGCGGGTCCTTGAGCAAGCAGGCATCAGCAAGCGGTCTTTAGGTATGTTGGGCCCCGGCCCCGTAGGGGCTTTGAAAGCCAAGGTCAAGGTCTTGTGTAAGGCTCTAGACTCAACGGGCAGCCAGTGCAGGAGCTGCAGAGATGGTGTCATGTGGCATCTCATCGATGTTCCTGTGAGAAGCCTGGTGGCCGCGTTCTCCACAATCTGGAGCCTGCGGGTTAGTGACCGGGGTAGACCTACATACAAAGCGTTACAGTAATCCAGCCTTGATGTCACCGTGGCATGGATTACTGTAGCTAGCGCTTCCGTCGGAAGATAGGGCGCCAATTGTCTCGCTTGGCGCAGGTGGAAGAAGGTTCGAATTTCCTTCTGGTTGACCTTACAGGGTTAGACAAGCACCATCTGCCCGGGTTTGAAATCAGAGTTTTCCTTCTCCTAGGATGGCTGCCAAAAGGCTAGAGAGCCCATCCTGCCCGTTGACGCTCTTTGTCAGACCCTTCTTCGGTTGTGACCTGTCTGGCATGGGAGGCCCTACCGGTGGCTATTATGCCACCGCCATCATGCCTCACAACTTCATTAGGGTACGCGAGCCTCTCCCCCGCAACAAGGGGGCGCCAATGGAGAGGATATACATATACATACATACATACATATACATATACATATACATACACACACACACACACACATATATCTGTGAGACTTATGGTACAGTACTTACATTGACAAATGGATAAGTCAACCCAGGTGTTTTAGGGTTTATTTTTAAAGTCGCCCCGAGCTGGATGGGAGTGGTGACGGATCAATTTCAATAAATAAATAAATAAATTTGTAGGTTAATTTTTTGTCATAGCTTATGAACATGAAAGTCAAAATTTTACATTTCTAAATGCTCACCCTTCCCAAATCCTTATTCAATTTTGTTTCTCAGGAATTAACATAAACTCTCCCGAAGTATTGTATGAAGTGCTACTATTTCTTCAGCCTTGGAGACAATATGTGTGTAATGACTAAGTGAATATGAATAATATTAATAGCCATAATTAGCATTCACTTGCCTTGATACAAGCAAATGCATGTTGTCAGTGCTGTAAAACTCTGACTCCTCTTAAATTAATTGTAACCTTCAAAGTGGAGGGAGAAAAAAGAGAGCAATGGATCACACGTCCTATAGAATTCACACATATTCTCAAATAGACAGTGAATCTGTATCTGCAAAGTAGAAGTCAGATTATTTCAGGAGATAATAATTTCAGAACTACTCCTTGCCATTGATATATCTATCCAAATTTATCTAGACGTACAGTAGAGTCTCGGTTATCCAACATAAATTGGCCGACAGAATGTTGAATAAGCGAAAATGTTGGATAATAAGGAGGGATTAAGAAAAACTCTATTAAATGTGAAATTACGTTATGATTTTACAAATTAAGCACCCAAACATCATGTTTTACAACAAACCAACAGAAAAAGCAGTGCAATACACGGTAACATTATTAAGTAATTACTGTGTTTACAAATTTAGCACCAAAACATGTAAATGTATTGAAACAGCAGTGGACCTGGGTGGGAGGCAGACTGTGTTGGATAATGCAGAACATTGGATGAGTGAAGGTTGGATAAGCAAGACTCTACTGTAATCCCATTGTATCCAAGGGTGTTTGCATGAGACCACGTTGTTAGTATGGAAAAAAAAGGTACTGTGCTAGGAATTAGGCGAGCGCAGATCCATTTTTAGCCTTTTCCATTTTTAGCCATTTTTAGCCATTTCCTTCAGCCGATCCGGCTTTTTCAGTTTATTCAGGTGCCCTCACATATTCCTGTCTGAAACAGGACCACGTGGCAGCCGATCTCGGCTCCTCCTCCCCTATTTGGCATCTGTAAGGAATCACCCATTTTAACTGGGCCGAGGCCTGGGTAGCAGTTTGGCGTTCCTGGTAAGATAGAATAGCTAGGAAAGTGGGAGTGGCTTGGAGCCTCTCCAGAGAGAGAGAGAGAGAGAGAGAGAGAGAGAGAGAGAGAGAGAGAGAGCTGCAGGGGAGTGGCTCAGAGTGAAGGGGAGGGACCAGCTGACTTCGGAGGGAAAAGTGTGGCTTTTCAGTCAGAGGGAACTTGGCTCTTGTCAGAGCAACATCGGAGTCTCTGTTGTGAGCAGTCAGTGAAGACAGGGAGTGCCTTAGATAGCTGGCAGGAGAAGTCTGAGGAAAGCTGGCAGAGGGAAAGTCAGCCAGCAGACTTGGATCTCTTTGGATAAGAGATTGGCTCACACTTGCGGACAACTAACTAGGATTAGTTAGTGGAAAAAACTCACTACTAGTTTTAATATTAGAGTGAGGGAGTATATTGACAAGTTGTGAAAGGCATTACATCGGTCTAGTCCTGTATCAAAGTTTAAAGATACATGTTTTAAGAAACCACCAAGCTATTGTGCCTTCCTTGACAACCATTTAAGCTTCTGTGCCTTTTGAAAGCTGTTAGTTCCAACAATAAACCCTTTTCAGCGTTAACTTTTGAAGAAAAGCCTTCCTTGTGCTTCATTCCATCCAGCAGTTAATTTAACAGCTCCAGTTTGGTGACAGTTCCAGCTTTTTGGCAGATTTTATTTACCTCAGTACTCCTCCCCGCCCTTGTTAGTATTAGAGCCAAGGCTGGTGCAGTGTGTTTTGAGCTTTACAAAATCCTAAAGGCTATTTTTAGGTTGGTGGCAGCGTTACCAGTGGCTTAACCCTCCAGGTCGTCACATTAATTGGTGGCAGAGGTGGGATCTAAACTAGAAAGGTCCACCCTGCCCCAAGTGGTCCAAGCCCAAGTTGTCACAGCATCACAGTGTAATACTTTTGATTTTCCTTTCTTTTCTGGATCCTTTCTATTTAGTGAGAATGACTGGGGGATGGGGGCATGTGAGGATAGATGTGTGTGTGGAGGGGAGTGGGGTGTCTTGGGAGAGTGGCACTTTTATCTTTTTTCTCCTTCCCTTCCTCTCCTTCGAAGACTTCTAAAAGGTAATAATAATTATTAATCCCAGCAAACAAAAAGAAAACCCTCATTATCTGTAAACTACTTCCACCTAGTTGGTTACCTCTCCTGTAGAGTGGAAAGTAGAAACAGCTTTAAGAAAACACTATTTATACTTCAAACTTCTAGACCGCCACTCCCCGAGGGCTCGGAGTGGTTTACAGAGTTGAAGAAAAAACATAGTATAAGCAAAAGTAACATACACACATAATACAATACAGTTTAACAACACAATAAATTACCAATTAACCAAAGTGATCCGGATCTGCAGCACTATGCCCTTCCCAAATTGACTCCAACGGGTCTTCCACCATAGGATCTGAGGGAGGGATTCGTCATAGCCAGGAGGGGATTTCTCTCCCTAGCTTTCGTGGCAACAGGGTATTTTGCTTTAATTTTGGGGTTATGACCCAGCTCCCAAAACCCAACCCCCCAGAAGGTCCTGGAATTGTATTTCTTATCATCGTTCCTCTCCAGTACACCACCAGGACATGTCCTAGGGCTGTCCTTTTTTCCGACGCTCACCCCAGAGTTAATGGGAACATCAGTCACTTGAGTATTTGTTGGCTCCGGACTCTCCACTGACGGACCAGAAGTCAGGCGTTTCTTCAATTTCCTCTTCCAGCTTCTCTTTCGGCGCCTGCGTACTTGTCCTTTCTGGTCTAGGCTCAAGGAAGAGGAGGAAGACCACCTCCCCTCAGCGTCTCTAAGGCTATCCACTATTTTGCTCGGCCCCTTGAGTTCCTGACTCACTGCCATCAGGAAGCTGCGACGTCAGGGACAGGGCCTCTGGGCACAAGCCAGGATCTGACTGACTGACTGACTGACTTTATTATTTCTGAGTCGCCCTCCACGTTAGTGCTCCGGGTGACTTACACACATCTCCGTAACGTCCAGCGGTACCTGCTCTTTCCAAGGGCACTTCGTCGGTACAAGGCGGCTGGGGTGGTCGGCACTTGTCCCCACTGGCCATGGGCATCCAGTCACTGCATTGGGGCTCTGATCAGGGTTGGGTGCAGCAGAGAGGCAGAATGCCTCACGTGGACCCGCCGCCAAAACTGAAAGCAGAAAGTAGATTGAAGTGTACTTACTCAAGACAGGGCCTACAGTAGTGGAAAAAGGGGTTTTTTAAAGGAAGCCCAGGGAGGATAGCTCCAGGTCATCACTCTTCCATCCCTGGGCCTCCTTAAAATGCTTTGGGAAGCTATGGGACATGCCGCAGGTAGAGAAAGTGTCGACCTGCCTGGAGCACCTCCCCTCTAGAGTAGAAATAGCTCTAGTGAAGCATTAAACCTGGTCTCATCTACAGACAGAAAGGAAAGGATAACAGAAAGAATGGTATCTTAACTCTGATGCATTTAATCTAGGTCTTGATGAAGGATATGGAAGGGGAGTCTATGGGAAGTACCCCCATAATGGGCTGGTCAGGGTACTTTCTTAACCCCATTACTGACACCCAGGCTCACTTGAAGGAAAAAAGAAAAGGCTCCCAGGGATGGAAAGGGAGCCTCACAAGTTGCCAATTGCTGCCAATGGGCCAGATCCAGCTGCATTTTTCAACTACGGCTATCAGGCTACCCATCTGTTTTTGGGAGGTGCACAAAAACAGATATGGGGGTTTACCAGTATCCAGCCAGCAAAAATGGATCGAAGTTCAGCCAAAATGCAAAGGCTTACTAGGGATCTTCAGCATGGTCAATGAATGCAATCCTTTACTCAATTAATAACATCAGCTATTTTCTTTCTTCTGTGAGAAATCTTCAAAAGCTATGTTTGCAATGACTATTTGCAATTCAGAACTTTCTCTTTGAAAAAAAACTACAGTATTTGGTTTTTGTGTGTGCAGAAATCAGCATTTTCTGCATAAGCGATTTCTTTTGTGGGGAAAACTTCTTTGTGGGAAATAATATTTCAGCACAGAAATATGTATTCCTGCATAAAAGGCTGGAATTAGGCATTTATTCTATGAAAAATTCACCCATGGTTGATTTGCATAAAGAGCCTTTTCTGCATAGAAAATGCCATTTTTGTCAGGACATGCAGGATCTAGCTATCAATGTAGACCGCTCACAAAGGTATTTTGGAATTGGCTTTATTACTTAGATCTCTACAGCTCAAGAAAAAATATATTATGCCTCCTTGATAGCGTCTGCAAACTCACGCCCAGCTAAATTGTTTAAAATAATTCACTCTTTGACAACGATCCCTACCGTCCCAAACAACGAGGATCAGGCCCTTACAGCTGAGCTTTTTCAGAGTTATTTTACAGACAAGATCTTCGGTGCTCCACCGGGAACTCCCTGCCACAATTGATACCATTATTGAGCTCGAGACTCCGTGGCCTCTTGCTGGGCCCACCTTCGATCGGTTTATCCCGCTAAATGCAGGGGCTGTCGATGAACTGTTAGCTGCAGCGAGACCGACCACTTGCTCCCTCGATCCATGTCCCTCTTGACTAGTGAAATCTTGCCTAGAGGGACTACGTTGAAGATAATAAACAGCTCCCTTGAGCAAGGAGTCTTTCCAGAGGGTTTTAAAAAGGCCGTGGTCTCCCCGCTGCTGAAGAAACCGAATTTAGATCGATCGGTTCCCTCCAACTACCACCCAGTTTCGAACCTCCCGTTCCTGGGCAAGGTGATTGAGAGGGCAGTAGCGGGGCAACTGCGTCAGTTCCTTGATGACACAGCCGGATTAGATCCCTTCTAGTTCGACTTCCGTTCAGGACACGGGACAGAGAGCGTCCTGGTCGCCATTTCAGATCAGCTTCGATGCCAGCTGGACAAGGGCGGATCAGCACTGCTTGTGTTATTGGACCTCACGGCAGCGTTTGACACGGTTGATCACAATCTTTTGGACCACCGCCTGGCTGTTGTTGGAGTCAGGGGAACAGTCTTGCAATGGTTGTTGTCCTTTCCGCACAACCAGGGACAGCGAGTGAAAAGGGGAGGCCTGGGGCCGATGTATCTGAGGGACCGTCTCACCCCCTACCAACCCCAGAGATCACTTCGCTCTGAAGATCTGAACCTTCTCGAAGTGCCTAGTTTTAAATCCACCTACTTAACATCCACTCGGCGCAGAGCTTTTTCTGTGGTGGTGCCATCTATTTGGAACACTTTGCCAACTGAAGTTCGAGATTTGTCATCCTTTCGTAGGGCTTGTAAGACCCATCTCTTTCGGTTGGCTTTTGAATGTTGAAATTTGTAACTCTGTTTTAGTGTAATTGGATGCTTTATTTCTGTTTTATGTTTTTATGTGGATTGTGAGTCACGCCGAGCCCTCGGGGAGTGGCGGCATACAAAACCAAATAATAAATAAATAAATAAGTTGATGCTAATGGTGGTTTCAGCCAACCACGCTGCTTCCCTTGCGATCTCACTCCCCGCCCACACTGTCCTCATCAGTCTTTTCCTATTCCCTCCAGATCACTCCACCAACACCACCCCTCTCTTGCTGGTCCCAAGGTGTCACGGAGAAGATTCACAGTGATTTCTCAAACAGCAGAAATCAGCTCCTGACTGTTTTTGTTCAGGAATTAATATTTCCATGGTTCAATACTAATTGCCACCTAAAAAATGCTGGGTTTGGTGCAAAACAACCACATGTGAATTTTGAGCATATCCGGAACTCTGAAAATTCTTGTCAGTCCTGGGTTCCTCCCATCAGAGTTTTTCTACATGTTTTGATAATTTTTTTTTTAAAAAAATTGAATATTCCTTTAATCCCTACTATGGATCTTTGATAGTCACATGAGATTTTTATCTCAGAAAACGGCTTTTTGTGCTTACGTCTTCACCTGGGATCCTTGAAGCTAAAGGAAAGAAAGGAGGAGCAGGCGCATAGTATTATATCGCAGTCCTGGTGTATCATTTGGCTCATTTTTGCCTCTTGTCTTCTCAATGGATCCTGTTTAAACAGGTTTAATTCTTTGAATATTTGAATTTCCCAGTTGCCTCACATATACCAACTCTGAATGACTTGGGAAGTAAATTTGCATGAGCCTTCCTGTTTGCAGAACCATTCCTTCATTTCAAAGAGGAAGCTGAGATATCTCTGAGCAACCTCCTTTGTGAAGATTAAATGAGAATAGAAGCCATTTGAGCTGTCGTGCATTTGCAGGGTGAGAGGAAAAACACCGCAATAACCCCCACAAACACTCCTAATACGCAGATAGCGCTTTTGTCTAGGGACCTAAATCATTTCCAAAGCATAAGCTATTGGCTATGGCCATGTCCAGTGGCAAAGAGGCCCAGACGTTTATGTTGCATTGTTTGAGCAAGCTGCACATTCTTTCCATTTCAAGTGACCTTGCAAACTCTTGCTGTTGTCTGCTTTCAGGTCACTCCCAACTCATTGAACACCTAAAACAGATATATGAGGTGATTTTTGTGGCATGTTTATAGCAGAGCAGGGTTGTCCATACTTCCTTTTTAAAAAGATATAATTTTTATTGTACACACACAAAGGCTGTCTTCCTTTCTCCGGGACCCTACATTGTGAGGTCACTCAGGGGGCAATCCTCTCCCCTCTATTGTTTAACATCTATGTGTGACCACTCGCTCGACTGGTGCGTAGCTTTGGGCTGGAGTGTCACCAATATGCTGATGACACCCAGATCATTCTGGGGATGGAAGGCTGACCCGAATCTGTACCTGATAATTTCCATCGTTGCCTTGAAGCTGTTACTGGATGGCTGCGAGCCAGTAGGTTGAAGGTGAATTCGGCTAAGACGGAGATCCTGTGGCTGGGTCATCTGGGCACGGGAAAGGTTCGGCTTCCAACCCTGGACACTAAGTCCGTCGCCATCTGTTAAGAGTCTTGGTGTCACTCTAGACTCTCAACTGTCAATGGAGGCTCATATCTCCACCATCAACAGAGTGGCGTTTTTTCATCTACGCCAGGCAAAGAAGCTGGTCCCCTATTTGTCTCAACACGATCTAGCCACAGTGGGCCAAGCTACGGTCATCTCAAGGTTAGACTACTGTAATGCTCTTTACATTGGCCTTCCTCTTTCGGTGATCCGGAAACTTAAGCTAGCGCAGAACGCTGCAGCCTGCAGCCCGGCAGCTCCAGTGGAATGCGGATTACCTTCAAAGGGGTGTCCCTTGAATGGTCGAACTGCCATATTACACCTATTTTGCGTGAACTGCACTGGCTTCCAGTGGAATGCCGGATTACCTTCAAAGTGTTGGTTTTGACCTTCAAGGCCTTGAATGGTCTGGGGCCAGTGTACCTAAGGGACCGCCTCATCCCATATTGTCCCACTAGATCCTTGCACTCAGAGATGCAAAATCTCATGGCGGTCCCAAGTTTCAAGGCTTACCACCTGACCGCAACACGGAGAAGGGCTTTCTCGATCATAGCTCCAATCCTCTGGAATGCACTGCCCTCCGAAGTGTACTCGCTTTTCGGAAGGCCCTACTGTTCCAGCAGGCTTTTGGGTCTTAAAAACTGTTCGGCCTCTCCTGATGTTTTATGTAGCTTATTACTACTGTTTTTAATCCTATGTTATGGTTTTAATGTGATGTTGCAACTGTTGTTTTATTGTATGTAAGTCATCCCGAGCTAGCTGGGAGTGGCGACAGATAAATTTGAATAAATAAATAAAAGGTCCATACTTTTTTTTAAGGCTAACAGAGGCCCCTTCCACACAGCTGTATAAAATCCCACATTATCTGCTAGGTTATATGGCAGTGTGGACTCAGATAACCCAGTTCACAGCAGATATTGTGGATTATCTGCCTTGATATTCTGGGATATACGGTTGTGTGGAAAGGCTCAGAGTTAGGCGTGCTCAATATTGATCAGTGAGGCCCCTTCCACACAGGTGACGAAAATCTCACATTTTCTTCTTTGAACTGGTATATATGGCAATGCGGACTCAGAGCCCGTCCAGACAGTACCTTTATCCCAGAAGCTCTCAGTTCAAACTAGAGGGTGGTCAAAGGACTTTCTCTGAAAACACAGGGAGAATCGCTACAAAGGAGGGAAACCTCAGGATAAAAAGTTGCCCTTTTATCCCATTTCTGGCCAAAAGAACTGCATCTTTGTGTGTGTGTGTGGCCCTGCATTCTCAAAAACACACGTTTTCCTTCCCTCCCTCCTGTCTGTACTCCCTCCCTGGGTCCCCCCCCCTGTGGTGTTTCAGCCTGGTGTTCATGTGCATGCTATGGATGGTGGGATTGTTAATGTAAATGCTGATGATGAGAACTCTGAACTGCAAAGTGAACTTCCAGGTGAGGCTTGTCTTCCTGAGAATAGACCACTTCCCAGGGCTGTGTTAGATGAGCAGGAGTCTGAAGGCCTTCAGGCTGATAACGGAACACCTGGCCATTTTAATGAGTTTACATTCAATCGTAGAGATAACATTCTAGAATCTTGGCAAGCTGCCAGTCTACGACGTAGTGGCCATTTGAGAAACCGAAACTAATTTGTCCTTATTAGAGCTTGCTTGGGAAATTGTCTCTAGATTCCAAGCTTCGTTCAGAATACTATGCCAAGCTATTCTTGTCTCCAAGTTCTTGATTTTTTGCCTAGGCCTCCATACACGTTTTGCTTCCAAAGCTGCCTTGTATCATTTATGGGATTTGCATCAAGCTTTCTACCTTTGTCTATTAGATTTTGGGACTAATTGAACTGTGTGATTTTACCTTGGATATATTCTACAATTTATCTTCTTTTAATAATAATAATAATAATAACTTTATTATTTGTGAGTCGCCCTCCACCACTGGTGCTCCGGGCGACTTACCCTTTTGTTGGACACTATATTTGATTCAATAAAAGCCTACTTATTCAGAGACTGTCTGTTGTGTGTGTGACTAGGTGGGGTGCTCCTTGTCTGAAGTGCAACACCCCCCAACTTACCAGAGCCTTCAACAGAAGTAGGCCTGAATCCTTTGCCTCTTTCCCTCATCCCTGGAAGATCCATAAGGGGCCTTGGAGCAGAAATCCCACCTCCCCTACCCAAAGCCCTCTTTGGGCTCTTCCAAGGGACGGGGGAGCGAAGGAGAAAGGCTTCAGGCCTTGCCAGAGTGGAGTCTTCTCCTAGTGAGTGCAGGGGGAAATGGGGTAGGGGAAGGTTGGCAGTGCCCATGATAACCACCTTTGCTTATCTCGGATCAGCAGGGGTGAGTATTTGGACACCCCCCAGCAAAACCCTGGGGTTTCAGCCAGCTTGGAACTTTTGACTGCCTGGAACTGCCCTCAGATTTCCCAGTTCAAAGTAGATATTGTGGAATGCAAATATGTGGGTTAGAGGACTGCCTTGATATGCTGGGTTATAGGACTGTGTGGAAGGGTCCTGAGTTTCCATAGCCAAGAGGAACTTTCAAGGCCTTGCATGGTCTGGGGCCGCTGTATCTGAGGGACCGTCTCCTCCCCTACCAACCCCAGTGGTCACTTCATTCCGAACAAATGAACCTTCTTGAAGTACTGACCTTCAAAGCAATCCGTCTTATTATATTTATTGATTGATTTATTACTTCACACTTATCTGCGCCCCCCCCCCCCCCAATGGCTCGGGGCGGCTTACAAGGGTCCATAAAACACATTAGCAAACATATCACCAGCTACAGTAAAACACAGTTAAAATAGAACAATTAAAAACAACAAATAAAATCACAGTGGCCACATGGTTAAGCAGTTGCGGCAGCGGATACATAGTGCAGGATGGCAGCGCATAGAAACTGTAATCGGGCCGGCCCCGAAGGCCTGCTGAAATAGCAGAGTCTTAACTGCTTTCCTGAATGGGGGAAGGCTCTGGGTGGCACGGATGTCGGCGGGCAGGACATTCCATAGTGTTGGGGCCACAACGGAGAAAGTCCGCCGACAGGTTGCAGACAGGTGGTAAGTCTTGACATTTGGGATGACCAGGAGATTTTGCTCTTCAGAGCGCAACGATCTAGTGGGGTTGTATGGGACAAGACGGTCCCACAGGTACACTGGCCCCAGACCATGTCTTACATCGACCCGGCGCAGAGCCTTTTCTGTAGTGGCGCCGTCGATATGGAACACTCTTCCTAGCGATGTACGGGCCACGCAGGACCTTCCCTCCTTCCACAAGGCCTGCAAGACTCACCTTTTCCAGCCAGCCTTTGATTGCTAGGCCAGAAATCTTTCTTTAAGCTAGTTTAATAGGTTTGCTTTTACTTGTGTGTGTTTTTACTTGGCGGTAAGCCGCTCCGAGCCCTCAGGGAGTGGCCGCGTACAAGTCCAAATAATAAATACATAAATAAATAAATACATTGACACCATGGTTTTCCAAATAATTCGTCTGACACACAAACTACAACACCACATCTAATTCTTTTTGTTCCTTTCTGCTTTCTGCCATGCTTTATTTTTGTCTCACAGGAACCCCAAGGTAATCAATTAAACAGTGAGGACAGCCATGCTATACAAGAAGGGATCTATATTTTCCTTTCCCCATATTATGTATCAGAAATGGTGTGACATCAAAAGCTTGAAAACATTTACCAAAAAGAAAAGCTACATCACTCAGTGTATGCATATGTCTGTCGGTCTGTCTATTTGTGTGTGTCTATTTACCTGCAATAAAATAGAGCCTAGATACTATAGTCCAAAGACAAATTCCTGCCCTTGCATCTTATGAGTTAATGCATGCAGGAAGAGCTCCCCTTAGCAACCACAGGTTCCTTGGAATAGATACCAAGGAGCTGCTTTTACGTGAACATTAATTAATCTCTGGAGGATATGATGTATAAGTTTTAAATCTGCTTTTCCTCATCTGTAAATGGATGTGTTTGAAGAGAAACATGGGTGACTCATTATTATGCTGAAAGTGCATGCTCCTCTTGTTTGTGATTTATTTAAAGCAGTATTTTGACCTTTTTTTATTTGAAGCTATGAAATGTGGTATTGTTTGTGATTTGGGCCCCAGTAGTTTCAGTAGTAACCTTGAGCATAGTTCTTCTCCCACTGAAGATAGATGAGCCAGGATCTTGTAAAGAGATGGTGGCCAAATGGCAAAGGGACTGCGCCACTTCTGCTTGATTGGGCTGATTAAGGCATTCTTGAATCCCCTTCGGGGTGAGAAGGCGGCATTTAAATGTCATAAATAAATAAATAACTCAATTTTTTACACAAAGCCTTTGTCACAATGAACTAATGTGTATATATTAGTTTCACCTACTCCCCTAAAAACAATCTTCTGTCCATCTCTATCAGAGACAAAGTTGTAGATTTAGAGAGGTACTAAGGACATACTCATTGGAGTTTAAAGTCTTCAGCAGTCTGAACAGGTGCCTGTGATTTTGCTGAGCATAGATTTGTACATTTCTCCATGTGCACAATACAATTTAGAAAATAGTTTTTTATGTTACTTTGAGGAGAAAATATGTGCTGTACCCGAGTGCTCATAAAAGGTGTTTGTTCTTACCAAACTGATAGTTTCTTCCACACTCCTTTTTTTCCTTACAGTAGTCATTCCATTGACTTTGCACGCTGTCTCAGGATGCTTGCACGTTTGCGTAACACTATGGCACCTGTCTAAAAAAAGCCAACCCAAATATTGTGAATAATCAACCACTTTGTTCCAATCAATGTCTATACTAGGTTGTGAGATATTTCTTTTCTGTCCCACATAGAAATGTGTACATATTCATATTTCCAAAGCTTTGCCTTTTTACACAATTTCTGTTAGGAAATAGATGCCACTTCAGCAACAAATGCTTCTATAATCTCAGAATTAGTGAGAATAGATTTATATTACAGACGGACCAAACAGACATCCGACACCAAAGCACACAGAACTGGAGAGGTAAACAAAATGCTGACCCATAAGTCCCTCCTTCATCAGGTCATCAGTGTCTTTCATCATGAGTCCTGGCAGACTCTGTACACTTTAACTCCTTCATTACCAGAATTACAGCACTCTACACACAAGCAGTCGGGCCTGGACTTGACTTCTGTCAACACCCCCTGTTTAAGTCTCTTTTCTTATTCAAACTGTAGACTTGGTTCCTTAGTACTTCAAACTTGTATCACCAAGTCTTAAACTTAGTTTCTTCAACATTGACATGGAAGATATCACAGCCTCTAGGCTCCTTGGCATCATCTGAATGATTTGCTGCGAAGTATAGCTGAGCAGGATTGCAAGCTCTGCCTGGGGGTGAGGTGGAGTCTTAAAGTGACAGGGTCTAATTAAGGTTCTTTCCCACAGAAAAGAACACAAAAAGGAACTAAACCTATATATATCTATATCATCTATATCTATATCTATATAATAAAAAGAATGTTTGTATGTATTAGGGTTGGTTGATCCATAAAAAAATTGGTTCTAAACTACTAATGGGGGGGGGGGTTAAATTAGTAATTGAAATTGAGTCCTGTCCCTGCCTTCTGCCTGCTCCCAGGAAAGAGGAAAAGCACACTAAAACTTTGTCCAAAACCGCAGACCCGAGCAATGGATTGCCAGAGCAATGGATCCGATCCATTCGGGGTTAATCCAAAGGGGTTAATCCTGGCCTGCAGCCATGGTACCCCAATAATAGATAGACTTTTGTGAGGTTGGATCCAGTCATCACAGCTAATACAATTTTTTTAAGTGTAAATGAATTGTGATCCCTTTTACAGCTGTGATCTCTTTTGCAGCTATTGAAACAAACATTTTTGTTTACACCAGATTTCCCAAAGTTGGCAATGCAATATTTGAAAAAGTACTTTCTTCCTACCTGAATTTCCCATGCACCAGCTGCATTGGATGCCTCTTGTTTATGATGTTATGACAGATGGAGGAAAATGCCGAGTTCTTAGCAATCAGTCTTATCCCCTATGGTATGAGATTTTTAGATTTACTCTCACTTTAAAATATGTGTTTGGGTAGTCTGTCAATAGTAGTACAGTCGTGATAAACATTTCACCACAAAAATAATAATAATAATAAAGATCCCTGTTAAAGGCAATCAAAGAAACATATCAAGGAAATCCCAAAACCCAAAGCAGCGGGAATGTTTTAAAATATCTGCACCATCATCACCATCAACAACAACTAAAATACAGATTGAAAAGGAGAAAAATGAAATAAGAAAATAGGTATGGGTAGAAAGAAATGCCTCGTGTGCCTGATATGAATGGAAATATTATTTCTACTCAGTACATTGGAGAATTGTTCAAGAGCAATTCATCTGTGAGAAAATATGACCTTCTTTAACGCTGCCACGTTCAAACAGACCTTTGACGAACTGCAGAGCAAACAATCATATTCTTGGTTAAGACTGCCCGAGGTCACTTTTAACTCAAAAGCCTACTTGCTGAGATTGTAGAAGGGTGACGCGGGGAGCGAGCGGATTTCCATAAGGAACAGAGGGGGAAAGGACCAACGCTACCTTGGAACAATATCTGCGCTGCTATGTAAGCTACCAACAGGGCAATTGGTCGTCGTTAATGTCGCTAGCAAAGTTTGCTTACAATAACTCTACACAGGGATCTACCATGGAAGCCCCTTTCTTTGCCAACTATGGATACCACCTGTCATACCCCAGCCTGCCCTTGGTCCTCAGCAAGACCAACGCCATGTTAAACTCCAAGTCATAGAAAGGCCTGAACAGCCTAAAGGCCAGAGGCATCATCCAGCGTTCAAGGACAGAAGCCAGGCAGCTTCAGCCCGGGCTGATAAGAACCGCGGGAATGGCAGAGCCGAGTTATTCATTTGGGTCTATTCATTTTGTATTTACCTGGCTTGCATGATTTGGTGTTGCTGCGGCTGATTCTGAACCGCTTGGGATTCAGTATCATACTGTGAGCCCAATAAACTATTTTTGATACTTTCGCACCGGATTGTGTATTATCTCTCCATTGGGATCAGCTTCTGCGTCTGCCCACTGCTTTCCGGGGCCACGCGGGGGTACAGGAGGCTCCTTGGCCCAGTGCCCAGGTTATTCCCCCTCCAGGACCTAGATCCCGTTCCCAGCCATTTGGCCTCCGCATCCACCTCAGGAATCCCTGGCATCCTTTGTTTATGGTGCATGGGCTCTTTAAATCCAGCCTTCACACACTCGCTGTGACGGGAATCCATTGAGATTAGCCTCGATACGTCATCGCGTTGTGCAACAGAGACACGTCTGACATCATCCACGGGCATCTCTCCGTTGCTGCCCGACGCCCCACCATCATCCACTGCGTCAACACGTCATCTACGTGGGATGTCCGCGTCATTTCTCCGTGCTTTGTTTATTTGCTACGTAATTCACGGAGGACACAGCGAAAGCGCACACCCGTTCTCACCGCCTGAGGAATCACCCTTGCAGCTTGAGAACGCCTTTCAGCATCCCACAGCCCCGCCGCCGGCCTTCATTCTCCTGATGTCTACTCTGGATTGACTTCGCTGCCGACGGAGGGTCTCCATCTGAGACGGTATTGGGTCTCCGTACCCACGTACAGGATTCTGGGCATTTGCTCACTTTGGGGTTAGGTGCTTCGCACACTGTGCTTTTCCATTAGAGTGCACGTGTATTTTATATTTCCATGTGTTATATATTTGTGTATAACGGGCTAGGAATGGCTTTGCCACTTCCTCTGCGACCTAGCTCAGCGGAGTATTACTCCCTCGAGCAGCTCGAGGAGCTTCCCACGCCCTTTTGGATTGGTACCTGGCTCGGTGGGGGATAGCAGCTGTCTACTACACATACTATATATCAGACAACCGATGCGATACTGGTGTTTTTTGATCATTATTGTTTAGTGCAGCTTTCTGTGTGTTATTCTGCTGAGCCTTCCAGCTATTGAACTCTGTTTGCCAAGCCTTGTGCCAAACCTTTCTAGTGGATTAGCCCGTTGGGGCATCAAGCCTTCACCTTTTGTTTCTGGTTACTTTTGGACTATTGCTTTGCAATACTCGGTGCTTGGAAGCATCAAAGGACTATATTTCTATTTTCTTTACTCTATTCATTTATTCTAAATAAAGCATTTCACTGTGGCTGGTCTCAAGTGGTTTACTGAGGGGTCCTTCAGGTCTACGATACAACACCACCCACGCTTTTACCCTCCGGTGGTAAAATCCGGGGATGTGCCTGCAGCCAAGGACTGGCTGCAGGAGTTGACAGCAGTACAACAAATACTTCGAGCTCAGTTGGAACAGGCCAAAGTGGATTACAAACAGGTGGCAGACCAGCATCGCCAGGAGGGATCCGAAATTCGGATCGAGTGTGCTTGTTCACTAAACATCTACCCATTCAAAGACCCTGCCGCAAGCTTGACGCACATTTTGTGGGCCCTTATCGGGTGGAGGCGCAAATTAATCCAGTGGCATTCAAGCTTCAACTTCCTAAAGGGATGCGGATTCACCCTGTGTTTCATCGCTCCTTGCTTCGTCCCGCCAACGAGGTACGGACGGATGCTGTCAAACCTCCTCCCCTGCCAGTGCTGTGGGGGGGCGAAAAGGAGTTTGAGGTGAAGGACATTCTTGACACTCAGATGCGGCACCATAAGTTACAATACTTAATAGATTGGTCTGGCTATGGCCCTGAAGAACGCTCTTGGGTCAACGCTAAAGATGTACATGCCCCAGATTTGGTAGCTCGGTTTCACAGAGCTTACCCTGCAAAGCCCCGTCCTCACGGGCGGCCTCGGAGGGGCCCTGGAGGGGAGGATAGTGTAGGGTTTCCAGCCTGGTGGACTTGGGCAGACCCTGGGGGCTCTGGGCCAGGCACCAGTTGACCCGGGGGAGATAGAGGATGATGGGTGGCCTGATGCATTTGACTCTACAGAGAGAGCCTGCAATGGGATAATACAGGGCTGGAGGGTTATGGGACCGCAGATGAGTTTAGTGAAGATTCCATGGAAATAGATTTAGGTGAATATGAAAGGCCAGGCGGCCTTGGGTCTCAGGAACAAGTGGCTACTCCCTTTCCAGATAGTGACTTGGGAGACGGGGAGTTTCCTGGTTCTCACTCTGATAGTGGCGCAGCTGGGCTGGTTAATGAGAAGGAATTCAACAGGAGGGACAGTATCTCGGCTTCTAGGAGAAATTGGAGAAAGGGGGTACGTTGGACGCACAAGAGTTAGATTCCTATATCAATCCGGCCTGGGAAAGTTCTCGTCAGACTTGAAGCCACGTTTGGTTTGATCACGTCTCTTGTTCCTGTCTCCCAGTTCCTTGCTAACCAGTTTGGATCCTGTTTCAAGCGACCGCAGTTGCGGCCGGACTCAAGTGCCACGTTTGACCGCCAGAGCGGTTGCTTTGCTTTGGAACTTTGTTTTTAGGATTTTCACCCGCTTGGATTATAACTCAAGGACAATTGAACTCCATTTGGATTGTTTTACTTTAACTTCTTTGGACTATTCTATACCCTTATTCTAAATAAAGAACATTTATTGCATCTGCCTGTGTCGGTGTGATCTAGGGGTAACTGCCCGGGGTGCAACAGTAGACACACATGTGAACACACACGAAGTTCATGAAATCTTGTCTGCACTGCATTGCAGCTTCAAGGGGACACCTACATCAGGAAAATAGGTTGTAGAAGAAGGAAGACCTACTCCCTTACAGTTATTTTTCTTATTATTATTCTCAGTCTTCACATATAGATGCAAATTATGAGATATGAAATGTATTGAAGTCGTATTTTTTGTTAACTTCCTTTGTTTTTTAGATAAGGGACCGCCCTAGTTACTGCTCTCGAGAAGTAATTTTGTGCTAAACTACAAAATAATTCTGGGTTGTCTTGATAATAAGCTGGTGAGAAAAGACAAAATAGCAAACCGAGGGAGTGCATCGTATGTTTCCTCAAATGACAAATAGGGATCTTGGAATTGACTGAGGGCTGTATTGATTGGCACATAAAACAGAGTTCCAGAGATTTGACTCCTATCAGCTCCAATCACATTTGAGAATGCAGCTCCCATAAGATATTATGAGAGCTGTAGTTTCAAATATTTGGGGGTGTCAAGTTGCCCACCCTCTTTCTCTACACTGGAGGACGGAAAGGTCCTTAAAGAGTTGGGAATCCTTTGGATTTCTATATCCCCATATATTACCAAAGTTGTGCTTAGAGGAGACAGGGGCAGCTCTTGTCCAAACTACCTGGAAAGCCAATGATGTATTGGCATTGCATTTCAACTGCATCTCAACTGATAAATAGTGTCATATTTGGAAGCCAGTCGTTTCCTCGTCCTCTGCAACTCCAGCTCAGATTTCATTTCTGTCAAGAATCCACATCACTTTCCTTTTTTCTTTCTTTCAATGAGAACATCTGAATCTTTTCTGAGCATTTTGATGTAGTTCTGGCTCAAAGCCCAGGCAAAAACTTCAAGCCTGTACACTGAATATTTCCCCTTTCGTTACACAGGAAGTATCTTTTAAACATATGATTTCAAAGACATTTTAATGCTTAATTTCCATATGCAGAGATGAGGTGTTACAATCTTTACTATCCTAGCCAGAAATGTCTTTACATCAGGAACTGGAAAGTGTAACTTGAAAAGTTACAATAGGCTTTTCTTGGAGTGAGCAGAATTCCCAGAAAAAATATTCAAAGTTGTACACAGTTTTGAATCACCGTTAGATTTAAATATGACTTTTTCTCATTCCTTTTCCAATATATTTTCTTTCTAAAACTTCCATTAAGAGTATTATATGCCTCTGCTACTTTTTCCAAGTAATATGGCACATCTTCATTTGTTGATGTTCTTTCCCTCAATTCCCATGCTTTCTTTAGCTTAATTGTTTAATATCTATATGCGTCCACTTGCCCGACTGGTTCGCTATTTTGGTCTGGAGTGTCATCAGTACGCTGGTGCTGAGAATGGATGGCAGGCCGGACACCGTACCCAATTGTTTCCATCGATGCCTCAAAGCCGTGACTGGATGGCTGCGTTCTAGCTGGTTGAAGGTGAATCCATCAAAGATGGAGATCTTATGGCTGGGTCATCCTGGTGTCGGTGAGTGCCGGTTGCCTACCCTGGATGGCGAGCTGCTAAGCCCGTCATCTTTGGTAAAAAGCCTGGGGGTCCAATTGGACCCACTGTTATCGATGGAGACTCAGGTCTCCACGGTTAGCAGGACAGCATTTCTCCATCTCCGACAGGCTAGGCGACTGACTCCTTACCTATCCAGGAATGACCTCGCTACGGTGATCCAGACAACGGTCATCTCGAGGCTAGACTACTGTAACGCCCTCTACATCGGCCTTCCTTTGTCGACAACCCATTTTGCTGGTGCAAAATGCTGCTGCTCGATTGCTCGTGGGAGCATCAGCAAGAGAGCACATTACACCAATTTTACAGCAATTGCACTGGCTACCAGTAGAGTACCGGATTGTCTTCAAGGTGATGGTTTTGACCTTTAAGGCCTTGTATCGTCTAGGGCCAGTGTACCTGAGTGACCGCCTCACCCCATATGTTCCCCCGAGATTGTTGTGATCAGAATAACAGAATCTTCTGGTGAGCCCATCAATCCGTTCCTGCCGCCTTTTCTGTGGTGGCGCCGACTTTATGGAACGAGTTACCAGACGGAACTCGCGCCATCTCAGAGTTGACCCCCCCCCTTTCCGGAGGGCCTGCAAGACGTTCCTTTTTAGCCAGGCTTTCAATCTAGGTGCCTCCTGATAATCCTGTCCACACCCTTGTGTTTTTATATATCCAAACTTTTTGATGTGTATTTTATTGTTTTTATGTAAACTGCCCCGAGCCTGCAGGGAGGAGCAGTATATAAAAGTGAATCATAAATAAATAAAATAAAATATATTCCAATTTTCTGTATGAAATGTTCTGCAAAAAAAACCTCATGAAGAGGGATTGTTAATAGACTATACAGCAAGGCTACTAGGGGTGGGACTATTTGAACACATAGAACAAAAGTGATTGAAAAACAGTTTTATTGAGGTTCATGAAATCCTGATTAAAAGAATTCTAGATGGATGATAATATTTGCAGCAGGGAACTTACTGCGCATACATTATGCATGAGGGTTGGGGCGGAGCTGAATTTTTCTGCAATAAAAACACCTTTCTTGGGCAGAAAAAAAATTCTCCATAGAAAACAATAATTTGGGGGGAAAGAAAATAATATTTCTACACAGAAACCAGTTTGTGCAGAAAATTTCATTTTCTATACAGGAAATTTGTTTTTGGTAGGAACCCAAGAAAAAAATTCTGGAGTAATGTTTTTATTTATTTATTTCCACCATTTCTACCCCGCTTCTTCTCAACCCCCCGGGGGGGGGGGACTCCGAGCGGCCTAACAACGGCAACAATTCAATGCCAAAAACACAGTAGACATATAATAGAAAACCAAATCCAGTCAAAATTAAAATACATTAAAATACAGTTAGCATTAAAATACATTAAAATAGAATTAGCATTAAAATACATCATATACATTCACATAAGTTAAAAACAGTATTCCGTCCATAATACGGATCAAGTCCACCAGTTTGCCATTACAATCCAATCTAAAGTGCTGCATCGTGCTAATGTGCAAACGCCTGGTCCCATAACCAGGATTTCACTCTTTTCCTAAATGCCAGGAGGGATGGGGTTGATCGTATATCAATTGGGAGTGCGTTCCAGAGACGGGGAGCCACCACCGAGAAGGCCCTCTCTCTCGTCCCCACCAGAAGTACGCGAGAGCGAGAGCAGGGCCTCCCTGGATGATCTTAAATTACGAGGTGGGACGTAGCGGCTGATGCGTTCGGACAAGTAAGCTGGGCCAGAACCGTATAGGTCAAAACCAGCACTTTGAATTGAGCTCAGAAGTGGACAGGCAGCCAGTGGAGCTGACACAACAGGGGGGTGCTATGCTCCTTGTATGTAGCTCCAGTTAGTAATCTGGCTGCCGCCCGTTGGACTAATTGCAGTTTCCGAACTGTCTTCAAAGGCAGCCCCATGTAGAGTGCATTGCAGTAATCTATTCGGGATGTGACCAGAACATGGACGACCATAGCCAAACCAGACTTCCCAAGGTACGGGCGCAGCTGGCGCATGAGTCTTAACTGGCGCACGAGTCCAGGATCACTCCCAAGCTGCGAACTGCTAAAGCTTCCTCCTCCTCCTCTCTTCCTTCTTCTCTCCTCTTTCTCCTTCTTTTTGTCTCCCTTTCCTTTCCACAAGATAAAGTTCTGAACTGTGACTAGTATGTGAAACCTGTGTAATGTTTGATAACGTGTGTGGACAAAAATTGTAATCTTATTTGTTGTTGCTTGCAGGACCAAACTGGATTACAGTATTTACATCTCTAAACGGTGGGTGTCGCCTCCCTCCCTCACCGCTCCATGTGCGTCCCTCCCGAAGCTGCACGCTCGGTGGAAGAGAACGACGTCCCAGGTATAGAAGGAGCGTACCGAGGTCTCCAGTCTTCGTTCCCGGGTTTACGATAGTTGCGCTCCCCTGCTAGAACCTCCAAAGATCTGTAAACAAAGCAGCTGTTTTGCATGTGATGCATTCAGAAATGCTCAAATATATATATATTTGAAAAAGGCATTATACCTTTACAAGCTCATGCCCTCCCCACAATTATGCCATTTCTCAGCATGGAGGATTTTTATTTTATTTTGTGGCATTATTTCATTTGCTTTCTGCAAACAAACTAGGTCAGGATTAATATCCTACGACCTCAAATTTGTGACACAGATCAATCTGTTGGCTGTTTTCTGAGTATAAGCCATAAGACCCACTGCCCATAATTTCTGCCTATAATGGCTGGAAATGATTTAACCCAGTCTGCCTTAATATACGGCCATTCTTTTGGGTCCATAGTCCTCCTGGAGATAATTTAAGCCGATGGCCCACAGTTCCAACAGAGCAAGCTAGTTATTGAAACAGAAATAGCAAAGCATTATTAATCCCAATAACTTTGCACTCTCTTCTATCTAAATGACTGTAGCCAATTAGTGTTCATTAGACTAGAAAGCATGATTTTCCCAGAGAAAAATCGTATGTTACCAAACGCAGATAAATTGTGGCTATCATGTTTCCGGGGTGGGGGGGAGGGGGGGATGAATCCACTCTGGATTTTAGTTTGGACTTTATAACATCTAACAAGGTGCTGAACTGATTTGGGGTGCTATGGGGTTCAACATTTAGTTACACCCCATCACTGGAAATGTTCACTAGCGGAACAGATTTTTGAATCTGATCAATCAGCTATCTAGCTCAGAATCCTACTATTTGTAGTAAACAAACAAATTATTATGAGAAGGCAATGAATCTCATTTAAAGACTATGGTTACAAACTGTCCTCCTATGAGATCCCCTACAGCTCCATGGAGTACACTCTCACACCAGAAATGACTTGCAGTCTCTTCGGAATCTCCAGAGGCTGAGAGGCGGAGGCCCAATGGCCTGAGTTTAGAGACGCCGGATGCCCCCGGGGCCCTGGAAATAGACTCTGATTCTCCGATAGCGCTCAGAGCACCGGAGAATCGTCGAAGACGGCGCTGTCTCTCCCTATCGGAAAGACAGGCTTTGGGAAGACAGCAGAAGATGGCGGCTGACCTTGGGGATGCCAAGAAGGAGGCCACCCTTGGGCCTTTCCCCCAACGAAACCCTAGAGGTCGCCGTCACAAGCGTGGCCGACGAGCAGGGAGGAGACAAAGGCGGTGTCTCTTTAGGACCTCGACTTCCAGCACCCTTCACCAAGGACTCTTAAGCTCTGGAAGCAGAACAGCGGAGTTCCCCCAGAGCAGTCTGGGAACCACTGCAAGGACATCGGAAACCAAGATGGGGCTTCCTCCCGGATATGGACTTCAATGAGGTGATGCCCGCCACCAATGCTTTGGCACCATGATCGTCTGGGGCGTGAGCTCCGGGTGCTGGAGCCGAGCAGCAACACCTGGAGAAAAACTAACGAGGTCATTGTCCTCCCAACCTGGAGTCTACTTTCCATCTTCGGGTGGTGTACCCCCCCCTTCCTGGAACTCAGAGGAAACCAGTCAACCTGAACCAGCGGCCCTTTGTGAAACTGACTTCACCTAGGGTGCCTCAAGCATCCTTGGGTCTTACCTGATCCTTGGATCCGAGCCCCCACCTCCTGGGAAAGCTATAAACCCTAGTTAGGCTACTATTACTAGACTGAATATATTTACTGTTAGTTAGTTAGTTATAGTATATTCTACTTCTTAGAATTTATTAGTTAGTTTTGTCAATACTGTATTTGTACTTTTGGATTTATGCATACTATTGTAAACCGCTTCGAGCCTCCGGGGAGTGGCGGTGTATAAATGTGAAGCATAAATCTATCTATCTATCTATCTATCTATCTATCTATCTATCTATCTATCTATGTATATAATAAAAGAGAATGTTTGCGGCAGGAGGTGTGGAGGGCGGGAGATGCGGAGGAATATGTGGCAGTGTGATGAGGTGGTTATTTGTGTTATATTAAGTGGTCACGTTAGGGACAGACCACAAAGGGTTGGCTGTGATAATGGAGGCAGTTCCCTCCTGGGGGAATGTGTTGCCATGGTGATGGTGGGCGGAGCCAACCAGAAGGCTAGCTCGGAATTCTTAGAGAGAGTCAGTGGGTGCCTGGCTGTCAAGCCAGAAGGTTCGGTTAGATTCTGCTCTGAGGAGAGGAGTAGGAATCACGTTATTGAAACTGCAGAGAGAGCAGTTAGAGTTTTCCTGTCAGCGAAGCGAGAGTGTAGCTTCGGCTGGGGAATCTGTTTTGTGTAAAGCCTGAGGGCTAGATAGAGGCAAGGTGCCTTTAGAAGACAAAAGTGCCTGTATGTTTGAGATTGTTAGACGCTGATCTAACTAAGTAATAGCACTAGTTAAACTTTGTAACCTTTTTAAGTCGTGCCTCTTCGGAAGAGTTATATTAAGTATCAAACCAAGTTTTGTGCCCAGTTGTGTGAAATAAACTATTTAAGTTTTGATTCAAAACTCTCTCCCCGTGACTTCATTTGGATTACCAGTCTCCTCACCACTCTTTACAAGTCAATGGTCAAGCCTAAATAAATTAATGGTGGCAGCGAAATACAAGTTAACGTCGGAATCATCCACAATTGGTGGCAGCGGTGGGATGCGTATAAGAAATCTGATCTAGTGCCTAAGACTGTGACAAGATTGGGATGTGTGTTAGAGATCTGATCTAGTGCCTAAGACTGTGACAAGATTGGGGTGCGTGTTAGAGATCTGATCTAGTGCCTAAGATTGTGACAAGATTTAGATCCGTGTAACATCTGAATTCAGTACTTGAGACTGTGTAAAGAGTAAGAAAAAGTGTTGTGAGGTAAAGTTAAATCTCACAATATAGCTACTAGAAAGCAGAAGAGAAGCCAGGAGGCTTGAGGAACAAAGAGAAGCCAGGAGGCTTGAGGCGAAAAGACTAAAGAGAGAGAGTTGAGGCAAACCTGAAGTAAAAGGCTGAGACCTAAAGTAAAGGTTGTGGAAGCCTGAAGTAAAGGGCTAAGTTGGAGTCCTGAGGTAAACCTGTAAGAGAGGGCTGAGTAAAAGTCCTGAGGTAAACCTGAAAGAGAAGGCTGAAGTAAAGGCCTGAAAGAAAAGTGTGAGGTAAATGGAACTCACAAAGATGGCAGAATCTCAGAAGTCAGTCTCTGAGGAGATTCAAAATTTGAAATGCCAGTTAGAGTTAAAAGAAGAGAAA